>UESW01004762.1:441918-633774 GCA_900491605.1 Calamus simplicifolius | reverse complement strand
TTGATGGTTTAAAGCATAATTTAATTAGCATTAGCCAATTGTGTGATAAGGTTTCAAAGTTTCATTTAAAACTTCTATCTGCACTATTTCTAATCCCATTGATAATAGCATTGTATTTATTGGAAATAGAAATGACAATGTATACTTAATTATTTAGATAATTTGTCTATTAGTAATCATTGCTTAATTGCTTATAATGCTAATGTAAATAGATTGAATGGTTATGACATCGTAGATTAGGTCATGCAAGCACATACCTAATTTCAAAATTAATTAGAATGGATTTAGTTAAGGACTCCCAAAACTAGATTTTGAAAATAACAGAATTTATGATGCATGTCAATTTGAAAAACAAACTAAAAATTCTTTCAAATCTAAAAACGTTGTTTCCACTTCTAGGCCACTAGAGCTACTTCATATGGACATTTTGGACCTACTAGAACCACTAGTCTAAGGGAAAAGAAATATGGTCTTGTGATAGTAGATGATTATTCTAGATTTACTTGGGTATTTTTTTGGCTCACAAGGATGAGACTTTCTCGATATTTCTAAAATTCTTCAAGAAAGTCACAAATGAGAAAAACACTACCATAGTGTCTCTTAGAAGTGATCATGGCATAGAATTTGAAAATCATCTATTTGAAAATTTTTGCATTGAAAATGACATTCATCATAATTTCTCTGTACTTAGGATACCCCAACAAAATGGAGTCGTAGAAAGAAAGAATAGGACTTTAGAAGACATGGCACGTACAATGCTATTTGAAAGCCAACTTCCAAAATACTTTTGGGTGGAAGCCATAAACACTGCATGTTACATCTTAAATAGAGCCCTAATTAGACCAATCCTTAAGAAAACTCCCTATGAATTATGGCATAATAGAAAACCAAACATAGGTTATTTTCATGCATTTGGTTGTAGATGTTTCATTCATAATAATGGTAAAGACAACCTTGGAAAGTTTGATGCAAAATCTGATGAAGGCATATTCTTAGGATATTCAACATCTAGTAAAGCCTATAGAATATTTAACAAGAGAACTTAATTGTAGAAGAATCTATTTATGTAGTTTTTGATGAGTCTTTAGCATCAAGTTCAGAAATTGATGATGAGGAAGATACAAATTTGCTTGAGAGAGATATTGAAAAATTAGATATAGATGTATCTTCAGACCATGAACAAGAAGCTAAAGATGATGATTTTCCTAGAGTTGATGTTATTGATACTAGTCATAATGAGGTGGATCTTCCTAGAGATTGAAGATATATCTATGGTCATCCAAAGGAATTGATTATAGGTGATCCATCTCAAGGTATAAGAACTAGATCATCAATGAGAAATATCAATAATCATCTTGCATTTATATCTCAAATTGAACCTAAAACGATTGAAGAAGCCGAAAAAGATAATAATTGGATGTTAGCTATGCAAGAGGAATTAAATCAATTTGCTAGGAATAATGTATGGTCCTTAGTTGATAGACCCAAAGGTCATTCTGTTATAGGATCTAAATGGGTATTTAGAAATAAATTAGATAAAAATGATAGTAATTAAAAATAAAGCTAGACTAGTTGCAAAAGGATATAATCAAGAAGAAGGAATTGATTTTGATGAAACTTTTGCACCTATAGCTAGATTAGAAGCAATTAGACTATTACTTGCATTTGTATGTCATATGAATATCAATTTATTTCAAATGGATGTTAAAAGTGTATTTTTAAATGGATTTATAAATGAGGAAGTTTTTATTGAACAACCACCAGGTTTTGAAGATCATGAATTTCCAAATCATGTTTTTAAATTACACAAAGCACTTTATGGTTTAAAACAAGCACCTAGAGCTTGGTATGATAGGTTAAGCAAATTTCTAATTGAAAATGATTTTTCTAGAGAAAATGTTGATAAAACCTTATTTTTAAAAGAAAAAATAAAGATTTTGATGGGGTACGAAAAAAAAAATTGGTGGAATGAGGGGATGGTGATGTGTTCTAAGTGATTACCACCTTAATGAACATTTGAGCCCAAGCTATGGCTGAATTCATGCATGAGAGAAATGAAGAACATCAAACCGGAAGCAGAAATCTAAACACCCTTGTGCAAGCTTCTTTCAAAGAAATAAAAGATTAGGATCTAAAGGTATGGAAACCTTCAAACTAAGTTAAGCCACCTTTAAAACTTCAGATCTAAAGGACCAAGAGGTTTTTTTTTCCAACAATGAAGTAAGATCTTAAAGTGGAAGAGATGCACTCAACACTCAAAGAATTGAGGGTTGGTTGACAAGATCTACACTCCTTACTTAAGAACTCACCTTGGCACTTGATCCTTGACGTGGAGCCATCATCCTCAACTCTAACATCCTCAAGAGAACCTGCAAGTGATCAGAAGTAAGACCGTGGAGGCAAAGGAATTGAAGGAAAAAAAAAAAAAAATCGAACAAGGAAAGGAAGGATTTGAAAAATTTTACTGAGACTGGGTAGCACTTGTCCTTCTTCCTGAAACTGTTATGGAACCTTGGTAGAATGGTTTAGAGTAGCAAATTGGGCCTCTCACCCTCTCCCTCAAGGAGTGACCTAGATCTAAGACTAGAGAAATACGAGCCTCAACTCAAACTAAGAGCATCTCACCCTCTTCATACTCAAAGATGAACAAGGCACTTGGCAAAAGAAATCAAATAAACTTGATTTTATTTCTCAAACTTCATATCTACAAGAGGGAAAGCTTGGCCTATTTATAGGCCAAAGGACTTTTAGAAATTTCAGCCCAAAAAACTAAAAGATCATAACAATCTAAGGACTAGTTATGATATAGCTAAATAATTACAATCAATCCCTAACAAATTTAGTTGCACCAGCTTCCTTGTGGCACCTCCTTAGTTTGCCATGTGTCATCATCATACCTCCATGTGTCCTCCAAGATTTGACTTCTAAGTTGCCATGTGTCATCATCAGATACCTCCATGTGTCCTCCAAGATTTGACTTCCAAAGAGAAGACTTGATGTCTTGATAGCAGTGTTGACTCAAGGCAGGAAGTGTCGATACTTTGAGACTTGGCAGAAGTTGAAATTTTGCAGCATGAGTTGCCACTTGAGAAATTGAAACTCTTGGCTCGAGTAAGTGGAACATGCGGAAAGTAGATTAACTACAAAACCAAAGAGTGTCAGTCTGCAACCTTTTCTTCTGCTGATGTCCCCATCAGATTTATTGGTAGTACAAATATATGTAGATGATATTGTATTCGGTGCAACTAACAATCTCTTGTGTCAAGAATTTGCTAAGTTAATGCAGGGTGAATTCGAGATAAGCATGATGGGAGAACTCAATTTCTTCCTAGGACTACAAATCAAACAAAATGAAGAGAGAATTTTATCAACCAAACAAAGTATACAAAGGAAATTCTTAAGAAGTTTAGAATGGAATCAATCAAACCCCTTGGAACACCTATGAGTCCTTCATGCAAATTAGATAAAGATGAAGACGGCAAGCCTGTTAATTAAAAGCATTATAGAGGTATGATCGGATCTCTACTTTACTTAACAGCAAGTAACCAGATATTATGTTTGATGTTTATCTATGTGCTAGATATCAGTCTGAACCTAAAGAATCTCACTTAATTGCTATAAAAGAATACTTAGATATTTAAGTGGAACTAAAAATGTAGGATTATGGTATTCTAGAGACTCAACACTAAATTTAATTATTTATTCTGATTCTGATTATGCTGGTTATAAATTGGATAGAAAAAGTACAAGTGGTGCATGTCAATTTTTAGGAAAAACTTAATCTCTTGGTCTAACAAAAAGCAAAATTCGGTTGCATTATCTACTGCTGAAGCTGAATATGTTACAGCTGGAAGTTGCTGTGCTCAAATCATTTGGATTAAGTGACAACTTGAAGATTATAGCATAACACTTGATAAAAACTCCTATTAGATGTGATAATACTAGTGCAATAAACTTAACTAAAAAATCAATTCAACACTCAAGAACAAAACACATTGAAATAAGATGTCATTTTAGTAGAGAACATGCAGCTAATTGTAACATTTATCTTGATTATGTTTGTACTAAGGAACAATTAGCTGACATATTTACAAAACCCCTTAGTGAAGAGAGATCTTATTATCTTAGAGGAGAGTTAGGGATTTGTGATCCATTGGAATGATTTTGAAATGCCTAAGAATGACTACCTAGAATTCAATCAATTTCTTGAAAATTCTTTCATGATTCTAAGGATAATTCATCTAGATATTTGAACCATTTGATTCACTACATTCCAAAGAATTTTATCTAAAATTTATTGATTTTTTTTGACAAATTTTAGATCCTTGAAACTCTTACTTTTTTAAAAAACTATCTTGGAGTTGACATCCTAGTCAGTGGAGTCGACACCTCTTCTATGTCGCTCTCGGTCTGAGACCTTGGAGCCGACACCCGCCTTAGCGGAGCCAACTCCAGTTCGGGCACTAACTGTGTTAGCAACTTGGAGTCGACACCCAACTTTGCGGGAGCCGACATCTTGTGGTCCCAGGTTGACTATTTTGAGGGCCGAGTCGACACCTTTTAGTCTCCATTCATTTCCAATCTCTTCCAAAACTCTCTCCAAACCCCCCAAAACCTAGAATCCATCTAATCCTTCATTCCCTAGCAATCAATGTCACCAAAGCAAAGAGGATCGATCTTTGGAGCTCCAGTGGCGACAAGGAAGAGGACTGAGAGGCGTCTGGCTCCTCAACCATCGCCCAGCTCGACTTCTTCGTCTTCATCCTCCACACCTAATGCCATCCCAGGTCCCTCTTCACCGCAAGTTGATCTATTGGCAGGCAAAGTGATTACAATGGGAAGAAAAGTCAATTTTGGATTTTTTGAAGATGAGGGTTTCACCATTGGCAAGCAAATTAAGGATATGGGTTGGAAAAAGGTATGCTCTTTGGATGTACCCACCTATCCTGCCCTCGTTAAGGATTTTTATCCTAATCTATCTAGAGGAGATGGAGGGCTTATAAGCTATGTGAGAGGAACTAGGATTCACCTCACTTCTGAAATTTTGGAAAGACTATTAGAAATCCCTATTACTGGTCTTATTGCCAATGTCCATAGTGAAAGAGGAGTTGCATTATCCATAATGCTTAGCAGGGATGTTGCAGAATTTGAGAAGGTTAGGGCTAATCAGTTGCCCCTAGAGTTGAGATTACTGCACAATATTTGTGGTAGGATTTTATTTCCAAAAGCTGATCGTTTTGAGTATGTATCGGAAAGAGATATAGTTGTAATGGACTCTGTTATGACCGGCCAGCCTATTAACCTTTCGGGTATGATTATTTGGTATATGGCTAAGGCAAGTAGTAAGAAGAGGTCCACCCTACCTTATGGGATGATCTTGACTATGGCTTTTCATAGTCAGGGTGTTACAATATTGGATAATGAACCCTTGAAAAGTCTTAGGCACACTGATTATTAAAATAAAGCTACTCTGCACCGTATGGGTTTCATAAAGGTCAGTGGGCACTGGGACAGGAAGGGAAGTCTGGAAGACAAAGCAGTTGAGATGGACAATGCAGAGCCTTTAGTGAGACATACTTCACCTGGCCCCAGCAGTCCTGCACCTCCAGCACCTGCACCAGCTTCTACTTCATTCACTCAGGCCTCTGTTAGCTTTTCTGAGACTCAAATGGAGCAGTTGAAATCATTGTTTATGGATCAAGAGACTAGATTGAATACTGTTCTTAAAAATCATCTTATGAGTTTCAGGCAATAATTTTATTCTTTAGAAGATAAGCTAAGTATGATAGAATCATCTTTGAGCACATATTCCTTCACTTTGACTAATGACATAATGTTGGTTTTTGACAAGATCAAGGACATTGCGGGTGATTCTGACACATATTCTAGAAGCAATGTAGAGCTACAAGATAAATTACAAAGGCAGCTAATTTGGTTGAAAAGATGTTAAATGATTTTATAAAAATACAAAAGGATGGAATGGGACAGATTTTAGAAGAACTGAAGAGACTTCTTGTTCTTAGATTTTGATACTTTTTGATGTTTAGTTTACTTCTTGATGTAATTAGACTTTGATATGTTGCAAGCTTTGTTTCTTCTTGTTGAACTTTAGTTTGTACATAGGACAAATTATGTACTTTGATGTTTTCATGTATTTTGAAGTAATAAAGTATTTTGATGTTGTAATGACTTGGTACTTTGATGAAGTGTAATGATGTATTTTGCAATGAATTAATGAATATTCTGAATGACTCTATACTCAATGAATGCATTTTGAAGTTAACATTGTTCTGTTCAAAGATTATTGATTCTTATGTTTAAACTTTTATAAAGAGGGAGAAAGAATGATTGATGTTAATTTAAACTAAATGAATCTTTTCTTAACCTTTTTGTTGATAACAAAAAGGGGGAGAGAAGATAATTATATATGCATTGAAGGAACTTATTGAATAAATTTGATTAATTGGTATCAAGCATTGAATGAACTTAATTGCATGAGTTTTAATTATAAAGGGAGAGAAGATGTTAATTTGAGTATCATAAGGGGAGCTACCTCAATTGTTGGCCCAGATGGCAACCCAAGAGGGGGGTGAATTGGGTTCTTTAAAAAAATTTAACTCTTTGAAAATAATTAGATTGATATGAAAGTGCTCAAGTAAACTAAATTAATAAAATCTAAGCACAAATAAAGAAGATAGAGAGAGAGATAAATGCACGGCAAACACAAAGATTTATAGTGGTTTGGTGTATCTAACACCTACGTCCACTCCCAAGCAACACTTGGGTCTATACTATAATCTCATCGATTACAGTCGAGTTATTTTACAAGCTCACAACTCCAACTTATTGTTTTACCCGGGATCACAACGAACCCAGCCGGTTTTCACAGGCTCACCAGCACAAAACCTTAACCACAAGCTAACCTTAGCTTGTCCCGAGGTATACTACCTCACTAATTCAATCCTCCTGATTGAATTAGCAAACAATAATTTAGAAATAATGTTTTCAATACAAAATAGCTCCTCAAATGAGCAAATATGCAATTTAAATGAACAAGGATTAGAAAAGCCTGTTTGAAGCGATTTGAATGTGAGCTTTTTTTCTTTTCTTCTTTTCCTCTTCTCTTTTGAATAGTTGAATCAAGCTTCAGCTCTGATTCTTCACAGAAATTTATTGTAGAGAAGTTGAAGAAAAAGAAGGCTTTTAAGCTTCTTCTTTTCTTCTTTGAAAATCCTCCGAAATTGATCTTTGAAGGCTTTGGATTTCTTTTGAATCTCTCTTCAGATAATAGGCGTGGACTCAGAGATTTCTTTTTGAAAATTTCTCTCTTTTTCACTTGATTTTTTTTATTTTCTCTTGATTTTTCTTCTCTTTTTTTTTCAAATGGATGGATGCCCTCTTTTATAGATTTCTTAATCCAAGATTAGGTGAGAAAATAGACGTTACAAGGTACTTAGATTGCTTCTACACGCAAAGAAATATAGCCGTTAGAGATTAGGTGAAAAAATATTACCGTTAGAGTCCGTTCTGACAATTTAAAAATCTGTTCCTGACATGTTGGAGTCGGCTCCAACTTTGCATGTGTCGGCTCCAACTCGGGTTTCCAAAAATGGTAATAAAAAGTTCGTTGGGGAGTCGGCTCTGAAAAAGTGATGTGTCGGCTCGGCGCATTCAGGAGTCGGCTTCAATATCCGAGGGTGTCGACTCTAATGATGTCTCAAAAATACGTTCTCTATTCTCAAGTTAGAGTTGGCTCCAGAAATTTAGGTGTCAGCTCCCGAACTCCAGGTGTCGGCTCCAAAAACTGATGCAGAAAGCAATTCTCTGTATCTAAGGTTAGAGTTGGCTCCAAAACTCTAGGTATCGACTCCAAACCATGCCAAAAATGTAGAACTGTTCCGATACGTCCTGATGTCGGCTCCAGACACAGTGGGTATCGACTCCAAGTTCTGAACTTAATATTTTTTATTTAAAACTCAATTCAAAACTGATTTTGTGTATCATTTAAATAATTAATCACTCTTAGTCCTTGAAACACTTCTCAAATTTGTCAGAAACACAATGAATATACTCATGGCTTTTATTAGTCATCAAAATCAATAATTGGGTCAACAACAAGAATGAGCCCACTCTTATAATTCGATACCGATCCTGAAAAGAATGAGGAAGGCTCTGATTTCATTTTATTTTGCAGGTATTTTATAAAGTACCTTGACCCGTAAACTCTATCGTAGGATCTTCCTTCATAGCTTCAAACCCGGTAGTAGGGCGCGTATACTTCTTCGAGACCTCAACATATCGGTATATTTTTATGTTTAAAAAACTTATATGATAATTTTTTCTTTTCATATGATAATATTTATTTTATGCATGTTAAACGATTCGCCTGCTTCCGCTGCATATATATGATGATATATATTTTTCATTGAATACCAACAGGCATCTTTTTGCGATTCTATCGTACTATGATCCTAGGGCCAGGGAAAGTACAAATTAGACTAGCCTAATTGGGCAAGTTGCAAGCAACCCAATGGGGTAAAAAATCATAGCTCGGTAAAGAGATAAGTTACTATATAGCCTAAGTGGGCACAATGATATTAGTGCAAGGGAGGGGCGATCAAAAGGCCTAGGAAAAAAGGACAAGCTCATGCCTAGGGTGATCCATAAATGTGAGGGGTGTCATGTAGTGCGTGGATCTTCAGTGCTCAGTTCACTCACCCACTGAGAATACACTGCAGAAGAGCGACTATATGGATGTAATTCAATGGTAACACACACAGCTCAGCATCATAAGATTGTACAAAAGATTGTATTATTTTTCTGAGTTTTTATTATTAGAAGCATAAGCTAACTTATGAGTTTTTCTATACCTTATAAAAAGGCTTTTTATCTATCTGTGCCATATTGTATCGGCTATTCAATATAGTACAACTGTGTATAAATTTTTAGTACAATATGTGTATTAGTATGCTTATCAATTTTATGATGTTGTTCTTAGTTTTCTATTGTTAAATGGATATCCAGTCAAGGTCTCACCCCTCTATCATTAAAATTTTTGTATTTCAGATCAATGATAGCTAGTTGGCCGGGTAGAAGGTTTAGCATTGAGCATCTAGCATCTTAGCAGGTTGGCCTTGGTATCATTGTTTCATTGTGGGATGCTAGCATTTAGAAAGGTCTTCTGGTGTAATAGGACTATGTTGTATGGTTTGTATATTAGGGGTAGTGTTTGAGATAGTTATGTATGTATGTGTACAATTGTAACCCTATGATATATTTAGACTTGGACTGGAAATGAAAGGTAACTTTCATTATTATGATTTGTGAGTATAATCTTTATGACAAGATTGTGAATTAAGTTTAGACTACCTCTAGTCTTTTAAAACAAAGTGTGGAGATCATGTCTCTATCTCAATAGGGTTAAATCAAGTTGTGATATTGTCTTATGAAATGCATGAATTGAATAAGTAGGTTAATGTTTATAAAAGGTCGAGTGTTTTATGCATGTAACTTGTGGCAATTGGATAGGGTTCACTTAAGCTTTATGGTACGTAACATAAAGACTAGCAGAACTCTACCCAATTTCTATAAGTAGCCATGCATCGGGGCAGGGTCCCAATACTTATCCTAAAAAGACTAATACCAAAGGACTCATGTTATGTCTAGATGAATAGAACTCTAGTTGAACTATATATAATTTAAACAATTATCCTCAAAAGAGTAATGCTAAGGGGTTCATGTTACGTCTAGATGAGTCTAGATGTCCAACTAAACTATATATAATTTAAATAATTATCCTTAAAAGAGTAATACTAGGGGGCCCGTGTTATGTCTAAATGAATAATTCTTCAGCTGAACCACATATAATTTAAGCAACTATCCTTAAAAGAGTAATACCAAAGGGCTCATGTTACATTTAGATGAACAATTCTCCAATTAAACCACATAATTTAAGCAATTATCCTCAAAAGACTAATACCAAGGGACTTGTGTTACCTCTAAATGAATAGTGCTTTAGCTGAACCACATATAATTTAAGCAATTATCCTTAACAAAGTAATACCAAGGAGCTTGTGTTATGTCTATATGAACTGTACTTTGGCTGAACCACATATAATTTAAGCAATTATCCTTAAAAGAGCAATACCAAAGGCTTCATACAATTCTCCATTTGAACCACATATAAATCATTCTCAAAGAGTAATTTGAAGGGACTCAGTCTAGTTAAACAATGCTTCAACTGAACCATATAAAATTTAAACAATTATCCTAAAAAAAGTAATACCAAAGGGCTTGTGTTACGTCTAGATGAACAGTGCTCCAGCTAAGCCACATAAATTTAAGCAATCATTTTAAAAAGAGTAATACCAAGAGGTTTACGTCATGTCTAGATAAATAGTTCTCTAATTAAACCGTATAATTTAAGTAATTATCCTTAAAAAATTAATAGCAAAGGATACATGTTACGTCTAAAAGAATAGCACTCCAGCTGAATCATATATAATTTAAGCAATTGTTCTCAAAGGAGTAATACCAAAAGACTCATGTTTTGTTTAGATGAACAATTCTTTATCTAAACCATATATAATTTAAACAATTATCTTTGAAAAATTAATACTAAGAGGCTTGTGTTACATCTAAATGAACTATACTAGCTGAATCACGTATAGTTTAAGCAATTATGCTTAAAAGAGTAATACCAAGAGACTCATATTATGTCTAGATAAAGAGTACTTTAGCTGAACCGCATATAATTTAAGCAATTATTTTTTAAAAAATAATACCAAAAAGCTCATGTCATGTCAAGATGGATAATTCTCCATCCAAACCACATATATTACTGTCTAAAGAATAAGCATCAAAGGGCTAATGTTTGTTAGTCAACGGTGACCACTTGTTTGTTATCGAATTAATAACATCTGAACAAACAATTCCCTCGGGCAACGATGACCACTTGTTTGTCTATGTTTGTTCATAAAGAAACTCTCGATTCATATCATCTCTAAAGATCAAACTTCTTGAGCGCGACCTACAGTGTCCAACCTCAATCCTCACCCATGGAGCCCAACCTTCCCTCTAGGCTAGTGCTCCTGATCTCCTTCTTAATACTCCCCTGCAACGCTTTATCCGATGATGGCCAGCCGTATATCATTCACATGGACGTGTCGGCGATGCCGGCTCCCTTCGCCACCCATGAAAGCTGGTATAAGTCCGTACTCTCGTCGCTCTCCTCTCCACCGGGCGCCACCCTCCCGGCCCATCTCTACACCTACAGCAACGTCATGCACGGCTTCAGCGCCGTGCTTTCCTCGTCGCAGCTCCAGCAGCTCGAGCAAACACGCGGTCACCTGACCGCAATCCCGGATTCCTTCGCTCAGCTTCACACGACGCGCACGCCCGAGTTTCTGGGGCTTACCGACTATGCCGGCCTTTGGCCTGCATCGGACTTTGGGGAGGACGTGATCATCGGGATCCTCGACACTGGAGTCTGGCCGGAGAGCGAGAGCTTCAACGACGGGGAATGCCTCCGGTGCCCGCGCGATGGAAAGGGAAATGCGAGACGGGGACCAAGTTCAATTCCTCCATGTGTAACCGCAAGCTCATCGGAGCTCGGTCCTTCAGCAAGGGCCTGAAGCATCTCGTGCGCAAGCGCATTAACACCACCCGCGACTACGACTCCCCAAGGGACTTCTACGGGCATGGGACGCACGTCTCCTCCACCGCAGCCGGGAGCCGCTCCCCTGGTGCGAGCTACTTCGGCTACGCCAGGGGCACCGCTACTGGCATCGCGCCGAAGGCCCGCCTGGCCATGTACAAGGTCATTTTCTTCGACGATACTTCCAAGTCTGCAGCCACCGACGTGCTCGCCGGGATGGACCAAGCGATCGCCGATGGTGTGGACGTGATGTCCCTATCCTTGGGCTTCCCTCCAACACCTTACCACCGAGACGTGATCGCCATGGGAGCCTTTGCAGCCATGGGGAGTGGGATCTTTGTGTCCTGTGCTGCCGGAAACAACGGTTCTCGCCCGTACTCTATCAAAAATGGCGCTCCCTGGATCACATCGGTTGGGGCGGGGACCATTGATAGAGATTTCATCGCCAACATAACCTTTGGCGATGGCTTGAAGTCTATCCAGGGGCGATCCGTATTCCCAAAGAGCATACAAATATCCAATGTCTCATTATACTATGGCCATGGCAATTCGAGCAAGGAATCCTGCAGCTTCCTCTCTCTGTCGAGGAGAAAAGTCGCCAGGAAAATCGTGTTCTGCTCGTCGGCTAATATCAACGCGACAATCTTCGACCAATTGGCTGAGTTGCAGAGAGTCGCACCTCTAGGAGCAATCCTTGCAACCAATTTGAGCGAAGACCTGCAGCCCCGGAATTTCTTCATGCCTTTAGTCACCGTGAGCTCCTCGCCGGAAGGAGTGGCGATCCGAAAATATGCGACGGAAGCTCAGGCACCAACGGTCAGTATCAAATTCGGTGAAACTAAGTTGGGACGCAAACCTGCTCCTCAGGTGGCCGCCTTCTCCTCCCGAGGACCAAGCAGTATCAGCCCCGGGATCTTGAAGCCTGATCTACTAGCTCCAGGGGTTGACGTCTTGGCTGCCTGGGTGCCGAACAGAGTAGTCGCACGGGTCGGAGGCAAAGACCTCTTCGCCGACTATAAGCTCGACTCCGGCACCTCCATGGCTTCGCCCCATGTGATCGGGGTGGCGGCGATGCTGCGTTCGCTCCACAAGGAATGGGGGACGGCGGCCATTCGATCGGCCATGATGACGACTGCTGACCTAACCGATAACACTGGAGGTCCAATCTTGGATATGTCCGATGGGACCGCAGCAACTCCTCTAGCTTTTGGTGCCGGGCATATAAACCCCGACAAGGCCATGGATCCAGGGCTTGTGTATGATATGCACTTAGAAGACTACATCGATTTCCTCTGTGCTCTCAACTACACAAGACTTCAGATTGGAATGATCACCAGGAGGCATGATCATAAGTGCACTAGAGCCAACCTCGACCTCAATTACCCTTCCTTCATGGTGATCGTCAACGGAACCAATTCAACCACATCCAGCTGCAGTAAGTTCAAGAGAATCCTAACGAACGTTGGCGATTATCCCACAAGCTATCATGCAGTCGTTAAGGCTCCCAAAGGTATGAAGGTGGTTGTGATGCCTCAAGTGCTTCATTTTGTTGGCAAACACAGCAAGCAAGTGTTCTCGGTGACTGTCAAGATAGACCTTGAAGACAAGTTTAGTGGGGTTGGTTTTGATTTTGGGATTTTTGGGTTTCTAAGCTGGCATGAGGTTGGAGGGAAGCATGTGGTTAGGAGTCCAATTGTTTCAACCTTTGCAGTACTGTAAGCACCAGCTTACGTTATCCTAAAGAGAAGGTGAAAACTTTCTCTGTGGAGCATATATAGCTATAAGAATTAGGGTCTTCACTCTGTTAAGTAGCTCCGCATATATTTTCTCCAGCAAACGTATATATGTTGTATTCACCAGATGTATCCTCCTAATATTAATTCCAGATATTTTCTTCATGTATCTATCCACCTAAAATTACATTCTCTCTCTCTCTCTCTCTCTCTCTCTCTCTCTCTCTCTCTCTCTGTGAGCCTATATTAAGATCCCCTGGGACCTCATCTAACTTCTAAATCTCATAAACCGTTGGTTTCCCAAGAAGAAAATCCACTTTCTACCATACGGTGCATGAACAGAGTCGCCTACACGACAAGTCCATTCCTTGAGGTTTCCAATTTGCCACTTAAGATTCTGCAGATTATGGACTAGCAGCAAGGATGAAGTAAAAGAATATTTTACACTAATATAAGGTACATGTAACTTCCAAATCACAACTTAAACAAGAATATCCTGTACCTATGTACAAACACTAAAGGCCACTTCTAATAAGCAACAATATACAACTATTTGTCCAACCTAAACATCCATGAAGAATATTTACCAAAAACCCATGAAAAAAAGGAGAACAGTTGGAGTAGCTGTGCATCAATAAGAACAAATTTGTAGACAGCAACAGTAAATTCTCATTTCACTTTGCCAGTTGCCTCTTTATAAAAAACAAATGGATCTGAAGAAATAGAAACTGAAGCCTCCACTCCCACGTTTCAAGGATCCAACAAATTGTATCCTCTGCACGATTAACAAAATTCTAGAAATAAAACTCCTAAGATCTCTCAAGTGAACCAACCAACACACCCTACCACAGCCAGTTGACTTTGTAGTCAATTGCCGATCAATTAAAGGTAAAAGGGACCAATAGGTCTCTAGGAAAATGCTGTGGACACAAAGCACCACAAATCTTTGGTGGGCTTTTTCATCAGACACTCAAACCACTTGCTAGCTGCTAGCTTTCATGTATGAAGCCGTCCACATCACTTACGGTCAAAAAAAAAACCGTCCACCCCATGCTGCATTCACTCTGTCAGACTTCAAACTGGTTCAATTAAAGAGAAACCCTAATTAAAAAAACCAAAATCTCAGCAGCATTTCATCAAATACCTTCCTCCTATCAAATCCATCATCTAGAAACTAAATCCTAGCAGAATTATTATGTAATAGTGGATGTTGGTTGCAGATAGTGACTATCTAATAGATAAGACTGAGTCTAGAGTTATACTTTATGTCCTTAAGATAATTTCATCTCGTAACGATGCTTACGGTCAGTATGACGATTGTCTTTCGGAGAATACAACAGTCTTCTTTTGATAAAAGCAGCACTACAATTCATCAAAAATATCGAACCAAGAATGCTTCTCTCTTTTAATGCACTATTGCTATACTACCCTTAGGAGAGTATGCAAATGCCTAAGAAAGAAAAGGACATTCGGAATGAATGAATCAAATGCAAGTCTAAGGATCTATTTATAGCCTTAAGGTGCCTTTTGGAAGTATCCTTACGGGTTTAACTTTTATTGATTTGATTTAAAAGGAAACGATCAAAGGATGTGAGGGTTAAGGACTTATAACCCTTGATATGCCCATTAATCATCGTGATCTTCAGATCACGTGATCTGATAAGCCTTTCCATGATCCAAAAGGTCATTTCCACGATCAGATAGGCCATCTCAATGATTAGATAAGTTATAGCACGACTTTGATACACTTTTTCACGATCGAAATGTTGATTTATCGCAACGGTCTGATCGGAGCGATGCATTATCTCAGATCTCGAAGCCCTTGGCTACGGCCTTGGCTATGGCCTCTATCGTCGGCCCCAGCCTCCGGCCCCGGCCCTTGGCTCCGGCCCTTGGCTTCGGCCTCCAGCCTCTAGCCTCTAGCTCCGGCCCTTGGCTCCAGCCTTCAGCCTCCAGCTCCAGCCTTTGGCTCCGGCCCTTGGCTTCGGCCTCCAGCCTTCAGCTCCGGCCTTTGGCTCCGGCCTCCAGCGTTGGCTCTGGCCTTTGGCTCCGGCCTCTAGCTTTGGCTCCAGCCTCCAGCGTCGGCTTCGGCCTTTGGCTCCGGCCTACAGCGTCGGCTCCGACCTCCAGCTCTGACCTTTGGCTCCGGCCTACGGCTTTGGTCTGGCTCTAACCATAACTTGGTGCTATACTTTCCAAAATACACTGAAACCCACTTCAAGTAACGGACCCCGAGATTCGAGACATCTGTTACCGCGTATCTCGCTCGCTGAAATCACAAGCAGGTACTAGTGCGCCCCGCAGTCCAGCATACACGGCGCCCATTCAGTAATGGCTCACCCACTTGCCGTTCAGGAGAACGTGGCTCCTCAGAGAGGTATAAGAAGAGAACCCGAGCTCAACGCGAGGGGACTATTCTCTTTCGAACTCTACTGATATACAACTTTCATGTTCTACAACCCACTGACTTGGCGTTGGAGGGTCCCCACCGGAACCACCAGTCCAGAACTTTTTGCAGGCTCCTGGAGGAAGACGGTGACCTTTCTATACTCTAGAAGGCCTGCGAAGATCCCAGCTCACCCGACGGTCATTGCAAGTGGTTTGGCAGCAACAGATTGGCGCGCCAGGAAGGGGGGGCAGGTGAACGTTTGTTCAACGTATCTACGACCCCTGCAAGGGAGACGATGGTAACCATGTGAGCTCAGAAAGCTTCTACCAGTCAGGCTACGGAGCGTATCCCGTAGGCTGAACAATCGGAGGACAACCTCCATGTTCCGCCTCCTGCACCACCGCAGGTTAGCCAGTTCGATCGACTAGATGCCCTGGCCTATCAAGTGCAGGATCTGATGATGGTGGTACGGGGACTGCAGGAGCATTGCTTCGCTATCGTACCTGGGCCGCCGTCTCAACCCCCTCCGCCCTGCGAGGAAAACCATGAAACCATTCAACCTCATCAGGGAAGGACTCCTCCTGAGGCCTCCCATCACTCGTCCCCGAGGTCTCGCCATCGGGAAACCTCGAAACGGCAACGGTCCCTTTCCCGTCATTCTGATCGTTCTCGCAGGCGACGCAGTGAGAAGGAGCCACGGCGATTGCACCCAATACACCGGCAGGCCTCTCCATCCTCTCCTCTGACTCTTCTAAAGGAGACTCGAGTAAGAAGGCCGCTCGTCGGGCTGAGCAACGGCTCGACGAGTATCATCAATGATTGGAGGAACTCAGCCACCGGATCACCAACCCAAACGGAGTGGACTACAACCGCCGTCCACTTCTTTCGCATCGCATCATGGAGGAGCCGGTCCCACCTCAGTTTCATCTCCCTCAGCTAGACCCGTATGATGGTACGATGGACCCCCTAGACCACTTGGAGAGTTACAAGGTTCTCATGCAGGGGGTGATGGACCCTCTCCTGTGTGTTGCCTTTCTAGCCACACTTGGAAGGCGGCGTGTGTATGGTACTCTCATCTGCCACCATGCAGCATCAACTCGTTCAAGCAACTCGAGCGATCTTTCTTGGCTGTTGGCCCAGATGGCAACCCAAGAGGGGGGGTGAATTGGGTTCTTTAAAAAATTTAAGCCTTTTGAAAACTATTAGCTTTAAGTTAAATGAAATTAAATGCAATACGAATATAAAGCACAAACAAGAAATAGAGATAGAGATAATGGAAGCACGGCAAACACAATGATTTTATAGTGGTTCGGTGTATCCAACACCTACGTCCACTCCCAAGATTCACTTGGGTCCACACTATAATCGACTAGATTACAGCCGAGTTGTTTTACAAGATCACAACTCAAAACTTGTTGTTTTCTCCCGGGATCACAACGAACCCAGCCGGTTTTCCGGGCTCACCAGCACAAAACCCTAAACTCAAGCTTATCTAGCTTGACCCGAGGTATACAACCTCCACTAGTTCAATCCCCAAGATTGAACCAGCACAAACAAGAATGAAAAGAATTTTTCAATAATACAAAGCTCCTCAAATGAGCAGATATTCAAATGAATGAACAAATAAGTTTAGAAAAGCCTGTTTGAAGTAGATTGGAGTTGAGCTTTTCTTCTTTTCTTTTTTTCCTCTTCTCTTTGAAGATGTTGAATCAGGCCTCAGCTTTGATTCGTTGCAAATATTGCGGATGAGAAGTTGAAAAATCTTCAAAACAGAGTTTCTTCTTCCCTTTGAGAATCCTTCAATTTTTCAAGATTGAATGCCTTGGATTCTTCTTTGAGCTTTGTGGAGTGGAAGGATTTGAATTTGAGTGCTTTTCTCTTGAGATTCAGGCTCAGGCTTTCTCGGATTTTTGATTTGAATTTTTCTATTTCCCGTCATCTTTTCAAACGGGTGTTTTCCCTTTTTATAGATTTCTTTTAATCCATTTTGGAAGAAAACTAGCCGTTGGAATGTACCTGGAAACAAAATATATCCGTTAGAAATTAGGTAAAAAGAAAATATTACCGTTAGAGCTGATCTGGCAATTTAAATATTCGTCCCAGACAGGTTGGAGTCGGCTCCAACTTTTCAGGTGTCGGCTCCAAGTCGTTTTTCCAAAAATAGAAAGTTCTGAGTTCGTCGAGGAGTCGGCTCCGAAAAAGTTAGGTGTCGGCTCGCCATCGTCAGGTGTCGGCTCCCGAATACTGTAGGTGTCGGCTCCAAGATGCTCAAAAAATCAACGTTCTGTCCCCGCATCGGAGTCGGCTCCAGACACTGTAAGTGTCGACTCCGAAACTCTGGGTGTCGGCTCCGAAACTCTAGGTGTCGGCTCCGGACCGTATCAAAAATCAGAAGAAAATTTGAATGGCCATGGGGTCGGCTCCAGAAATTCTAGGTGTCGACTCCAGGTTCTGAAACTTTGAAATTGATGTTTTGCAATTGATTCAAAACACGTTTCTTAATTCATTTAAATTGATCAAATATTTTTGAGTCCTGAAATACTTATCAAATCCATTAGTAATCAAATAAATATACTCAATTCCTTTATTAATCATCAAAATCAATAGTTGGGTCAACAATCTCCCCTTTTTGATGATTATAAAAACATTGAGTATATGCATAGTATTCTTAAATTAAAATTTTCAAGAGAGTGATCCTCATAAGTAAGCTCCCCCTGAATAAGGTAGCTCCCCCTATGAAGTTCAAATTATCAATTGTTCGTGTTTGATACTTAGAATTTAGTCATTTCAATTTTCACTTAAGCTTAATTGAATTAATGCATATCCAAAATCACTTGTATCACTTGATACAAAGTCACTTGATACTAATAAATAAATACCAATTAAAGCATAACCAATCAATGCATATACAACATAACTTTCTCAATTAAATTAATCAATCAAATAATCTTTAATTAAATTCAATCAATTACTAATCAATGCATATACGACATAACTTTCTCCCCTTTTTTGTAATCAACAAAAAGATAAAGAAAAGTTAAGTCAAAAGATCAAATTGATAGATCAAAAGATAATTTCATTTCATCAAAAGTCAAGTGTTACAAAATGAAACTAAAATTTCATCAAAGGTCAAGTATTGCAAAATGAAACTGAAATTTCATTAAAAAGAAACTATACTTACATTACATCAGAATTATACTTTCATTACATCAAAAACAGTACTTTCATTACATCAAAATTGAAACTTCCATTACATCAATATATTAGTTCTAATTATCCTTGTTAAATGATCTACAATCTTCTGCATTCCTTCAGTCTGAAGCTTGACGTAGTCTTTTAATCTTTCATCAACAAAAGTACAAGCAGTGACAATTTTATCTTGTAACTCGGCATTGCTCTTTGAATAGGTTTCAGAATCTCCACAAATGTCTTTAAGTTCTTCAAAAATGTTCTTCAAGTCACTACTTAAAGATCCAGTAGAAGAGCTAAGAGTTGATTCAATTTTGGCAATCCGATCATCTAAGGAATAAAGAGTTTCTTTAAGATTCATAAATTTGTTGTCAAACTCAGTCTTCAATTCTCCTTCTGAGCAGCAAGAAGATTTTTGAGTTGCTCTAACTGAAGGTCTGAAAATCCGACTGAAGAAGTGGATGAAATCACAGGTACTGGGGCAGGAGCTGGTGCAGGAGTACTAGGATGCGGAGAGGAAATCCTCATAGATGGACCAGCCTCACAAGGTGCAAAATGTCTGGGCTCAGGGGCTCTCTCATCTACGTTGCCTTTCCTTTCCCACTGACCATTAATCTTGACAAATCCCATTCGATGTAAAGTAGCCAAACTATAATAATCGTGTGTCTCAGGCTCTTTGATGGTTCATTCTCTAGAATCACTACTCCTTGGCTCCTAAATACCATAGTGAGAATCATGCCATAAGGTAGTGATGATCTTTTCTTCCCTCCGGCCTCGGCCATATAGAATATCATCATGGCTGCTAGGTTAATAGGCTGACCGGTCAATACACTATCCATCACAACAATGTCCCGCTCGGAGACATACTCAAAACGTCCGGTCTTTGGGAACAAAATCCTGCTGCAAATGTTGTGTAACAACCTTAATTCCAAGGGCAACTGATTAGCCCTAATTTCCTCAAATTCTTCAACAACTCTTCCTAACATCCTTGATAAGGCCGCTGATCTATCACTGTGCATATCCGTGCTAATCCGGTAATAGGGATGCTCAGGAGATTTCCTAATTTTGAATGTAAGATGAATCCTCTGCCTCTAACAGAGCTTACTAAACCACCATCTCCTCTAGATAAATTGAAATAAAATTCTTTTACTAAAGCTGGGTAAGTGGGAACATCAAGAGAGCAGACTCTATCCCATCCGAGCTCCTTAAGTTGTTACCATTGAAAAACCTTCGGATTCAAAGAATTCGAAGTCAACTTTCCTACCCATTGTGATTACCCTCCCTGCTAGGGTATCTACCTGAGTGAAGTGGTGTTAGGATTGTCTGAATCGGTGGAGGAATCCTCGCTTGGAGACGGCTCGCGGACGGGTCGCCTCACGGAACGCTTTTCGGTCACCACAGGCTCCAAACACTGAACCTCTCCTCTTAGGTGCCATTGGATCTTTAGGAAAGCTTGGGAGGAGTGGAATTAGAGATGGGGAGACTTTGAAAGAGTTTTGGAAGAGATTTGGTTGAGGATTTGAGAAGTTTAGGAAATGACGAGGTGTCGACTCTGCCCTAATAAATCAATTTTGGATTCCCAGGTGTCGACTCCCGCAAAGTCGGGTGTCGACTCCAAATCGCTAACACAGTCAGCGCTCGAACTGGAGTCGGCTCCACTTACACGGGTGTCGGCTCCAAGGTCAGGGACCGAGAGCGACACAGACAAAGGTGTCGACTCCTCATTCTGAGGTGTCGACTCCAATGACAGTTTCAGAAAAAATAATTGAGATTCAAACAACTGAAACTTGTCAAAATAAATTCTATAAAATTTTGATAAAATTTTGGAGTATTAAGATCAAATGCTCAGATGACTAGATATTTGTCCTTAAAATTATGAAAGGAATATCAAGAAATTAATAGAAATCTAGATAGTCATTCCTTAGTGTTTCAAAATCAATCCAAAGGGTCACATATCCCTAATTCACCTCTAAGATAACAAAAATCTCTCTTCACTCAAAGGTTTTGTAAATATATCAGCTAATTGTTCTTCAGTATTAACATATTCAAGACAAATTTCATTATTAGCTACATGTTCTCTTATAAAGTGATATCTAATTTCAATGTGTTTTGTTCTTGAATGTTGAATTGGATTTTTAGTTAGATTTATTGCACTTGTGTTATCACATCTAATTGGAGTTTTATCAAGTGTTATGCCATAATCTTCAAGTTGTCTCTTAATCCAAAGGATTTGAGCACAGCAACTTCCAGCTGCAACATATTCTGCTTCAGCAGTAGATAATGCAACCGAATTTTGCTTTTTGCTAAACCAAGAGATTAAGTTACTTCCTAAGAATTGACATGCACCACTTGTGCTTTTTCTATCTAATTTACATCCAGCATAGTCAGAATCAGAATATGCAATCAAGTTTAATGTTGAGTCTCTAGAATACCATAAACCTACATTTTTAGTTCCACTTAAATATCTTAAATTCTTTTTACAGCAATTAAGTGAGATTCTTTAGGTTCAGATTGAAATCTAGCACATAAACATACAGCAAACATTATATCTGGTCTACTAGCTGTTAAGTAAAGAAGAGATCCGATCATACCTCTGTAATATTTTTGATCTACTTTCTTACCATCTTCATCTTTGTCCAATTTGCATGAAGGACTCATAGGAGTTCCAAGTGGTTTGATTGACTCCATTCCAAACTTCTTGAGCAATTCTTTTGTGTATTTGGCTTGATTGATGAAATTCCTTCTTTGCTTTGTTTGATTTGAAGTCCTAGGAAGAAGTTGAGTTCTCCCATCATGCTCATTTCAAACTCACCCTGCATCAACTTAGCAAATTCTTGACATAACAATTGTTAGTAGCACCGAATACAATATCATCAACATATATTTGTACTACTAATAAATCTTGTCTTTTCTTTTCAAAAATAGTGTTTTATCAACATTTCCTCTTATAAAATCATTTTCAATTAGAAATTTACTTAATCTTTCATACCAAGCTCTAGGTGCTTGTTTCAAACCATATAGTGCTTTGTGTAATTTAAAAACATGATTTGGAAATTCATGATCTTCAAAACCAGGTGGTTGTTCAACAAAAACTTCTCATTTATAAATCCATTTAAAAATGCACTTTTAACATCCATTTGAAATAAATTGATATGCATATGACATGCAAATGCAAGTAATAATCTAATTGCTTCTAGTCTAGCTACAGGTGCAAAAGTTTCATCAAAATCAATTCCTTCTTCTTGATTATATCCTTTTGCAACTAATCTAGCTTTGTTTCTAATTACTATGCCATTTTCGTCTAATTTATTTCTAAATACCCATTTTGATCCTATAACAGAATGATCTTTAGGTCTATCTACAAGAGTCCAAACATTATTTCTAGTAAATTGATTTAATTCTTCTTGCATAGCTAACATCCAATTATTATCTTTTTCAGCTTCTTCAATAGTTTTAGGTTCAATTTGAGATACAAATGCAAGATGATTATTGATGTTTCTCATTGATGATCTAGTTCTTACTCCTTGAGATGGATCACCTATAATTAATTCTTTTGGATGACCATAGGCATATCTCCAATCTCTAGGAAGATCTATATCATTATGATTTGCATCAACAACATCAACACTAGGAGAATCATTATCT
This sequence comes from Calamus simplicifolius, assembly GCA_900491605.1. NCBI lineage: Eukaryota > Viridiplantae > Streptophyta > Magnoliopsida > Arecales > Arecaceae > Calamus > Calamus simplicifolius. The sequence continues at coordinate 611,162 of UESW01004762.1, read as the reverse complement.
TTAGCTTCTTGTTCATGATCTGAAGATACATCTATATTCAGTTTTTCAATATCTCTTTCTAGAATGTTTGTATCTTCCTCATCATCAATCTTTTTAGAACTCGATGCTAAAGATTCATCAAAATTACATGAATAGATTCTTCTACAATTAAGTTTCTCTTGTTAAATACTCTATAGGCTTTACTAGATGTTGAATATCCTAAGAAAATGCCTTCATCAGATTTTGCATCAAATTTTCCTAGATTATCTTTACCATTATTATGAATGAAACATTTACAACCAAATGCATGAAAGTAACTTATGTTTGGTTTTCTATTATTCCATAGTTCATAAGGTGTTTTCTTAATGATTGGCCTAATTAAAGCTCTATTAAGAATGTAACATGCCGTGTTTATAGCTTCCGCCCAAAAGTATTTGGTAAGTTGCTTTCACATAGCATGGTACGGGCCATGTCTTCTAAGGTTCTATTTTTCTTTCAACTACTCCATTTTGTTGTGGTGTTCTAGGTGCTGAAAAATTATGATGAATGCCATTTTCTATGCAAAAGTTTTCAAATAAATGATTTTCAAATTCAGTGCCATGATCACTTCTTAGAGACACTATGGTGTTGTTTTTTCTCATTTGTGACCTTCTTGAAGAATTTCAAAAATAATGGAAAGGTCTCATCTTTATGAGCTAAAAACAATACCCAAGTGTATCTAGAGTAATCATCTACAATCACAAGACCATATTTCTTTCCTCCTAGACTTGTGGTTCTAGTAGGTCCAAAAAGATCCATGTGAAGTAGTTCAAGTGGCCTAGAAGTGGAAACAATATTTTTAGTTTTGAAAGAATTTCTAGTTTGTTTTCCAAATTGACATGCATCACAAATTTTGTTATTTTCAAAATCTAGTTGTGGAAGTCCTTTTACTAAATCCATTCTAATTAATTTTGAAATAGGTGTGTGCTTGCATGACCTAATCTACGATGCCATAACCAACCAATCTCATTCATATTAGCATTATTAGCAACTAAGCAATGATTACTAGTAGACAAATTGTCTAAATCAATCAAGTATACATTGCCATTTCTATTTCCAATAAAAATAATGCTATTATCAATGGGATTAGAAACAGTGCAGATAGAAGCTTCAAATGATACTTTAAAACCTTTATCACATAATTGACTAATACTAATTAGATTATGTTTTAAACCATTAACATATAAGACATTTTCAATATATGTGGAGGGAGTTATTTGAATTTTACCAAACCCCATGATTTGGCCTTTGCCATTGTCACCAAATGTAACAACTCCTCCTCTTTTGCTTCAAGGGTGATGAATTGATCCTTGTCACCCGTCATGTGTCTTGAGCAGCCACTATCGAGATACCACTTTCGCTTTGATCTTTTGGCCGCAAGACACTCCTGCAAAAATAATTAAGTCTTATATTTAGGTACCCAAGCTTTCTTGGGTCCTTCATGGTTAGTAGCATAAAAATTGTTCCTTTGGAACCCATATTTTCTTTCCTTTATTATTTAATTTTTTGTTACTGTTTCTTGCATTACATTCATAGGATTTATGACCTTTCTTGTTACAATAATGACATGTAACATTATCTTATTTTGTTCTTTCTAAAAAAGTTTTTGATAAATTTTTGTTTTAAGTTAGGTCTATATCCTAAACCAGCTTTATCAATATAGCTCTTTGATTACTTAACAATAAATTAAGTTTTTTGAACTATAAGTAAATTTATCAACAATACTTTTATATTTATCAACTTCCTTCTTTAATTTATCATTTTCATTAGAAATTGATTCTTTTCTTTTGTCAAATTCATTTTCAGATTTTAGTTTTTTCATTAGTAAGATTCTTTTTCTTTTAAAAATTTATCATTTTTCAAAGACTTGTATTTCTTTTTCAAAATTTTAAATCATCTTAAGTTCATTAAAGCTTCAAATAATTCATCAAAGCAAAATCATCACAAGGGTTTTCAGAACTTACCTCATCATCGTCGTTTGCCATAAAGCAAATGTTGGCAACCTCTTTTTGTTCTTCCTCCGAAGAGGATTCATCGCTGTCGCTCCAAGTTGCAACATAGGCTTTCTTCTTCTTCTTGAAAGTCTTCTTCAGTTGAGGACAATCATATCTAAAGTGCCCCGGTTTCTTACACTCATAGCAAATCAAGGGGTCTTTCTCTTTGTCCTTGTCCTTTTCCTTTTCTTTTTCTCCTTCCATCTTAATTCCAAATTTCTTCTTGTGGAAGGGTCTCTTTCTCTCATGAATTTTTTGAATTTCTTGCTAGAAGAGCTGTCTCATCATCATCATCATCATCACTGCAGCTCTCCTCACTTTCTGCAGCCTTAAGAGCTATAGTCTTCTTTTTCTTGACTTCCTCCTCTTGATGCTGCTTCATGGTTAGCTCATGGGTCATCAAGGATCCAAGAAGCTCCTCCAAGGGTAAAGTGTTGAGGTCCTTGGCTTCTTGGATTGCTGTCACCTTTCTTCCCAAGTCCTTGGAAGTGACCTAAGAATTTTGCGAACAAGTTCAGAATTAGTATAGGTTTTCCCAAGACTTTTCAAACCATTTACAATATCGTGAATCTAGTATACATGCATGCTATAGTTTCAGTTTGTTCCATGCTAAATAATTCATATTTATGAACAAGAATATTTATTTTAGATTCTTTTACTTGGTTAGTACCCTCATGGGTAACCTCTAATCTATCCCAAATCTCTTTTGCGAATTACATGTAGAGATTCGATTAAATTCATTAGCATCTAATGAACAATATAAAACATTCATGGCCTTAGCATTGAGCTGTGCCATTTTCCTATCATTATCATTCCAATCCCTTTCGGGCTTAGGAACAATAGTGCCATCAACAATGTGTGTGGGTGTACTAGGTCCATTAATTATAACACCCCACAATTCATAATCAGAAGCTTGAATGAATATCCTCATTCTTGCTTTCCAATATGAATAGTTGGAACCATTAAATAAGGGAGGTCTATTTGTAGAATGACCTTCGGCAAATGAAGATCCAACTTGAGCTGCCATTTGGATCTTTAGCTCTTGATCGTGTGATCAAATAATAATGAGCACTTGCTCTGATACCAATTGTTGGCCCAGATGGCAACCCAAGAGGGGGGGGTGAATTGGGTTCTTTAAAAATTTAAGCCTTTTGAAAACTATTAGCTTTAAGTTAAATGAAATTAAATGCAATATGAATATAAAGCACAAACAAGGAGATAGAGATAGAGATAATGAAAGCACGGCAAACACAAAGATTTTATAGTGGTTCGGTGTATCCAACACCTACGTCCACTCCCAAGATTTACTTGGGTCCACACTATAATCGACTAGATTACAGCCGAGTTGTTTTACAAGCTCACAACTCAAAACTTGTTGTTTTCCCCGGGATCACAACGAACCCAGCCGGTTTTCCGGGCTCACCAGCACAAAACCCTAAACTCAAGCTTATCTAGCTTGACCCGAGGTATACAACCTCCACTAGTTCAATCCCCAAGATTGAACTAGCACAAACAAGAATGAAAAGAATTTTTCAATAATACAAAGCTCCTCAAATGAGCAGATATTCAAATGAATGAACAAATAAGTTTAGAAAAGCCTGTTTGAAGTAGATTGGAGTTGAGCTTTTCTTCTTTTCTTCTTTTCCTCTTCTCTTTGAAGATGTTGAATCAAGCCTCAGCTTTGATTCGTTGCAAATGTTGCGGATGAGAAGTTGGAAAATTTTTAAAACAGAGTTTCTTCTTCCCCTTTGAGAATCCTTCGATTTTTTTAAGATTGAATGCCTTGGATTCTTCTTTGAGCTTTGTGGAGTGGAAGCATTTGAATATGAGTGCTTTTCTTTTGAGATTCAGGCTCAGGCTTTCTCGGATTTTTGATTTGAGATTTTTCTATTTTCCGTCCTACTTTTCAAACGGGTGTTTTCCCCTTTTTATATATTTCTTTTAATCCATTTTGAGAAGAAAACTAGTTGTTAGAATGTACCTGGAAACAAAATATATCTGTTAGAAATTAGGTAAAAAGGAAATATTACCGTTAGAGCTGATCTGGCAATTTAAATATTCGTCTCAGACAGGTTGGAGTCAGCTCCAACTTTTCAGGTGTCGGCTCCAAGTCATTTTTTCAAAAATAGAAAGTTCTGAGTCCGTCGAGGAGTTGGCTCCAAAAAAGTTAGGTGTCGGCTCGCCATCGTCAGGTATCGGCTCCCGAATACTGTAGGTGTCGGCTCCAAGATGCTCAAAAAATCAACGTTTTGTCCCGCATCGGAGTCGGCTCCAGACACTATAAGTGTCGACTCTGAAACTCTGAGTGTCGGCTCCGAAACTCTAGGTGTCGGCTCCGGACCATATCAAAAATCAGAAGAAAATTTGAATGGCCATGGGGTCGGCTCTAGGAATTCTAAGTGTCGACTCCAGGTTCTGAAACTTTGAAATTGATGTTTTGCAATTGATTCAAAACATGTTTCTTAATTCATTTAAATTGATCAAATATTTTGAGTCCTGAAATACTTGTCAAATCCATTAGTAATCAAATAAATATACTCAATTCCTTTATTAATCATCAAAATCAATAGTTGGGTCAACACTGGCCCACTTCGACACATGCCGGAAGATCCCTCAAGTCGCTGATAGCTTATTCGCTGTCCAACAAAGGAGCGGGGAAACTCTGAAGGATTTCGTGGCTCGATTCAAGGAGGCCACGCTCGAGGTCTATAACTTGGAGGATTCTGTAGCCACTCTTGCACTGAAGCGAGGACTCCGCCCATCCAGATTTGCGTATTCTCTAGATAAAAAGCCCCCCGGCTCCTACGCCGAGCTGCTAAGTCAGGCACAGAAGTACATTCGGGCCGATAAAGCAGATTCTTCCAGAAGGGAGGCCGACAAAAGTTTCAGCAAGAAGTCAGCACCCGTAGAACCCACTGGAGGACGGTCCAGAAAGCCTGAACCATCTTGTCGCGCGGATAGCCGGCCCCAAACACTAGTTCCCAAGGAGCATTTCACACCCTCCTCACTCCGATATCTCACATCTTGTTAGAGATCGAGGAAGAGCCTTACTTTCAGCATCCACCTCCAATGAAGTCAGGGGTCCCCCGCAATAAAGAAGTCTATTGCCGATATCACAGAGACTATGGCCACGACACTGAAGATTTCCGCCAACTGAAAAAAACTATCGAGGAGCTTGTCCAGCAAGGCCATCTGAGCAAATTCGTCTGCCGGGGGAACCCTACAACCACAGGTCCGTCAGCACCTCCCACATAGCAGATTGCCTTGGACAATGCCCCAACAGAGAAGACGGTGGCCATGATCTCCTGGGGGGCAGGCAGCGGTTCCAAAAGACGGCGAGAGGAAGATGACAATCCTGTAATTCCTTTTTTTCAAAAAAGACCTAGAGGGGATAGTGAATAAAAATGATGATGGAGTCGTCGTCTCTATGACGATCGCCAAACATCCTGTAAAGAGGATTTTGGTGATAGTGGAAGCTCAGTGAATGTTTTAAGTTACGATGCTTGTTAGAATAAGTTTACCTGCAAGTTCTCTTTTACCTGTCACCACTCTGCTGATGGGCTTCACGGGGATTCAGTCTGGGTCGAAGGGGAAATCACTCTCCCAGTCACAGCCAGAACCCCACCACGCTAGAGCACGGTTCTTATGAACTTCTTGGTGGTGCGGGTTCCCTTGGCATACAATGCTATTTTGAAGAGACCTACTAAAAGCTGCAGGCCACATTCGGAAAGTTCGATACCCCGATTGGTTGGCCAACGTCGTGATGGTCCGCAAGGCCAATGGGAGTTGAAGGATGTGTGTAGACTTCATCGATCTTAACAAAGCGTGCCCGAAGGACAGCTTCCCTCTTCCCCGAATCGATCAACTGGTAGACGCCACATCTGGCCATGAAACACTTAGTTTCATGGACGCCTTATCTGGGTACAACCAAATCAGAATGGAACCCACAGACGAGGAGGCTACCTCCTTCATAACTGAGAAAGGAATCTACTGCTACAAGGTGATGCCGTTCGGACTAAAGAATGTCGGAGCCACCTACCAGAGGCTGATGAACAAAGTCTTCGAGAGCCAGATCGGACGGAACATGGAGGTATACATGGATGACATGCTGACAAAGAGCATCCACGCCACCAGCCATATCGTCGATCTGATGGAGACTTTCGATAACCTCCGCCGGTATACGATGATGCTGAACCCCCGTAAGTGTGCCTTTGGGGTGACGGTCGGTAAATTCTTGGGTTTCATGGTGACCCAACGAGGAATATAGGCGAATCCCGATAAAGTTCGAGCCATCTTGGACATGAAATCTCCCTCCAATAAGAAGGAAGTGCAACATTTGGCCGGAAGGGTAGCGGCCCTGAGCCATTTCCTGTCCAAGTCTGCGGAGAGGTGTTTACCTTTCTTCAAGGCACTACATCAAGTCAATGGTTTCGAGTGGACCAGGGAGTGTCAGGAGGCCTTCGAAGGATTAAAAGAATTCCTATCCGCCCCACCATTGATGTCCAAGCCAATGAGTGGAGAAGAACTCTTCTTGTACCTCACGGCTTCCCCCGAAGCGATTAGTTCCATGCTGGTGCGCATGGATGCCGATGGGACGCAAAACCCAGTGTATTACACCAGCAAGGTGCTGCATGATGCGGAGACAAGGTATTCGAAAGTCGAAAAGGTCATCTTTGCACTGATCGTCTCCGCTTAACACCTCATGCCCTATTTCCAAGCTCACCCGATCGTGGTGGTCACCGACCAACCGCTCAAGGCGGTCCTGTCCCGTCCTGATACTTCTGGCTGGCTGGCAAAGTGGACGGTCAAGTTGGGAGAATTCGATCTGTCATTCCGGCCCAGGATAGCTATGAAGTCCCAAGTCTTAGCGGACTTCTTGGTCGAAGGCACCTGAACAAAAGAACAAAGGGAAGAAACCCATGCAAGCCCTTCGGATGATGAAATCAAGGAAGAAGGGAGGGACTGGCTCCTTCATGTGGATGGGGCATCAAACTCTCAGAGAAGTGGGGCTGGCCTCATTCTAGCCAGTCCTGATGGAGTGGTGACGGAGTACGCCCTCCGTTTCCTTTTCCCAGCTACCAACAACCAAGCCAAGTATGAAGCCCTACTATCCGGAATACGGCTAGCTTGTGAGCTCGGGGTAAAGAATCTCAGAGTTTTCACCGACTCTCAGCTAGTTTGTGGCCAGATAAATGGGGAATACGAGGCACGAGATCCCATCATGTCATGTTACCTGAGTATGGTGCAGTCGCAGGTCTCCCCCTTAACCCGTTTTAGCATCAGTTACATTCCCCAGGAGGAGAACGCCAGAGCCGACGCACTGTCTCATCTAGCTACATCGGCCGACGGAACCTTGGGAAGAACTTATATGGAGCGCCTGGAGACCCCGAGCATTGACACAATAAAAGAATCCATGCCAGTTCGTTGAGAGCCTTCTTAGATGGACGCCTACACTAAGTACTTTACTACTGGAGCCCTACCAATCGACCCCACTGAAGTCAAGATCTTCAAACGGCGAATACACAAGTTCCTAATGTTCGACGGGCAGCTGCATCGAAGGTCCTTCTCCCATCCCCTCTTGAGATGTGTTGGCCCCATAGATGCCGATTACATCCTCCGAGAGATCCATGAAGGTATCTGCGGAAGCCACTTGGGGGGCAGAGCACTGGCCTACAAAGCCCAATGCCAAGGCTATTACTGGCCCACCATGCGGGAGGACGCGGCCGAGCTAGTCCGGAAATGTGATAGTTGCCAGCGGCATGCCAACATCCAACGACAACCAACTTCTCGACTGAGCCCTCTATCGGCTCCATGGTCGTTTGCCCAATGGGGGATGGACATCTTGGGACCTTTCCCTTCTGCTTCTGGCCAATGGAGGTACTTGCTTGTCGCCATCGATCATTTCACTAAGTGGGTGGAAGCTGAAGCACTAGCCAAGATTACTGAAGCTAAGGTGAGGAGTTTCTTTTGGAAGTTCATTATTTGCCGATTTGGACTACCCCACACGCTCGTTACCAACAACGGATGCCAGTTCGACAATGGCCCATTCAGAGACTTCTGTGCTAAACTGGGAATACACCAAAGGTTCACTTCTGTTGGTCACCCGCAAACTAACGGGGCTACCAAAGTGATGAATCGTACAATCTTACAAGGACTTAGGACGCGCTTGGACAACTTCAAGGGGAGATGGGTAGAAGAGCACCCGAATGTACTGTGGGCTTTTCACACAACGCCCCGTGCTCCCACTGAAGAGACTTCATTCAGCCTTGTCTTCGGAACAGAAGCCATCGTCCCAGTGGAGATCGGTGTCCCTAGTCCCCGGACACAGTCGTACAATGAAGATGACAATCCCAGTCAACTAAGGGCTAACCTCGACCTTGTCGAAGAGCTTCGCGATCAAGCACGAATCAGAATGGCCTCTTACCGATAAAGGATTGCAAAGTACTACAACGCCCGAGTCCGTCCCAGGACATTCCTCCCGGGAGATTTGGTCCTCAGGCGAGCTACAGTCTCCAAACCTATGGAGGGAGGCAAGCTATCCCCCAATTGGGAAGGACCTTACCGGGTCATCCAGGCACTTCATCACAGAGCTTATCGGATCGAAGAACTAGACGGGACACCCCTTTCTCATACCTGGAATGCGGATAATCTCAGACGGCATTATCAGTAACCCATTGTCATATTTGTTTTAAACATTAGCCTATAATTGTCATTCATCCTTTTACACTAACGAAAGTGTTTAAGCATTCTGGCTTCTCAATAAAGCCCGTCTCCGCGTCGGCACTTAAAGCCCGGCTCCACGTCAACACCTAAAGCTCGGCTCCGCGTCGGCACTTAAAGCCCATCTCCACGTCGGCACCTAAAGCCCGGCTCCACGTCGGCACTTAAAGCCCGGCTCCGCGTCGGCACTAAAGCCCGGCTCTGCGTCGGCACTTAAAGCCCGGTTCCGCATCGGCACTTAACGCCCGACTCCGCATCGGCACTAAAGCCCGGCTCTGCATCGGCACTTAAAGCTCGGCTCCGCATCGGCACTTAAAGCCTGGCTCCGCGTCGGCACTTAAAGCCCGGCTCCGCATCGGTACCTAAAGCCCGGCTCCGCATCGGCACTTAAAGCCCGTCTCCGCATTGGCACCTAAAGCCTGGCTCCATGTCGGCACTAAAGCCCGGCTCCGCATCGGTACTTAAAGCCCGGCTCCGCGTCGGCACTAAAGCCCGGCTCCACGTCGGCACTTAAAGCTCGGCTCCACGTCGGCACCTAAAGCGCCAGCTCTGTGTCGGCACTTGAAGCCCGGCTCCGCGTCAGCACTTGAAGCCCGGCTCCGCGTCGACACTTAGCCCGGCTCCGCGCCGGCACTTAAGCCCTGCTCCGCGTCAGCATTTTATCCAACCTCATGTTGGCACTGAACGACTTTGCGTCCGCACAAACGTGGTCCTACTCTAAGTGCTTTGACCCTTGTGCCTGCAACCAAGACTGATCCCGCATCAGTTCTCTAATTAATTTTCTAATGTCCCTCAAAAAGGGAATCGTATCATAATTTTTCGGCCATAGGTTTTTGGTTCGCATCAATCCACACACTAGCAGACCCAATTATGAACCAAGATATAAACATTACGGATCAAAAGATTCATTAATAGCCAAAGTTTACAAAATCGCCGATTTAAATCGGACTTGAAGCATTACAGTCAAAGTGAAAGAGACTAGGGATCGTCTGGAGCTAAGTTGTCATCTTCCGGGACGTCATCTGGCTCCAACCCTTCGATCCCTTCAAGGCCATAGAGTTTTTGGATTTTTTCCTTGCAGTCTTGGAAGCCGCCCTCATATGCAAAAGCTGTCGACTCAGCCAATTCTCTGCTAAAGGTGCTAGACTTCCTGAAGTTCTCTACGGCCTTTGTAGCTCTCTTCTCCGCATCGGAGGTTCTCTGCTCGGCTTCTGCAACCTTTTGCTCGATTTCTGTAGCCTTTTTCTCGGTCTTCGCAGCCTTCTTCTCGGCCTCGGCGACTTTCTTCTCAGCTTCGATCGTCGCCGTCTTCAAATCAGCAATTTTGGCATCGGACTGGTGGGCAATCTCCTCCGCATTTTCGGCCCTCTCTTCGGCCACCCCTATCTCAATGTGGCGGAGTGTAATCGGGTCTTCAGCATGTACACTTCCGACTCTGCCACCATCAATTTCTCCTCCGCTACCATTTGTTTTTCTTCGGCCACCTGAGCATTATCTAGCTCATTGGTCGCTTTGTGTTGGGCGATTTCTAATGCCTCTTCTGCCTTCTCGGCTCTTAGCTGGAGGGCTTCGGCTTCGCCCTTAAGTGCCCAAGCAGTTTCTGCTCGGGTATCCTCCAAGGCCATTTCTGCCCTCTCTGCCCTGGCTGGGAGTTCTCGCATCTCCTCCAACGATTGCTCGAGAGCAGCATCGCCCAGGGCCCACATGTCCCTCATAGCAATCATAGAATTTAACGCCTGGATAGGGTGTTTAAGTTAGACAAAGAAAAAAGTCTAGAAAAAACAAAAAAAAATGATGATAGTGGAGCAAAACTCACCTAGAGGTGTGCCACAGACGCCTCTCGAAAGAAGGTAGCCCTCCCCTGATGACGGAGGAATCCTGCACCTCGGACACGGATGCCTTGTTCAGTGCTCGCTCGGCCCAGCGACTATAATTTGCCAAAACGATTGGAAGGAAGGATCAATGCCCTTCGCTTCCGCCGATGTGGGGGGCCGCGTGGGAGGACTCTGCCTCTCTACCACCCCCGGCACTTTCGCTGGTGGAGGTGCCTCGGTTGTTGCCCCCTTGGGGGATATAACAGTAGCTGTAGTCGGCTTTGTAGTTGAGTGGGCCGGCTCCGTCTCGACGGCTTCGGGCTGGGGCGACAGTGCTTTCACAACTCGCTCCAGAGAGGTATCGAGCAGAATAACAGGAGGGGGAGACGGTGCTGGCAAAGGCAAATCACTTCTTCCCTCCTCGTTCCGCCCAACTTCTCCGCTGGCTTCGGCCCATACTGCGTCGTTCCTCATGGGCTCATCGGCTTGGGCTTCCACCGCCTCGTGCCCGTGCAAAGGCTCCATGACCTCAGCTCTACCGGATTCGGCCCTTCCGGCGTCGGTCCTCCTGGAAATCTTGGCGACGGCCCTCCTCTCGGCGAGGGCCCCATTCCCCTTGGCCTTCCTCTTCCTGGTAGCGGCTTGCCTGATCTCACGGAGTGATGGCATCATCCCTATATCAAAAAACAGGAAAGGAGTTAAAAAATAATAATAATAAATAAAAATGAATGCAAAGAACAGAAAAGGGAAAGGAGGTGAGTAATCAAGTGCTCACTGCTAGATGGAATAAGGCCGGCGAGGCGGAGGTTTTCGTCAGTCAGAAGCTGATTGCACCGAGGGACATCGGCAGTTAGAAGTTGCCCAAAGGCCATTCGATCCCTCGGAATGATGGAAGAATCCCTATTGGCGTCAGTGTTTGGTGTCCCCCAGCTTCCGCTCACCCCCTCGACATTGGCAAAGAAAAACTTATCTTTCCACCCTTTAACAGAGGTGGGAAGATACAATTTGAGGATCCTAGTGGGTCTTGGGGTGAAGGACCACCAACCTGTTTGCTTGCGGAGGGTATAGAAACTGCAAATAAGGAAATGCTAGCCTCTATACCTTGCAGATGACAAAGAATCAGAAAACCAACGATGGTCCGGATGGAATTAGGGACTAATTGGGATGGTGTTAAAGAATACCTATCTAGAAGATTGAGGATGAAAGGGTAAATGGGTAATCGAAGTCCTGCCTTAAAGAAGGCTCCGTACAAGGCAACCCTTCCGGGACGGGAAGAGGTTACCCTGTCATTAGGAGCGGGATAGGACAAACGTACATTTGGAGGGAAATTATATTTGGCTCCTAAGTTCAGTATGTCTTGAGCAGACATGGTGGAGGCAGTCCACTCGGGGGACTCCTTGACAGCGCTGGAGGGACCAGCGGCTGCCGGACGACGTCGGAAAGAGGTTACCCTGTCATTAGGATCGGGGTAGGACAAACGTACGTTTGGAGGGAAATTATATTTGGCTACTAAGTTCAGTATGTCTTGAGCATACATGGTGGAGGCAGTTCACTCGGGGGACTCCTTGACAGCGCTGGAGGGACCAGCGGCTGCCGAACGGCATCGGGGAGAGGTTCGTCCGATGGCCGGCCGACCCTCGGTTGCGGGGTGTCTGGCCGACCGCCGCTGTTTCGGTGAAGTGTGGTCAGAAGACGTGGTGGTCCAACGACTCGGTAAGGAAGCAGAAGGTTGAGAAGGAATGGGGGAATGACCCTCGGAATTAGAAATAGAGCAGGAAGGTGAAGAAGCCATGGGAACTAACCTGGAAAGCTTGAACTGAGATTGAAGGAGCACGAGGAGGGAAACAGACACAGGAGGTGGACGGACGCTTGCAGACTCAAGGCAAGCAGTTGTAACGTAAGAGAAGGTAGGGATGGAAGGATAAGGACGATTTTTTTTCTTTTATAGCCCCATTTCAAATCATCCCGCGGCTGTCCGGTCTAGCCATGTGTCTACTTTCAACTGGAAGCCGCTTCGGTAGCCCATCGGCGCGAGAAACGCAAAAAACACCACCAATGAAAAAGGTGGCGGTGTCCTTACCGCAATGATGACGCTCATCTTTTTACAACTCCTTGCCCGAGAAAAATCTTCCCCAATCCCAACAGCTTGAGCGGATGAAATGATATCATGGAGATCAGCCGCCTGGGGGATATTAACACCCCTTTCATTGGTGACTGTGCGCCCACCCATCTTAGGGGCGGGGGGCATTTGATACTGCTGATCGTCTCCTTTGGGCGGCATCATAACATTCTGCGCAATTTTGGAATCAATGATGTGATAGCTCGTTTTCGGGATGTTGAAATTCCTATCTCCGCCCTTGGCTACGGCCTCCATCGTCGGCCCCAGCCTTCGGCCCGGCCCTTGGCTTCGGCCTTTGGCTCCGGCCTTCAGCGTCGGCTCCAGCCTCCAGCTCCGGCCTTTGGCTCCGGCCCTTGGCTTCGGCCTCCAGCCTCCAGCTCCGGCCCTTGGCTCGGGCCTCCAGCCTCCAGCTCCGGCCTTTGGCTCCGACTTCCAGCGTCGGCTCTGGCCTTTGGCTCTGGCCTCTAGCATCGGCTCCGGCCTTTAGCTCCGGCCTTTGGCTCCGGCCTCCAGCTTTGGCTCTGACCTCCAGCATCGGCTCCGGCCTTTGGCTCCGGTCTACAGCATCGGCTCCGGCCTTTGGCTCCGGTCTACGGCTTTGGTCTGGCTCTAATCATAACTTGGTGCTATACTTTCCAAAATACAATGAAACCCACTTTAAGTAATGGACCCCGAAATTCGAGACATCTGTTACCGCGTATCTCGCTCGCTGAAATCACGGGCAGGTACTAGTGCTCTCTGCAGTTACCGGCATACACGGTGCCCATTCAGTAACGGCTCACCCATTTGCCGTTTAGGAGAACGTGACTCCCCAGAGATGTATAAGAAGAGGACTCGAGCTCAATGCGAGGGAACTCTTCTCTTTCGAACTCTACTGATATACAACTTTCCTGTTCTACAATCCACTGACTTGGACATCGGAGGGTCTTCACTGAAACCATCGGTTTGAAACTTTTTGCAGACTCCTAAAGAAAGACGATAACCTTTTTATACTTTAGAAGACCTGCAAAGATTCTAGCTCATCCGACGATCATTGTAAGTTGTTTGGCAGCCAAAGACTCAGCATCCATTAAAACTACAGCATTTACGGTTTCACCTTTTCTTTTGAAAAATCACTGGTTTTTTTAAAAAGAAATCGGCATTCTAAAAAGATCCGGTCCCTAAGATCACAAGTGCCATAAAAACAGACACCGCCCCTCCATACCGATAAAAAAGAAGCAAACTTTCCTTTCCCCTGTCAAACAATACATTGAGCCAAAGAGCAACCAACTAAAAAGCCAATCTCATTCCAAATTCTTAGTAAACAAATACATATAACAATAAACCACCTATATCACATCCGTGGTGCAATAAATTCTTGCCATCCCGCGAGGCCCAAATCAACCAGGACCACATAATTCTTTAGTAATATCGCTACTAACGACAGCAACTACAATAGAACTGTAGCAACAGGGGAACTCATAGGCATGGAAAGGAATTTTTTTTCCCAAAAAAAAGAACTTTTTTTCCCCTGGATTTTTGGTTCACCTCCGGCAGCGGGTGATGGCAGAGCAGCCGCGATGGTATGGGCGGACGGGCCGCGGGCGCGGTAGCAGTTGTGGGTAGTATGAGCGGCCGGAGCGAGGAGGACACGGCACACGGTTGGCCGACAGGGCGCCGTAGGAGATGTAGCACCCACGGGCGGAACTACCCTTGGGCTACACTGGGCTGTAGCCCGGGTAGAAATTTAACAAAAAAAAATACTACTTCTAATTCCAATAGCCCAATTCCCAAAGGCCCCAAACTCAGGCCCAATAATATTCTAAAATCCTAATTTCTAACCTAGCGAGAAATCTGTTTGGTGCTCCTTGTTCCCGTTGGTGCTCCTTGTTCCTGTTTGGTGCTCCCGTTTAGAGACTCTACTCCACCGCAGGCGGCAGCCACCACCTACACTGCAGGAACGAACAACACCAGTACACCACCAGCCACTAGGTCCAGCACCACCGGTCCACAATTGCATGCTCTGCAGACTGCAGTCAACTCCTCCTCCTCCAAGTGCAACTATTTAATTTGGTAATTTCATATCATGAAATTACTATATTGCAAGGAATCTTGTCTGTCTTGAATGTACATATGCATGAGAAATTTGAAGATTATTGTACTGAGAGCCATGACAGCGGAGTGAATTTAAAAGCTTCTGCAATTGTGAACATGGTGATTTCCAATGTGTGTGTGACATAGCAGAGCAGAGCAGAGACTATTGACTATGACATTGCTTTTGATTATAAATGGGTGCTTCTTTGTTATTGCTCTGCAGAAATCTGTAATAATACATATATTGTGACTGTAATCTAATCACACACACATATTGTATTTAATGGCCTCTTTTTTGTTACTGCCTACTCAATTTATAGAATTTTATATTTTAATTTTATAATTATGGATGATACATGTAATAGGTTGCTTGGGTTTTTCATTGAAATGGCAAGTCAAGAAAAAAAAAGAAAGACACTTTTGTCATTCTTTAAACCAAGTGATGCTACATCAAGAGTGACAAGTGATACACCTTCATCACCATTGATTGCAAGCAAATCAAATACTAGCAATAATCCTCTTGGACCTCCTCAAAATTCTCAAAGCATTGGAATTGCTAGTGAGTCTCTTGAACGTGATCCAGGATTGCGTATGCCAATATGGAAGCATCTTCATAATGTCCGTGATGAAATCAGACGAGCTTATATAAAATTGGGACCATATCAACCCAAATTGCATAAGGATGAGTATCCGTCGTCTGCTTCCGGAAAACAACGTCGTCGATTTCAATCCTCTTGGTTTGAAGAATTTCCATGGTTAGAGTACTCTTTCTCTAAAGATGCTGCATTTTGTTTTCCATGTTTTCTTTTTGAAAAGAATTCATCTCCACAACATGCATTTACTGGAGACGGGTTTAGGAGTTGGAAAAGAGTTAAAGAAGGGGGGAAATGTGCATTTTTGATACATGTTGGAGGCCCTACTTCTGTACACAATAATGCTGTGAGGGCAATTGATGATTAATGGGTGTTAAACGACATATTGACAAAGTCATAAATGCTCAAACTTCAGAGGAGGTACGTAAGAACAGATTGCGCCTAACAGCAACGATTGAGAGTGTACGTTGGCTAAGCTTGCAAGCTTGTGCATTAAGAGGGCATGACGAATCACTAAACTCCAGTAATAGGGGTAATTTTATTGAGATGCTAAAACTCATGGGAAGATTGAATGTCAATATTGCAGACATTGTTTTGGAGAAAGCTCCAAAAAATGCAACATATACTTCACCAAAAATTCAGAAAGATATTTTGCACATTCTTGCTTCCAAAGTGCGGAGTAAAATTCGTGATGAGGTAGGAGATGCTAAGTTTTGCATTCTAGTTGATGAAGCAAAAGATGCATCAAATAAAGAACAGATGGCTATTGTGCTTCGATTTGTTAATATTCATGGTATGATATGTGAGCGTTTCTTTGACATTGTGAATGTTACAGATACATCAGCGTCAACACTTAAGCAAGAAATATCCGATGTTCTTACAAAATATAATTTGCACATTCAGAATATGCGAGGTCAGGGGTATGATGGTGCTAGTAACATGCGTGGTGCATTTAATGGTTTGCAGGCCTTGTTTCTTAGAGATTGTCCATATGCCTACTATGTGCATTGTTTTGCTCATCGATTGCAACTAGCACTAGTTGGGGCTGCTGAGAAAGAACATACAATTTGGCTTTTCTTTTCAAAGCTAACTACTATTGTCAATCTAGTTAGTGCTTCTTCTAAGCGTCATGCAGAGTTAAAAACTGCTCAAGCCATTGAGATTGCTCGTTCTGTGGCTAGTGGAGAACGTGAGACTGGTAGAGGAATTAATCAGATTGGCAACTTGCAGAGAGCTGGAACTACCAGGTGGAGCTCTCACTTTGATTCTATTTGCAGCTTAATTGATATGTATAGTGCAACAATTAATGTACTTGAAAGCATTATGGATGAAGGTTCTTCCAACTCTATACGTGGGGAAGCTGCAGGTTCTCTAATGGTGATGAAGTCTTTTGATTTCTTATTTATCTTGCACTTAATGCATAGGCTTATGGGAGTTACTGATTTGCTTTGTCGGGCTTTGCAACACAAATCAGTTGATATCTTAAATGCCATGGATCTAGTCTCGACTACAAAATCATTGTTACAATCTTTGAGAGATGATGGCTTTGATATAATTCTTGAGCATGTTAGATCAGTTTGTAGACAATACGACATTGATGTGCCTGATATGAGTACTCATTATAAACAAGCATGTCGTTCTTCTCAGCAAAAAGATCCTATCTCAGTTCAACATCATTACCATAATGATGTATTTAATGCTTCAATTGATTTTCAGTTGGAAGAATTGAACACTAGATTCAATGATGATGCAGTTGAACTTTTAATATTAGGCTCTGCTTTGGATCCAAAAGACAACTTCAAATTGTTTAACATTGATCAAATTTGCAGTGTGGCTGCGAAATTTTACCCGAGTGATTTCACTGGACAAGACATGCACTTATTACGACTTCAGCTTGAACATTATAAGTTTGATGTGCTTCATCATGAAAAGTTTCGGAATTTGTCCACAATTTCTGAATTATGTCAACGACTAGTTGAGACAAACAAGTCACAACACTACAATATGATCGATCGGTTAATTCGTCTCCTGTTAACTCTACCTGTTTCTACAGCGACTACAGAGCGAGCATTTTCAGCTATGAAGCTAGTTAAAACTGTTATTCGTAATAAAATGGAAGAGGATTTTTTGAGAGATTCCATGATTATATACATTGAGAGAGAGCTTGCTGAAGATATTGACTCTGATGTGGTAATTGATGAATTTTATGTTCAAAAGAATCGTCGAGCACAACTTCAATAGTGTGAGTTCGCGTATTTTATAACTTTTCAGTATTATATTATATAATGAAATTTTCAATTGTGAATTATCTAGATGTCTTTATTTCTTGTCTTACTTCTCCACTTTATGGACAATGTGATTTGTCTACTTTGAATAGGTTTTGCATCAGTTTATTGGGAATAAAGAGGGTGGAGGCAAGGAATTGAAGCAAGAGTACTGAGAAGGAAATCATATGCATTTTGTTTAGAAGATCTTTTATAATGGATCTCACATGTTGTTCTTCTTAATTTATAGTTAATTTTGATATGTTTTTAAGTTGATACTTTATACAATTATTGTATACAATGAGTTTAAAGCATTTGTAATCTTGAAATTGGCTGATCAAACAGATTAATCTTGTTTTCATGAGTACTGATTGTTATAGATTATAGAGACTTGGTTGTGGAGTTATGAAATGAATATAGAAGTGTGTTTATTTTGTTTTATAGGTTTGAGTTCAATAAAATATAGGGGAGATGCTGTCCAATTTTTTTTCAGGGCACAACCTCGAACCCTGAGCTTCCATGATCATAAGAGTTAATTCCGTTTCTTCCATGACAGCCCGGGCGAATCTAAAATCCTAGGTCCGCCCCTGGTAGCACCGGATCTGGTACCAGAACAGAGCCCTCCTGTTGTTCTTCACCGCCTCCTGTAGCTCTTCTTCGTCTCCCTCATAGCCGAAAGGGTAGGGGGAGGTAGAAGAAGAGTAGAGAGAGGTGGTGATCGGCCACTCAATGGCCTCCGTCATCAGTTGCAAGCTAGCGTTATCCATCTGAGCTTCCACAACAACCACATTGTGTGTGGGAGAGAAGACAAGGATGGTAACGAGGACGACGAGAGACAAGGAGAAGAGGTTTGGGAGAGCCATTGCAGGAGAGTTTTGGAGGTGGTGAGCGAAGATAAAGAGCAGAGAGAGAGAGAGAGAGAGAGAGAGAGAGAAGAAGAAGTGGCTGTTCCGACGCATGCGGGTTTTGTTGTGGGTGTTTGAAGGTAGGGCCAGGTGCAGCTGGGAGAACAGTGTGGTCTTGATCAGCTGTTTGTTATCTTGGATCCTCTGATACTGTTTGGTGAGGTGGCTTGTTGCTTTTGGTCAATAGTGAATCTAAAGCCAGCCGAGGTCGGGACCCGTCGGGAGTTTTGTGGTGGCTCTTGTGCGCAAGGGTACGTGAAGTTCTAAAGATGAGTCAAATAAAGTTTGTTGGTTGAGATGAGGTAGCAGCTGGGGCCGGGAAGGGAAGTAGGCATCGGGCAACGTGCTACCCTTGAATCCCAGCAGTCAATGCTACCCGAGATGGATCTGGGCACCGCCTCTTTTTGTCGTTTCAATCATTATTTCGTGAAACGGAAGTGGGGAAACCAGGGAAACGATGTCGGGGTCTTGAATGGTTTTCGCTTTACGTTGCCTCGACACGGGAGGAACCGTAGATCCGAAGGCAGTATTGCTCGATGTTGGACACGTGGGATATTTGTGTCCGCCCGTTCTCACACGATGACGAAAGGATGGAGTAGGGTCACCGGACCCTCGTGATGGAGCGGCGGGCGCATTCCATAAATTCATCAGCCACCAAATTTTTAATATCATTCACGTGGCCAAAAACTTAAATAAAATTAACTAAAATAATTTAAAATTATAAACATAAAATAGATTATTTTTTATATTTTTATTTAATATAAAATTATTTTAAAGGTACTATTCTCTTTTACGATGGATAAAATAGTCAAAATTTATATCGTGTCAATAATTATTTTTTATTCTTCAACAATTCCTTTTGTTAAACGAGGTTTAAAAATTTAAATAAAAATTAATTGATAATAAATAAATTTAAATTTTTATAATATTTTTTATTTATTATAAAATTATTTTTAATATACTAAATTAATAAATAAAATAATAATAATAGAAAAAGTCTCATTGTTGAAGTCATAGAACAAGATAGTGCTACATTGTAGCCCCACATCATCTAATAAAGATAAGTTTATACTAACATCAATCCAAACTAATTCTATGTAATTTCTATCTAATTCTCATGGAATGCATGTTTCTTTCCTTCTATGCCTGCTGGCTTTTTTTTTTTTTTTGTCCCTTATCTTATGGTACTAATTATAGGGAAATTCTATTTGGCTCACAAGTTTTGCTCAGGAGCCCTCTTATTTTTCTTTTTTTCTTTTTTTACTTAGTAGCCTTCGAAATTACTCACTAGCCCCCCTAAATTTAGTAAATACCTAAACTACCCCTCCCCTCCTCCCCCATAAAAAAAATTGCTCAGTGCCCCCCCTTCCCCGTCCGACTGCAATCCCCTGCTTGCTCTCGCTCACGCCTCTCTCGCTCACGGTGCTCCCAGGCGGCAGCTTCCCCGGCAGTGGATCTTCCTCTCCAGCAGGTAAGGTCTCTTTCCCTTCCCCCCTCCTTTCCTCCTTCCCTCCCTCATTGATTCGTCTTCCTCAAAAGTTTTTTTTTTAAGCCAAGCTCCCCTCCCTTCCCGGTGTCCGCATCCCTCCAACGGCTCCGCCCCCTCCCTGCCACCTCTCCCCTTCCCTCCCACCCTCTTCGTTCTCTGTTCGGCCCTGGTTGGCCGAACAGAGACGCTCTGCTAGGCCGAACAGAGGGAATTCTGTTCGGCTCTTCTGGGTCGAACAGAACAGAAATCTTCTGCTCAGTCCCTTGTGGCCGAACAGAAGAAAGCTGTTGGACCAACCAGGGCCGAACATGTTGAGGTTGTTTGACCCTGTGTGGCCGAACATAATTTACATGTTCGGCCACACATGGCCGAACAATGCATGAACCGATAAAAAAAAAGACGACGGGGAGGGGGAAGGGGCTGGCGGGGGGCATGGGGGTGAGAGGACTGTTGGGACGCTGGGGACGCACGAACCAAAAAAAAAGGGACTGTTTTGACGCTGGGGATGCACGAAACCGGAAAAAAAAAACGAAAGGAGGGGAAAGGGGGGGCTATTAAATAAGAAGGGTTATTTTGGTCCAAAAGTTTGAGGGCAAATATGTCATTTTTTGAAGTGATGCAGGAAGCTCCTGAGTAAAAATCGCGGGCCAAATAGAGTTTCCCCTAATATACTACAAGGTTAAGACATCAAAGATGGCAAAACACAACTCAACTCAACTCATCTCATCTAATCCTTTTCCCAGCTACATAGGGTTGGATATATGAATCTGCTTTTTTTACTGTTATATTCAGAACTAAATCATACTTAAATTACAAATAGTTATATTTTTTTAATTATTTTTATTCATATTAATTTAAATTTATCTTTATTTTTATCACTTGAATTATTAAAATATTATTCTTTCTGATTAAAGGTAAAACATAATAGCTAACCACAAATCTGAAAGCTTTCAAGGACTCTGAATGACTCCTAATTGCCTTGGTCCTATACCAAATCTAGAGGACATCCCATCTTTTTAACCTATGAGATGTCCACTAATCAGGAATCCTCTCAACTGAACCTGAAAATTATGAATAGTTAATGATTTTAGCGAAATAATATCCATCTTTTCTTTTTCACCCACAGTATCTAATAACGCCTTTGAAAATAATAAGATTAGACTGGCATGAACGCTATACAAACCAAGTCACTGTTTGCAACCAAATTCCTCAGCCATGAATCTAGCAGGGTTATGAGATTTCTGCTGCAGTGAAATGTGTTTGTCGATCATAGGCTCCTTTGCCAAAGACTCAGCAACCACCATGGATTCAGAGACGCCTCCATGAATTTACTGAAGATAGGCTTATTTCTCTGCCACGCATCAAACAACGAGAGATCCTTCTATCTCAACTCAACTCAGCGCAACTCATTGAAGCAATTATCCTTAAAAGAGTAATACCAAGAGACTCATATTATGTCTAGATAAAGAGTACTTTAGCTGAACCGCATATAATTTAAGCAATTATTTTTAAAAAAATAATACCAAAAAGCTCATGTCATGGCTATGTTTGTTAGTCAACGGTGACCACTTGTTTGTTATCGAATGAATAACATCTGAACAAACAATTTCCCTCGGGCAACGATGACCACTTGCTTAGTCTATGTTTGTTCATCAAGAAACTCTTGATTCATATCATCTCTAAAGATCAAACTTCTTGAGCGCGACCTACAGTGTCCAACCTCAATCCTCACCCATGGAGCCCAACCTTCCCTTGCTCCTGATCTCCTTCTTAATACTCCAATGCAACGCTTTAACCGATGATGGCCAGCCGTATATCATTCACATGGACGTGTCGGCGATGCCGGCTCCCTTCGCCAGCCATGAAAGCTGGTATAAGTCCGTACTCTCGTCGCTCCCCTATCCACCAGGCGCCACCCTCCCGGCCCATCTCTACACCTACAGCAACGTCATGCATGGCTTCAGCGCCGTGCTTTCCTCGTCGCAGCTCCACCAGCTCGAGCAAACACGCGGCCACCTGACCGCAATCCCGGACTCCTTCGCTCAGCTTCACACGACGCGCACGCCCAAGTTTCTGGGGCTTACCGACTATGCCGGCCTTTGGCCTGCATCGGACTTTGGGGAGGACGTGATCATCGGGATCCTCGACAGTGGAGTCTGGCCGGAGAGCGAGAGCTTCAACGACGGGGAATGTCTCCGGTGCCCGCGCGATGGAAAGGGAAATGCGAGACGGGGACCAAGTTCAATTCCTCCATGTGTAACCGCAAGCTCATCGGAGCTCGGTCCTTCAGCAAGGGCCTGAAGCATCTCGTGCGCAACATATCCACCACCCACGACTACGACTCCCCAAGGGACTTCTTCGGGCACGGGACGCACGTCTCGTCCACCGCAGCAGGGAGCCGCTCCACTGGTGCGAGCTACTTCGGCTACGCCAGGGGCACCGCTACTGGCATCGCGCCAAAGGCCTTCCTGGCCATGTACAAGGTCATTTTCTTCGACGATACTTTCAAGTCTGCAGCCACCGACGTGCTTGCCGGGATGGACCAAGCGATTGCCGATGGTGTGGACGTGATGTCCCTATCCTTGGGCTTCCCTCCAACACCTTACCACCGAGACGTGATCGCCATGGGAGCCTTTGCAGCCATGGGGAGTGGGATCTTTGTGTCCTGTGCTGCCGGAAACAACGGTTCTCGCCCGTACTCTATCATAAATGGCGCTCCCTGGATCACATCGGTTGGGGCGGGGACCATTGATAGAGATTTCATCGCCACCATAACCTTTGGCGATGGCTTGAAGTCTATCCAGGGGCGATCCATCTTCGCAAAGAGCATACAGATATCCAATGTCTCACTATACTTTGGCCATGGCAACTCGAAAAAGGAATCCTGCAGCTCCCTCTCTCTCGAGAGGAGAAAAGTTGCCAGGAAAGTCGTGTTCTGCTCGCCGGCTAATATCAACGGGACAATCCTCGAACAATTGCCTAAGCTGCGGAGACAATTGGCTGAGTTGCAGAGAGTCGCACCTCTAGGAGCAATCCTTGCAACCAATTTGAGCGAATACCTTCAGCCAGGGGATTTCTTCATGCCTTTAGTCACCGTGAGCTCGCCAGAAGGAGTGGCGATCCGAAAATATGTGACGGAAGCTCAGGCACCAACGGTCAGTATCAAATTCGGTGAAACTAAGTTGGGACGCAAACCTGCTCCTCAGGTGGCCGCCTTCTCCTCCCGAGGACCAAGCAGGATCAGCCCCGGGATCTTGAAGCCTGATCTACTAGCTCCAGGGGTTGACGTCTTGGCTGCCTGGGTGCCGAACAGAGTAGTCGCACGGGTCGGAGGCAAAGACCTCTTCGCCGACTATAAGCTCGACTCCGGCACCTCCATGGCTTCGCCCCATGTGATCGGGGTGGCGGCGATGCTGCGTTCGCTCCACAAGGAATGGGGGACGGCGGCCATTCGATCGGCCATGATGACGACTGCTGACCTAACCGATAACACTGGAGGTCCAATCTTGGATATGTCCGATGGGACCGCAGCAACTCCTCTAGCTTTTGGTGCCGGGCATATAAACCCCGACAAGGCCATGGATCCAGGGCTTGTGTATGATATGCACTTAGAAGACTACATCGATTTCCTCTGTGCTCTCAACTACACAAGACTTCAGATTGGAATGATCACCAGGAGGCATGATCATAAGTGCACTAGAGCCAACCTCGACCTCAATTACCCTTCCTTCATGGTGATCGTCAACGGAACCAATTCATCCACATCCAGCTGCAGTACGTTCAAGAGAATCCTAACGAACGTTGGCGATTATCCCACGAGCTATCATGCAGTCGTTAAGGCTCCCAAAGGTATGAAGGTGGTTGTGATGCCTCAAGTGCTTCATTTTGTTGGCAAACACAGCAAGCAAGAGTTCTCGGTGACTGTCAAGATAGACCTTGAAGACAAGTTTAGTGGGGTTGGTTTTGATTTTGGGATTTTTGGGTTTCTAAGCTGGCATGAGGTTGGAGGGAAGCATGTGGTTAGGAGTCCAATTGTTTCTACCTTTGCAGTACTGTAAGCACCAGCTTACGTTAACCTAAAGAGAAGGTGAAAACTTTCTCTGTGGTCCTGTGGAGCATATATAGCTATAAGAATTAGGGTCTTCACTCTGTTAAGTAGATCCGCATATATTTTCTCCAGCAAACGTATATATGTTGTATTCACCAGATGTATCCTCCTAATATTAATTCCAGATATTTTCTTCATGTATCCACCTAAAATTACTCTCTCTCTCTCTCTCTCTCTCTGTGTGTGTGTGTGTGTGAGCCTATATTAAGATCCCCTGGGACCTCATCGAACTTCTAAATCTCATAAACCGTTGGTTTCCCAAGAAGAAAATCCACTTTCTAGCATACGGTGCATGAACAGAGTCGCCTACACGACAGGTCCATTCCTTGAGGTTTCCAATTTGCCACTTAAGATTCTGCAGATTCTGAAGTAAAAGAATATTTTGCACTAGTATATATAAGATACAGGTAACTTCCAAATTACAACTTAAACAAGAATATGGCCTGCACTTATGTACAAACACTGAAGGCCAGTTCTGATAAGCAACAATAAACAACTTTTTGTCCAACCTAAACATCCATGAAGAATATTTACACAAAACCGATGAAAAAAAAAAAGAACAGTTGGAGTAGCTGTAATCAATAAGAAACAAATATGTAGACAGCAACAGTAAATTCTCATTTCACTTTGCCAGTTGCCTTTATAAAAAACAAATGGATCTGAAGAAAAGAAACTGAAGCCTCCATTCCCACGTTTCAAGGATCCAACAAATTGCATCCTCTGCACGATTAACAAAATTCTGGAAATAAAACTCCTAAGATCTCTCAAGTCAACGAACCAACATACCCTACCACAGCCAGTTGACTTTGTAGTCAATTGCCGATCAATTAAAGGTAAAAGGGACCAATAGATCTCGCAAAATACGGTGCGTCCAAAAAATCAAAAAAGAAGCCGTCCACCCCACGCCACAGTCACTCTTACCACCAGAAATGAAACCAGAGACAGGACTGCTGTCAACCGCTATTTCAAATCCATAAAGGGCCAAAGAAAGCACCATATCTTTTTACCACACTCGCATACCTTAAAATATCCTTAATGATGCAGAGCAGCGACTTGCCATTAATCGTACTTCCACACTTAATTATCAACAATCATAAGCAATTCACATAAGGTAGGATATGTCCTTGACGGTTAATCACATTCTAAATCCAACCAAAGACTCAGCATCCATTAAAACTACAGCATTCAAGGTTTCACCTTTTCTTTTGAAAAATCACTGGTTTGTTTTGAAAAGAAATCGGCATTCTAAAAAGATCCGGTCCCTCTAAGATCACAAGTGCCATAAAAACAGACACCGCCTCTCCAAACCGATAAAAAAGAAGCAAACTTTCCTTTCCCCAGTCAAACAATAACATTGAGCCAAAGAGCAACACAACTAAAAAGCCAATCTCATTCCAAATTCTTAGTAAACAAATACATATAACAATAAACCACCTATATCACATCCGTGGTGCAATAAATTCTTGCCATCCCGCGAGGTCCAAATCAACCAGAACCACATAATTCTTTAGTAATATCGCTACTAACGACAGCAACTACAATAGAACTGTAGCAACAGGGGAACTCATAGGCATGGAAAGGAATTTTTTTCCCAACAAAAAAAAAAAAAAAAAAACTTTTTTCCCCTGGATTTTTGGTTCACCTCCGGCAACGGGTGATGGCAGAGCAGCCGCGATGGTAGGGGCGGACGGGGCCGCGGGCGCGGTAGCAGTTGTGGGTGTAGTATGAGCGGCCGGAGCGAGAGGACACGGCACACGGTTGGCCGACAGGGCGCCGTAGGAGATGTAGCACCGGATCTGGTACCAGAACAGAGCCCTCCTGTTGTTCTTCACCGCCTCCTGTAGCTCTTCTTCGTCTCCCTCATAGCCGAAAGGGTAGGGGGAGGTAGAAGAAGAGTAGAGAGAGGTGGTGATCGGCCACTCAATGGCCTCCGTCATCAGTTGCAAGCTAGCGTTATCCATCTGAGCTTCCACAACAACCACATGTGTGTGGGAGAGAAAACTAGGATGGTAACGAGGACGACGAGGGACAAGGAGAAGAGGTTTGGGAGAGCCATTGCAGGAGAGTTTTGGAGGTGGTGAGCGAAGATAAAGAGCAGAGAGAAAGAGAGAGAGAGAGAGAGAGAGAGAAGAAGTGGCTGTTCCGACGCATGCGGGTTTTGTTGTGGGCGTTTGAAGCAATGTTTTAAAAATTGGATCGGACAACGAATCGGTTTACATTTGGGTCATAGATCAACCGGTTCGATCGATTAAATCGGTTTAATTAAACGTATGATATCATAATTAATATTTAATTTAATAATATAAAAATATTAAATTATAAATATTAAATTATAAAAAATTTTACAAAAATTAATAAAAAATCTAATCAAAGGACCAAGAGATTATTTTCGAAGAAAAATTGCATCATGCAAGCATCTCTTCCAGAGTTCCACCGTAAAATAAACTAAAAAAATAGAGGGTCAGTGAAAAATATTTTTTTTGCTGTTCTTGAATCGTTGAATCACGGCAAATAAAAATAAATTGGCAGAAAAGCACTTTCATTTCTATCAATCTTTGACGATTCTATCCAAAGGGCCAAAAGTAAATAAACTCAAAAAAAAAAAAACAGAGGGTCAGGTATAGTGAAAATAATAATACTTTTCTCTCTGTTGTTCGTAAATCGTGATTCCATCAAAAGGGCAAAAATAAACTAAAAAAATATAGGAAAATGCTTTCTGCTGTTCTTGATCATCTTGTCCACAATAAAAAAAAAGAAAGAAAAGCTTTTGATCAAGGATTGTTTTGGAAGAAGAATCGCGCATCCCTTTCACAGTTCCATTGCTTAAAACAAAATAAAAAAAATAATCAGAGGGCCAAGAAATGAGCCATGGGAAAAGAAAAGTACTTTATGTTATTCGTCTTTGTCCATGATAAAAAAATAAAAAGCCCCTTCGGACTTCAATGGCAAAATTACAAGGATGGTTACTGAAAAAAGAAGAAGAGATGTTGAAGAGATGATGAAGTTTTAACTTTCAATCCTTTTGGATTGTTTGATCTGAACTGATGCCTCAGAAGTTGAAACTCTGATGATGCCATACAAGCGTCAGATCCATCATTCGACTGCTTCTCTCAAAATTGAAACCCAAAAAAACCTAAAGCTAATCTCATTTATTAAAACAAAAAGACTAAAAATCGAAGTTAGGCCGGTTCTTCAAAATTCGATCATTCAATGAGTTTTATTATTTTGATTGAGTCATTTAAAAGTTAGTTTTAATAATAAAATTGGATCGGATTGATGATCGATTTCAGTTGGATCGATCGGTCCGATCTAATCCGATCCGGTTTCCAAAACATTGGTTTGAAGGTAGGGCCAGGTGCAGCTGGGAGAACAGTGTGGCCTTGATCAGCTGTTTGTTATCTAGGATCCTCTGATACTGTTTGGTGAGGTGGCTTGTTGCTATTGGTCAATAGTGAATCCAAAGCCAAGCCGAGGTCGGGACCCGCCGGGAGTTTTGTGGTGACTCTTGTGTGACGTGAAGTTCTGAAGATGAGTCAAATAAAGTTTGCTGTTTGAGATGAGGTAGCAGCTGGGGCCGGGAAGGGAAGCAGGCATCAACGTGCTAGCCACCCTTGAATCCCAGCAGTAATGCTACCCGAGATGGATCTGGGCACCGCACCGCCTCTTTTGTCGTTTCAATCATTATTTCGTGAAACGGAAGTGGGAACCAGGGAAACGATGTCGGGGCCGTGAATGGTTTTCGCTTTACGTGCCTCGACACGGGAGGAACCGTAGATCCGAAGGCAGTATTGCTCGATGTTGGACACGTGGAACATTTTTGGGTCGGCAAGGACGAGATCACCGGACCCTCGTGATGGAGCGGCGGAGCGCATTCGATGGATGGGTGACACGCCGGGGCGCTTCCATAAATCATCAGCCACCAAATTTTTAATATCATTCACGTGGCCAAAAACTCAAATAAAAATTAACTAAAAATAATTTAAAGTTATAAATATAATACATTATTTTTTATATTTTTATTCAATATAAAATTATTTTAAAGGTACTATATTCTTTTAAGATAATAAAATAATCAGAATTTATATCAAGTCAATGATTTTTTTATTCTTCAATAATTTTTTTTGCTAAATGAGGTTTAAAATTTTAAATAAAATTTAATTAATAATAAATAAATTTAAGATTTTATAATATATATTTTTTATTTATTATAAAATTATTTTTAAAATATTACACTAAGTTAATAAATTAAAAAAATAATGACAGAAAAAGTCTCATTGTTGAAGTCATAGAACAGATAGTGCTGCATTATAGCCCCACATCATATAATAAAGAAAGGTTTATACTAACATCAATCCGAACTAATTCGATGTAATTTCCATCTAATTCCCATGGGACGCATGTTTCTTTCCTTCTATGCCTGCTTCTTTTGTTTGTTATTGTTGGAATCCCCAATCTTATGGCACTAATTATACTGCAAGGTTAAGACATCAAAGATGGCAAAACACAACAACTTAACTCAATTCATCTCATCTAATCCTTTTCCCAACTACAAAGGATCAGCTAAATAAATATACTTTCTTCACTCTGCTATATTCAAGACTAAATCGATATTCAAATTATAAATAATTATATTTTTTAATTATTTTATTTATATTAATTTAAATTTATTTTTATCTTTATTATTATCATGAATTATTAAAAATATTTTTTAATTAAAGGTAAATACAATAGCTAACCACATATCTGAAAGCTTTCAAGGACTCCGCATTGACTCCTAATTGCCTTGATCCTATACCAAATCTAGAGGACATCCCATCTTTTTAACCTATGAGATGTTCACTAATAAGGAATCTTCTCATCTCAACTCAGCTCATTTAAGCCTTTTCCCAACTACATAAGGTCGGCTACATGAATATGCTTCATTCACTCTACTTTATTTAGGACCAAGTCAATATTCAAATTATAAATAGTTATATCTTTTTTAATTATTTTTGTCCATGTTAGTTTAAGTTACCTCTACCTCTATCCATATCATGAATTATTAAAATATCACTCTTTCTAACTGGAGCATCTAAAGGTCTATGTTGTATATGTTCAAACTACCGTAATCGATTTTCTCTCGTCTTATCTTCAATTGGAGTTACTCTTATCATTTCTCTTATATGTTTATTTCTAATTCTATATTTTAAAATTTTATCACATATCCATCTTAGCATACGCATTTCTGTTACACTTTATTTATTCACAAATTATTTCAATATGGCCCAACACTATGTTCCATATAGCATTGCTGGTCTAATAGCAATTTTATAGAATTTTTCTTTCAGTTTTAATGGAATGTGCTAATCATACAATACTTTACTTTCCGAAGCACTCCTTCACTTAATTCATCCTACTTTAACTCTATGATTCACGTCTTCACCTATTTCACCTTCTTGCTGAATAATTGATTCCAAATACTTAAATTTTTTACTCCTTGATATTTTTTGGCTTGCAATCTTTACTGTTTCTTCATTTGTATTTCTACTCCCACTAAAATTACATTTCATGTATTTATTTTACTTCTACTAATATTAAATTAAACCTTTAGATTCTAAAGCCTCTCTTCAAATCTCTAGTTTAACATTTACTCCTGATTTAATTTCATCAATCAACACTATATCATCTGCAAATAATATACACCATGGGATATCATTTTAAATATGTTTGGTTAATTCATTCATAACTAATATAAAAGATACGAATTTAAGACAGATCCTTGATGTAAACTTACAGTAATGAGAGATCTTTCTATGATTTTTTTTTTCCTCTAAGCAAATGCGATTCCCTTCTCAAACAGAGAGAACCAGAAGAGTCCTTCCCTCCTGTTAGTTTAATACAAACTAATAACCCGGCCTCTGCCAGGTCAAATGATTTCATAAATTTAAAAAAAGAAAAACTTCTTGGTGTATTCTGGTGATGAGCATGGCAGGTCTAACATTCTATGAAACAATCGACGAAAACAAAACATCAAGGTACGGGTCAAAACAGGAAATTTGTTCTGGATATTGACCAGGGGAAACTTTGAACTTCAAGCGTGCAGCAAATGAGAAATGCAGCTTCAAAGTTTAAGCTGATCAACTCAACAAACAACAGTGAAGAATTGGACTTGCCAGATTAGATATGAATTTATTAAGCCACTCGATCCTAAATATAACCATACTTGATGGGGCCAGTTGATCCCACAAAAAATAAAATTTTTTGGACGGCCCCAAAGGCCCAGACTCTAACTCCAGCGACGGCCCCCAGCATCGGCTTCCAGCGCCAGCCGCCAGCGTAAGCCTCCAGCGTCGGCTCCCAGCACCAGCCGCAAGCGTCGGCCTCCAGCGTCGGCTTCCAGCGCCAGCCGCCAGCGTAAGCCTCCAGCGTCGGCTTCCAGCGACAGGCCCCAGCGCCGGCCCCCGAGGCCGGCACATCAAAGGCAAATACCCGCCAAGGCCGGCCTCTCCAGGCTAGCCGGCCCCGGCACATTGTTGGCCGGCCACGGCGTCTCCAGGCTAGTCGGCCCCGGCACAATCGCTAGCCGGCTCCGGCGTCTCCATGCCAGGCGGCCCCTACGTCTCCAAGCTAGCCGGCCCCGGCACAATCGCTAGCCGGCCTCGGCGCCTCCACGCCAGGCGGCCCCTACTTCTCCAGGCAACTCGGCCACGCGTCTCCAAGTCCGCCGAGTCGGCCAAGGCCATCCCAGGCCGGCCCGACTCGGCCCCGGCGTCTCCAGTCCCCGAGTCGGCCAAGGCCATCCCAGGCAGGCCCGACTCGGCCCCGGCATCTCCAGTCCGCCGAGTCGGCCAAGGCCATCCCAGGCCGGCCCGACTCGGCCCGGCGTCTCCAGTCCGCCGAGTCGGCCAAGGCCATCCCAGGCCGGCCCGACTCGGCCCCGGCGTCTCGGCCCGCCGAGTCGGCCAAGGCCATCCCAGGCCGGCCCGACTCGGCCCCGGCGTCTCCAGTCCGCCGAGTCGGCCACCCCGGCCAGCCCGACTCGGCCCCGTCTCCGGGTCCGATTCGGCCCCGCACTGCCTTGCCGGCGGGTAGGCCCCAGCCATCTCAGGTCGACCCAGCTCGGCCCTAACAAGACGGACCCCCAGTTCCCGCCAGATCAGCCCAGCGATTCAAAAATCCGTTCCTCTGACGCGCACCGCCGACAGCGCCTGACGCGCGCCGCCCGACAGCCCGATGCGCGCCGCTGCGCCACATGCGCCGCCCGATAGCGCCAGATCCGACAATTCAACGGCCCCGCCGGCTGATGGGACGCAGACCCACGTGATCATGCCAGCGTCAACCCCTATAAAAGGGTAAATCATCGGAAACCGGGTACGCACATTTACGCACTCGATGCCCTAACTCTCAAAGGAACTACCTGATCCTTCTGAGATCTCTCCCTCCTCAAGAGCTCTCTCGAGCTCCTTCTCTGCTGTGACCTCTGTCACTAACTTGGGCGTCGGAGGGTCCCACCGGAGAACCCTCTCCGGTCTTGGGACTTCTTTGCAGGCATCCGGTGAAGAAGAAGAGCCTCCGTTCCCGACGTCCAGGAGGGGTGATCGAGCGTCATCAGATTGGCGCGCCAGGTAAGGGGGGCTAAGAAAAAGTAGCGAACGATCTCCCTGAGCTACATCTTCGTCCCCTCTTTCTCCCAGAAGCCATGGTGGTGACGCGAGCTCGGGATGCCTCCGTCAGCTGTCCGGCGGGCTCATCCCGCCAGCTGGACAGCAGGAGGCCAATCCCCCTGCTACCAGCCCTCCGTTGCCGCCCGCCGCCGGACGCCGCTGTCCAAACGGCGGAGCAGCTGGCAACCCTCTCCCAGCAAGTTCAGAATCTCACTGCCATGGTCCACGGACTCCAGCAGCAGCAGTCCGTGGCCACCCAGCACCAGACTGCTCCCCCCGCCAGCCAGCAGTCGGCGAGGGGAGGCTCCCCCCGGCGAGGGACCGGCCGACGTCAGGCTTCCCCCAGGAAGCCTCGCCGCGAGCCCTCCAAGCGGCCACGGTCCCCTGACCACGGCCCCAACGAGTTTCCTCCCAAGCCACATCATCACGAGGAACCCAGGCGGAAGTCCCGACTTCCGTCTCCATCTCCTCTGCCTCCTCTTCTTCTTCTTCCTCCGAGCCATCTCGGAGGGCCCCGACGATCAACCGCCAGGCGGAGGAACGCCTGGAGGAGTACAACCGGCGCCTCGACGAGCTCGCCAGGAAGATAAACCATCAGCCGAGGAAGAGTTCGACACTCGTCCTCCTTACACTCGCCGCATCCTGGAGGAACCGGTTCCCTCCAGGTTCCGCTTCCCCCAGGTGGACCCGTACGATGGTACGACCGACCCTCTCGACCACCTCGAGAGCTACAAGGCCATGATGCAAGTCCAGGGCGCCTCAGACGCCCTTCTCTGCAAGGCCTTCCCTGCAACCCTGCGGAAGGCCGCCCGTGCGTGGCATTCACGCCTGTCCCCCCACAGCATAGACTCCTTCCGGGAGCTGGAGAGGGCATTCCTGGCCCACTTTGATGCCTGCCGCCGGATCCCAAGGGTGGCGGACAGCCTCTTCTCCGTCCGCCAGAAGGAAGGAGAGTCCCTGCGGGACTTTGTGTCCCGATTCAAAACCGCCGCCCTCGAGGTCTACCATCTCGATGATGCGGTGGCCACCCTGGCGCTGAAGCGGGGACTCCTTCCGTCCCGCTTCACCTTCTCCTGGACAAGAAGCCCCCGAGCTCTTACTCCGACCTCCTCCTCCGGGCCCAGAAGTACATCCGGGCAGATGAAGCCGACCTCACCCGCCGGGAGTCTTCGAAGGGCTCCAGCCACAAATCCGCTCGCCCTGAGCCGAGCGGACCTCCTCGACATCGCCGATCCGACCCACCTCGCCGGTCCGACAACAGGCGCCGAAGCCCTGTCCCCGACGAGGGTAAGCTCACCCTCTCCTTGCCCCTCGATCCCACATCCTGATGGAGATCGAGGGCGAGCCCTACCTTCAACGTCCTCCCCCATGAAGAAGGTGTGTCCCGCGACAGAAGCCGCTACTGTCGATTCCACCGGGACTACGGCCACGACACCGACAGCTGCTACAGTTTGAAACGGGCCATCGAGGAGCTCATCCAACGGGGCTACCTCGGCAAGTACGTCCAGAAGACGCCACAGCCGCTGCCGGCCATCATGGGGCCTCCACCAGCTCAAGCCACCGTCGACAACACTCCCACGGAGCGGACTGTCGGGATGGTGTCCTGGGGGTCAGCCTCTGCGTCCAAGCGGCCGAGGGGGGAGGATGCTCCAAATAATGTAATGCCCCGGGGGGACTGCTGTAATGGAAAATGTAAACAATGAAGGCGTAGTCGTCGCTATGACGATCGCCAAACACCCTGTAAAAAGGATTTTAGTTGATAGTGGCAGCTCAGCTGACATCCTTACTTACGACGCCTTTGTTCGGATGGGTTTATCTGTTGACTCCCTTCAGCCCGTGGCGACCCCGCTAGTCGGATTCACCGGAGATTCTGTGAGGGTCGAGGGCGAAATATCCTTGCCCGTGACGGCCGGAACCCCGCCATGCCAAAGCACCGTGATCATGAAATTCCTGGTCGTGAGGGTCCCTTTGGCATACAACGCCATTCTTGGGCGTCCCGGCCTGAATCTTTTGGATGCGGTTATCTCCACCCGACGTCTACTGGTGCAGTTCCCCACCAGCGAGGGAGTTGGAGAAATGCGCGGGGAGATAAGCCCGGTCTTACCTTGCTATCATGCGGCGTCAGCCCTTTGGAGGCCGACCCGGCCCTGGAGGCGTCTGACCCTAGAGATTCCGCCAAAGGAGGGGAGCCCGCCGAGCACCTCCTGACTTTCCCTCTCAGCGATGACCCAGCAAGGACCGTCCGTGTGGGCGGACTCCTTCCCTTGGAAGACCGGGAGCGCCTCTTAGCTTTCCTGCGGGCTAACTCGGACGTATTCGCCTGGTCAGCGTCTGACATGCCCGGCATCCCTCCGGAGTCATCACCCACAAGCTCAACATCGACCCGCGCCACCGTCCAATCCGTCAAAAGAAGAGGAGCTTTGCCCCCGACCGACAAAGGGCGATTGATGAAGAAGTCAACAAGCTGATCAGCGCCGGCCACATCCGGGAGGCGCACTACCCAAGCTGGCTGGCCAACGTAGTCATGGTGCGCAAGGCAAACGGGAGCTGGAGGATATGTATAGACTTCACCGACCTCAACAAGGCGTGCCCAAAAGACAGCTTTCCCTTGCCAAGAATTGACCAGCTGGTCGATTCCACCTCTGGTCACGAGCTTCTCAGCTTCATGGACGCCTTCTCCGGATACAACCAGATAAGGATGGACCCCGCGACGAGGAGCACACCTCCTTCGTGACAGAGAAAGGCATTTACTGTTACAAGGTGATGCCTTTCGGCCTCAAGAATGCGGGAGCGACCTATCAGCGGCTGATGAACAAGGTGTTCCAGGACCAGCTCGGCCGGAACATGGAAGTCTATGTGGACGACATGCTGACGAAGAGCACCCGTGCCGCCGACCACATCTCCGACCTGGAAGAAACTTTTAACAACCTCCGTCGCTTCCAAGTCAAGCTGAACCCTAAGAAGTGCGCTTTTGGGGTCACGGCAGGTAAATTTCTGGGCTTTATGGTGACCCAGCGCGGAATCGAGGCGAACCCAGAGAAGATCAGTGCCATACTTGACATGAGGCCGCCGTCCAACAAGAAGGAAGTGCAACGGCTAACGGAAGGATAGCGGCTCTGAGTCGTTTCCTCTCCAGATCGGCGGAGAGGTGCTTGCCTTTCTTCAAGGCCCTGCGGAAGGTGAACGGTTTTGCATGGACGGACGACTGCCAGGAAGCTTTCGACGGCTTAAAGGCGTTCCTGTCCTCCCCACCGCTCCTCTCCAAGCCGAGAGACGGGGAGAGTCTTTTCCTTTACTTAGCCGCCTCCTCAGAAGCCGTCAGCTCAGTCCTGGTGCGCCTTGACGCTGACGGAACCCAAAGGCCAGTCTACTACGTGAGCAAGGTCCTGCACGACGCCGAGGTCAGGTATTCCAAAACAGAGAAAGTCATTTTCGCCTTGATAGTTTCTGCCCGGCGTCTTCGCCCGTATTTCCAAGCCCATCCTATCGTGGTGCTCACGGACCAACCTCTCCGAGCCATCCTGGCCCGTCCGGATACTTCGGGTCGACTCGCCAAATGGGCCATCAAGCTGGGGGAATTCGACATCTCTTTCCAAGCACGACCGGCCTTGAAGTCCCAAGTCCTGGCCGACTTCCTGGTCGAGTGCACTTGGGCGGAAGAAGATCTCAAGGAGGTCCCTGGGGAGCAGCCCAGGCCCGAGCCGAGAGGTGATGGAGAGACCTGGATCCTCCACGTGGACGGCGCATCGAATTCTCAAGGGAGTGGCGCCGGCCTCATTCTTGCCGGGCCGGAAGGAGAAAGAACCGAGTGCGCCCTGAGATTTCTTTTTGAAGCCACCAACAACCAAGCGGAGTACGAAGCCCTGCTGGCCGGGTTAAGATTAGCCCAGGAGGTTGGAGCAAAGCACCTCAGAGCCTACACGGACTCGCAACTCGTCTCCGGGCAAATCAACGGAGAGTATGAGGCGCGCGACCCCGTTATGGCGCAATATCTGAAAAAGGTTCAACTCTTGACCTCCTCACTGCCTTACTTCAGCATCAGTTACATCCCCCGAAGTGAAAACGCAAAGGCCGACGTCCTCTCTCGACTGGCTACCTCCGCCGACGGCTTGACAAGGGACGCCTACATCGAATATCTAGAAAGGCCCAGTGTAGAGGGCGGGAGGAAGTCCTCCCGCTCACCCCGGAACCTACATGGATGGACGCCTATGTCCGCTACCTCACCGACGGCACCCTCCCTGACGACCGCAACGAAGCCAGATTGCTCAAGTGGAGGGCCTCCAAGTTCATCCTCCTCGACGGGCGCCTATACAGAAGGTCATTCTCCTACCCGTTGCTTAAGTGCGTAGGCCCCGCCGATGCCGACTACATCCTCAGAGAAATCCACGAGGGCATTTGCGGGAATCATCTGGGGGGCAGATCCTTAGCCCAGAAGGCTCTCCGTCAGGGTACTTCTGGCTCACTATGAAGGAGGACGCGGCCAAGCTAGTTCAAAGGTGTGACGGCTGCCAGCGCCACGCGCACATCCAGCATCAGCCGCCTGCCCCGCTGAGCCCACTCTCGGCTCCGTGGCCCTTCGCCCAGTGGGGAATGGACATCCTTGGACCGTTCCCCCCAGCTTCAGGACAGCGGAGATTCTTGTTGTCGCCATCGACTATTTCACCAAGTGGGTCGAGGTCGAGGCGTTGGCCAAAATCACGGAGAGCAAAGTTAAGGCTTTCTTCTGGAAGTCGATCATATGCCGCTTTGGCTTGCCTCACACCCTCGTCACGGACAACGGTCGCCAGTTCAACAACGAGGCATTCAAACCTTCTGCGAGGAGCTAGGCATTCGCCACCGATTCACCTCTGTCGGCCACCCCCAGACCAACGGGGAGGCTGAGGTCATGAACCGCACCATCCTCAGAGGGCTCAGGACTCGCCTAGACGGCTCCAAAGGGCGCTGGGTAGAAGAGCTCCCCAGTGTGATATGGGCTTACCACACAACGCCCAGAGCCCCGACGGGCGAAACTCCTTTCAGCCTCTCCTTCGGATCC
The DNA here is from genome assembly GCA_900491605.1 of Calamus simplicifolius. NCBI lineage: Eukaryota > Viridiplantae > Streptophyta > Magnoliopsida > Arecales > Arecaceae > Calamus > Calamus simplicifolius. The sequence goes on along the minus strand of UESW01004762.1, from coordinate 574,387 downwards.
GAGGCCGTCATCCCCGTCGAGATCGGATTGCCCAGTCCACGTGTGGAGTCCTTCAGTGAGGAAGACAACCCCGCGCTGATTCGGGCCAACCTAGACTTCATCGACGAGGCGCATGACAGAGCGAGACTGCGCATGGCGACCTTTCGCCAGCGAGCGGCTAAGTACTACAACGCCCGGGTTCGTCCCAAGGTTTTTCGCCGCGGAGACTTGGTGCTACGAAAGGCCGAGGTATCAAAGCCTACCGAGGGGGGCAAGCTATCCCCCAACTGGGAAGGTCCCTACCGTGTCGCCGAGGCGTTCCACCGGGGGGCATACAAACTAGAAGAGCTTGACGGGAAGCCCATTCCACGTACCTGGAATGCGGACAACCTCCGCCGATATTATCAATGATGTACCCCAGAAGCATAAGCAATAAAGAAAAGGTCCTTTCTGGCGACACAGTTTGTCTTCCCTTGCGCAAGTCTCTCAAAAGGAGCTCACTGGCATCGCGGCCCACGGGACACCACTCGGCCCCGGCACGGCGGTGCCCCCGAGTTGGTTAAGACCCTAAAGGCTCCGTACCCGGCTGAGTCGCCACTTGGGCGGAACACAAACCCCCAGGATGGTTCAAAAGGAGCTCACTGGCATCGCGGCCCACGGGACACCACTCGGCCCCGCACGGCGTGCCCCGAGTTGGTTAAGACCTAAAGGCTCCGTACCCGGCTGAGTCGCCACTTGGGCGGAACACAAACCCCCAGGCTGGTTCAAAAGGAGCTCACTGGCATCGCGGCCCACGGGACACCACTCGGCCCGGCACGGCGGTGCCCCCGAGTTGGTTAAGACCCTAAAGGCTCCGTACCCGGCTGAGTCGCCACTTGGGCGGAACACAAACCCCCAAGCTGGTTCAAAAGGAGCTCACTGGCATCGCGGCCCACGGGACACCACTCGGCCCGGCACGGCGGTGCCCCCGAGTTGGTTAAGACCCTAAAGGCTCCGTACCCGGCTGAGTCGCCACTTGGGCGAACACAAACCCCCAGGCTGGTTCAAAAGGAGCTCACTGGCATCGCGGCCCACGGGACACCACTCGGCCCCGGCACGGCGGTGCCCCCAGTTGGTTAAGACCCTAAAGGCTCCGTACCCGGCTGAGTCGCCACTTGGGTGGAACACAAACCCCCAGGCTGGTTCAAAAGGAGCTCACTGGCATCGCGGCCCACGGGACACCACTCGGCCCCGGCACGGCGGTGCCCCCGAGTTGGTTAAGACCCTAAAGGCTTCGTACCCGGCTGAGTCACCACTTGGGCGGAACACAAACCCCCAGGCTAGTTCAAAAGGAGCTCACTGGCATTGCGGCCCACGGACACCACTCGGCCCCGGCACGGCGGTGCCCTCGAGTTGGTTAAGACCCTAAAGGCTCTGTACCCGGCTGAGTCGCCACTTGGGCGAAACACAAACCCCCAGGCTGGTTCAAAAGGAGCTCACTGGCATCGCGGCCCACGGGACACCACTTGGCCCCGGCACGGCGGTGCCCCCGAGTTGGTTAAGACCCTAAGGGCTCCGTACCCGACTGAGTCGTCACTTGGGCGGAACACAAACCCCTAAGCCGGTTCAAAAGGAACCTGACGATGCCCCGCTCTCAGGTCACCCTGCGGGGTTCATTACCGGTCCCCGCGCCGGGAAAAGATTACTGGCCGCCCTCGGCTGGCCAAAGAAGGCACGCAGACGTCCATCCAAGCAGCGCAAGGTGCCAAGGTAAAAGTTCTACACTCCTTTCGCTTAGCCAATACGGAGCACGCAAGCTCAAGGAGTGTGGGGGGCATTTGATGGGGCCAGTTGACCCCGCAAAAAATAAAATTTTTTGGACGGCCCCAAAGGCCCAGACTCTAACTCCAGCGACGGCCCCCAGCGTCGACTTCCAGCGCCAGCCGCCAGCGTAAGCCTCCAGCATCGGCTCCCAGCACCAGCCGCAAGCGTTGGCCTCCAGCGTTGGCTTCCAGCGCCAGCCGCCAGCGTCGGCCTCCAGCGTCGGCTTCCAGCGACAGGCCCCAGCGCCAGCCCCCGAGGCCGGCACATCAAAGGCCAACACCCGCCAAGGCCGACCTCTCCAGGCTAGCCGGTCCCGGCACATTGCTGGCCGGCCACGGCGTCTCTAGGCTAGTCGGCCCCGGCACAATCACTAGCCGGCCCCGGCGTCTCCACGCCAGGCGGCCCCTACGTCTCCAAGCTAGCCGGCCCCGGCACAATCGCTAGCCGGCCCCGGCGCCTCCACGCCAGGCGGCCCCTACTTCTCCAGGCAACTCGGCCACGACGTCTCCAAGTCCGCCGAGTCGGCCAAGGCCATCCCAGGCAGGCCCGACTCGGCCCCGGCGTCTCCAAGTCCGCCGAGTCGGCCAAGGCCATCCCAGGCAGGCCCGACTCGGCCCCGGCATCTCCAAGTCCGCCGAGTCAGCCAAGGACATCCCAGGCAGGCCCGACTTGGCCCCGGCATCTCCAAGTCCGCCGAGTCGGCCAAGGCCATCCCATGCAGGCCCGACTCGGCCCCGGCATCTCCAAGTCCGCCGAGTCGACCAAGGCCATCCCAGGCAGGCCCGACTCGGCCCCGGCATCTCCAAGTTCGCCGAGTCGGCCAAGGCCATCCCAGGCAGGCCCGACTCGGCCCTGGCGTCTCCGGCCCGCCAAGTCGGCCAAGGCCGTCCTAGGCAGGCCCGACTCGGCCCCGGCGTCTCCAGTCCTGCCGAGTCGGCCAGGGTTACCCCCGGCCAGCCCGACTCGATCCCGTCATCTCCGGGTCCGCCGATTCGGCCCCACACCGGCACTGCCTTGCCGGCGAGGTAGGCCCCAGCCATCTCAGGATGACCCAGCTCGGCCCCAACAAGACGGGACCCCCAGTTCCGGCCAGATCAGCCCCAGCGATTCAAAAATCCGTTCCTCTGACGCGCGCCGCTCGACAGCGCCTGACGCGCGCCGCCCGACAGCACCGACGCGCGCCGCTGCGCCAGCATGCGCCGCCCGATAGCGCCAGATCCGACAATTCAACGGCCCCGCCGGCTGATGGGACGCAGACCCACGTGATCATGCCAGCGTCAACCCCTATAAAGGGTAAATTGCATCGGAAACCGGGTACGCACACTTTACGCACTGGATGCCCTAACTCTCAAAGGAACTACCGGATCCTTCTGAGATCTCTCCCTCCTCTAGGGCTCTCTCGAGCTCCTTCTCTGCTGTGACCTCTGTCACTAACTTGGGCATCGGAGGGTCCCATCGGAGAACCCTCTCCGGTCTTGGGACTTCTTTGCAGGCGATCCGGTGAAGAAGAAGAGCCTCCGTTCCTGGCGTCCAGGAGGGGTGATCGAGCGTCAACAATACTCATCTAGCATCTTTCCAATAATTTCATTTCAGAATTTCTCTTTTTTGAGTGAAATGTGAGGGAGGGACTTCCCCTGTGTCAAAATTTATTAAAATCATTAAAATTGCGTGGGAAGCAAGGATTAGAGAGTAGAAGGAGGGCAAAGGTTGCCCTATAAAATAAAACTAGCTATTTTCTTGTGGAGGACCGAGAGGAAAATGAGCTTTTTTTGAAAAAAGATTTGCATGCCCTAAAATATCCTTAATGATGCAGTGAAGTTCCACTAACTGCACTTTATTCTCAACCACATTCTAAAATCCAACCACAGCCATTATTCAACATTCGTTAAAGCTAATTGGAATATATTAATTGGACTTCTTCATCTATAACTAATATTGAACTAAATACGTCAATGGATGTTCAAATATAAATTTAGATTTATAGGTTCATAAAGCTCATTTACAATGCCTCCTATTCTATATAGGTTAAATGAGCTAAATCCATTCTCATATCATTTGTAATAGTATTGAACTTATGATCTCAGAGTAATAATATCCATCTTTTCTTTTTCACCGAAAGCATCCACTGATGTCTTTGAAAACAGTAAAATTAGATTTGGCAAATAACTGTCACAGCTGGTAAACGAAAGAATTTTCATAGAATAAATGTTTGGACTCTATTGATCTAGTCTAATCTGCTATCCAAACTAGATCGCTAGCTGCCCTTGAATCTAGCAATCCAACCATGGATCAAGTAATCACCAGGGCACCTGACAGATCCTGCCGCCAGGCTATGTATCCAACAAGTAATTCAGATCTTGAATTTGAATCTGGAATGGGTATAAACCTTCATAATGCAACAGTGGCTAAGCATCCGGACTCTTGCAAATTTCATTTCCTCCATCTCCAGTGACCTCAAGCAAAGCCATATTGCCCTACCCATTCTCATTTTGATGGGGTCCCCTTCTTGAGATTCCAATTTACTTTAAGAGGCCAAAAATTCCGAGAATGCATATCAAAAGCATCCAAGGAATTTGATCAAGAAGGGCACGACCACTGACAAAGAGGATGAAGAAGAGGCTGGACAAAAATTGAAGGTTATATCTCCCAGGAAATTTAACAGATACCATTCAAGCTGAAAAGGTTATAATGTTTAAAACTGAATGCTTACCCCTGCTGACAGATTGGTAAGCATCCTGACTCCTAACTTGCACATGTTGGAGGGGCAATATGCCTCTGGTAGCCAATTAGATTACAGATTCCTGAATGCAAGGATCAGAAAAGAACAAGTTGGATATGAATTGTGAAATTATCATAGATAATTCTGCACTAGGTATAGAAAGATAGCCCTGTGTTACATTAATCAGTAAAGCACAAGTGAATACATCAACAAAGTAAGGATTATACAATGATGTCAATTTAAGCATATACCAAAAAAACATCTGGTGGAATCCTACCTCTGACCTATCAGATTTCCAATCTAATTGGTACCCTGAATGATGGAGTTCCATGCAAACAGAGAGCTCCGCTACAAGAATGGTTGCTTCCTTAGTGACATAAAAAGGATTTTCCAATAGCTGTCACATAAACAGACTTAGGAAGGATACCGGTCTGCGGTTAAGCATCTCTCCATCATTGAACAGCAAAACTGTTGGAATTCGATCAATGTAATGAAAAATTTGCAATCTGTGGCATCCATATTCATATTCAGCTTATAACATTTGATACTTCCAGCATATTCTTGTGCTATTTCATTGATCACACGGTGGACTACCGTGCAAGGTCCACACCATGACTTCACAAGAACAGGTAAATCACTGGCCAGAACAGAATCATCCCAAGCACATGCTGTGATGACATCAGCTGTGAGAACGAATTACTTATAGATGAATCAAAACATTATGGGTTTACTAAAACAACACTGCCATGTGATAATCTACAGGCTAATTAATAATGCAATATTTCTGCATCTTATGGGACACCAGTAGCGCCAGAACCTCAGAGGCAGAATCAATTCTGCAACCATTCACATCATGATGACCCCAAAGAGAACATACCCATATCACCAAACCTTGTGCGGAATATTTCAACTATTTCTTACTAATTGTAATTCTTCGTCCATACAGGAACTGAGTAAATAAGAGTCCCCAATGCAAATGATGGAAGGATGGTCACAGCAATGTAAGCATAGGCCCTTCCCCTGTGCCCACTCTGCCACAGGGCATATACCTCAGCAATAAAGGTCGAGACAGTGCTCAAGCAGCCAAGGAAGCCAAATTGGAGTCCACTCACAATGATTGAACAGCGCCTTGTGTTGACCTGAACACACAGAACCAAGCCGTTTCAGTGAATGAAATTGAAAAAAACTACGATTATCCTACTTAAAACCTTGGGTGAAATGAACTTTACTGAGAATGATGCAATGATGTTGGAGTGATATGATTTAGTTAGACTGTTAACTCTTAGCTGAGCTATATCAGCCTTTTGGATTTATGTATGTACATTGCTATGGATATAGATTCATGAGCTGAGCAAAACATTTTGTTACTAAATATCATGGCTTACATTCAAATTTAAAAACATTAACAAATTGATTTATTGAATAACTCATATTTTCTGAATCTTAATTAAAATATTATTTATTGATGCATGTGTATGTATGTTCATATGGGTCCCAAGAAATGAAGAATATAGAATTCATCATTATGTTTCCATACAAGTTTTAATGAGGCAGAACGATTATGTATAGCTACTAAGATTTATTTCTTTGATCTCATTTAGTGTTAAACATCGGATGTTTAAAAGGTAAAACAAGTATACTATGTTGAAGCTAAAACACTTGGTGAAGGCTAAACTAAATATTGAGTAATACTTTAGTTCGATTCAATCATCCAGTGATGTATCAACATAATTCATTTTTTAAGGCACTGGCAAGATAATTACCAACCATAAATTTAATTTTATAGCAGAATGCTTCTCATACCGCTTTACTTATCGTTGCAAGTGCAGCCATAAGGCATGCTGCAAAAATGTTAGCTGCCAATGTCCCAATGGGGAGCCATCTGAGCCTTCGTTTCCTTCCAAGCCCTTGGCCATTGAGCCTAGCCAGGTACCAGCGGGTCCACACACCTGGAGGTCCCACTAAGCACCCCAACCAAAGAACAGCACCGTTGGTGAGACTATCCAACTTGTTCCTGGTTAGCACCCCACTCAAAGCCCATAACAAACCCCACAGCAATAACATGAGAGTCATAACCATCATATGCCGATTGAAGCTATGCACTCTCAAGTTTCTCAGGCTGCATCTAGCTCTCTCTGATCTCTTGTCATACCAGCCTGAGAAGATCCTTCTGAGTCCCTCAGCAGATGAAACCCCAACAAGGATGCTTGCACCAACCACGGACATCCCTACAGATAAAAGAAACAATGGTCAGAACCTCTAAAATCATACAAGCACAAACTAGAAAAGCAAAATTTTGCATGCATTGAACTTCACTGCACCCTAATTTAAACTCTTCATTTCTGTGTTAGCTTGCCTGTTATGAAGCCAACCACAGCTTCCACCCAATGACCCTTGGAAGACAGTTCAAGCATTTTCTGATTCCATCCACTGAAGGTGGTGAGGCTTCCCAGATACCCTGTTGTCAGTCCCACAACTAAATGCTCAGATATGTCACGTATATGTGCTTTGAACACGAAGCCAAACCACCCCATAAGAAAGGAACCTAACTGGTACAAAGCATGTAAATTGTTCAGTCGTATGTTAATAATAGTATAAGAATATCATAAGGGCATAGATCAGATGCGAGAGCTACCATATTAGAGGGAAGATCCAGGTACATTACACCATTCCCTGTGAAGGCTAGAGGACCACCAGGACCAAAGAGCTTTTCTAGCAAATGCCTCGTAAATTCCTGTCAATAAAGGTTTACATGAGCTGCACAATGTGTCAATGCCAATAAAATGCTCTCCTTAAATGCAGAATCAGAAAAATAAAAAGGTATGCAACTAGCATCGGCTGTTTCAATATTAGTATTGTAATATTAGGTGCAAAGATGAGCGGACACATAATTTTCAGAGCTTTATGCTCCCTATTACAAGGACAACATCCAAGTTGTTGAACTTTGTTTTATTATTTGAGTAAAGATAGGTTAATGAAACTTTTCAAAATTTCATCAGAGTTGCATTTCCAATAGATTCCTATAATCAATACCTTCTTAAGTCAACAACTTCATGTCATGGGAGATAACTAGATCTTGAATGGATCCAAGAATTCCATATGTAAGTGACATTAGCTGCAGGAATCTAAATATAATCAAATAACCTATATACCAAGCAATATTTAAACTAGAAAAGGGAAAAAGTATGAAAAATAAATTTTTATGAATATTTTGTGAAGAAAGTGAAATATTTGATATAGATCATTAAAGCACTGATTGGATTAGCTGTTGGAACAATTTTAAGAGGTTGTTGGCCAACAGCTACGTGAGGTAGTTGTTAGCCAATAGCTAATCCAAACAGGCCGAGAAGAATAATTTTTCATCAACTACTCTCGACTAGAAGTGATTTACATGGTAGGGAGACAATGTGATCCATGAGTCCAATACAACTCTGATGAGACAGGTATGAAGTTGTGCCCTACTAGTTTGGCACTTTTTGATTGATAATTCCATAAATCAGCTCCTAAATACTCAACTCGACTCAACTCATCTAAGCCTTTTCCCAGCTACATGGGGTCGGCTACATGAATCTACTTCCTTCACTCTACTCTATTCAGAACTAAGTCGACATTCAAATTATAAATAGTTATATATTTTTTAATTATTTTTATCCATATTAGTTTAGGTCTACCTCTACCTCTATCCTTATCATGAATTGTTAAAATATCACTTTTTCTAACTAAGCATCTAAAGGTCTTCTTGTATATATCCGAAATCTTAAAATTTAATTCATTTAATGCATTTCTTGAAACGAACTTCAATTTGATTGACTAACCAAGTTGATGTGCTCAAGGAACGGAGACATCAAGCAGTAAGTATTAAAATTGACATGACTTTGTGATAGAAATATACTTCACTAAAAGAGGTTTTTTCAGCTCTTATAGCACAAGAACATGGAACCTGAAAATTAGTATATTGCTTGACACAAATTTTTTAAAGGAAAGATTTTTTGACAAAAAGATATGTCAGAACAACATGCCCAGCACTAGCAATTCTAAAATATCAGTCACCAAGAGTCGTAAAATCACAAGGCATTGTGGGCCTCATTCTCTTCATAATCAATAGTGGATGGGGTTGACTGATTAAGAATGGAACATGCTATTTTAGGGACATGCTATGATCCAAATTTATAATACCTATCCTGGTGAGGATTCTTTGAGCAAGAGAAAATTTCTCTAGCCACAAAGTACTCCTGTGAATTTCTTTTAAGAGCAACCCTATAAAAGAAACAAAGCTATCTCCTTTCAGTTGCCTCAAAAAGTGAAAAAATATCCTCAGCAAAGGATCTTCAAACCATATTGAACCAAGGGTTTCAAATGAACCATACCAAACTGGCTTGAAATAGATATGGTTCGATAGATCAGTTCGGTATGATACAAGGGCTGAACCACCCTGTATTGACCCCAAATCATATTGAACTACCTCGTATCATGCCAAACCACTCAATTAAACTGGGTATAAGATGGTTCATGAATTGAAACCTCTTAATTCACTTGATCGATACGTTGCCGACTTGGTACTATACGTTCCATGCTGAACCATACCAATCCGGTACCAATTCCCGGTACAACAAACCCTGATTGCATCAAATTATGGCATTAATTGCTATAGTGAGATTTACTTGGTAATATATTCCAATTAGGAAGGCTATCAACTTCTTCCCACTAACTCGTAACTCTAATATTCCATTTCAATATATAAATGCAGTTTAAACTTTACATGATATAAATTGTCTCCATGGTCATTTATTATTTAAGAAAGCATGCACTGCTACAAAATCTATGTTACTCTTCTACCGACTAGGCGGCTTTGAATTTTCTCATTCCAACTGACAAAGTTTGAGTTTCCAAACTAAAACATCAAAGACAAACTCGAAATGAAATGCCTCTCACCTAATGGCAATGATACATGGTGAAGCACATATAGTTTTTGGGGCAAATCAGCTTTCAGTATGCCCAAAAAAATTCTACACATAACAGAAGGATGTCCTAAGGATTTTCATCATAGAAATGAGCCAAATTGATTCAACAGCTTTCTAACAATGATCAATAAAAATATAACTTAGTAAGCAATCACTTTGTTAATGAAGTAGTTAAAATATTATTGTAAGCATTCATAATTTCATATCACTTTAAAAACTAGGGTCTAAGATAGATAATTGTGTCCTCTATGCTTGGAACACAAAAAAATCTAGAAAATTTTTGTACTTATCAAAGAAGTCATACCTCAATGAAGGTGAAGAGTATGCCACATGAATCAATACTCCCATCCAAATATATTTTACATTGCATTGTTCATTTTATAATAGCTTTGTCTCAAATATCCCTTCCAAACAATCTTATTCATTTATAGGAAAAAATAAGCATAAGAAGTTATTAAAAAAAAAAGGTGGCAAAAAAAGTTACATCCTCACATTTGTGATTTTAAGACCATCACCTAAGAGAATTAATTTACAAACTGCATCACCTCTCTAATGTTCTCCTTAATGTTTTCTTGGTAGTTTAGTTTCTCAAATGGCTGATCTAGCTGCAAGTCAGAGCAACTTAATAAACATGCACAGCAGAATCATATATGAACAGTGATACAAATGCACAAATGATCCAGGCAACTTTTAGACAACAAGGGAAGGAAATTTGAGTTACTGTAATTATCCAAGTATATTGAATATGTAATAACATTTGATGAGATTCCTAAAGACATTCATCAAGCTAAGAGATATTATAGCTGCTAATTGTAAAATACCTACAAAAAAGCTTCATGTCTTACCCCAAAAATTCCAAAAACAGCTAAGAAAATCAAATAGGAAGTGTAGTCCAGTCTTCGAGGGAGTCTGTACTTCTCGTCCTGCAAGGGGGTATGCAATCAGCTGATTTTTTGGCTTACATTACCTTAATAGTAGGAAGGAAGTGCAGTTTCAATGCAAGTCATGTGTCTCTCCCTCTCTTTTGTGTGTAAAAAGGTGAACTCACCCAATTTTAATAAAGATTGTGCCAATCTGATAAAATAACAAAGATGCAATATATTTGCTCAAGAAATGAAACTTAAGTTTTGTTATCATTTCTGGCAGCATCACAATTGCTGTTCATTTAAACATGACTAGCATGATAAGCAAATCTAGATGTTTCATATGTTACTAATTTGAGACTTCCAACCATTGGCGTTAAAGACAAAACATGTAGGGGACTCACTTTGAGTGAAGCACTCTTTTGCAATTGATTCTTCTCAGCTGAAGAAAGGATTGCATCAGTTGGTAGAGGAGATATAATCTCCTCCATGGATGGTGAGACAGGCGATGACAAGGTTGGATCCTGGGACTGAAAGCCAATTGATATCATCAATGCATCATCAGGGAGGGTTGCTGCTCCATTTGCAACATTTCTGGCATCATCCACCTCATCATCAACCACGCTATCCCCTCTATCACCAACCTGTGCTATTTCACTATCAAAACCCCAAGCATATGACCTACTAATTCCTGTGAAAATCTGAATGAATGAAGTATCCGGTCACCAGCATCTCTAGAAAGGCTAATTGAATGCCTCTGCCACAAATCCCTGCTACTCAATGAATCCTGTCTTGCTCCACTCCTGACCATCTCACCACTGACTGCTAGATTCCCATGAACTCCCACCTGTGCAGCAGTCTCACTAGGAACACCCTCATTATCATGCTAGAACTGCCACGAGAAAGGCTAATTGAACTCCTCTGCCAGAACCTGCATTATAAGTCATGCCAAATGAAGCACTCCTCATGAAATTCCTTTGACTAGAGGATTCCAAGCTCATGCGAATACTAGGTGATACTGAGGAAGATGGAGCATCAATATCACTGTTCATATTTCTTCTGCAGGATTCGTGCATCCTGCTGGGGTCTTTTTCCATGTTTCTTCAAGGAAATTCTGCTGCAAGAAGAAAGCAGGGTGGAATTCAGATAACCAATTGGAGATATTGGCTATACAAGCATGCAAAAAGTATGGACGAGATTGAGGATCTCGTATAGTAATCCAATCCAATAGAGACATGTATAACTATCAAATGGGCTAAACCTACCCGATTTGTCTTTCAATAGATTCAGCTATAGAAAGAGACAAGAATGTATGGTGTGCAAGCTATTCTGTGAAGCCAGCAATCTAATATGCAATTCAACAGTATCATGTGTGCCTAACAAATGAACCAGATCAAGTATTCCAATTGCAAGATATAAAAGTTGTCCGGTGAAGAAAATAAGCTAATCTAGTGATTCAATCCAACAGCAACTTGTGTGGTTAACAAAAGAACTATGCCAACTAAATCGGCCATTCAACACAATCAACAAGAGAAAGTGGGAAAGTTGCATGGTGCATAAGTTAAGAAGGTTAGGCTAGAAATTATTTTAGTGATTTTAGTGATTTGATAATGATCATCAAGTAATTACAGACAAAGCCATATCTTCAGTACAGAAACAAATACCGAAACAAGTGAAACCAAAATGGATTTTTAGTGGGAAGAATCCAATGAAGGAATTCTTTTTCTGTCTTTTCTTTAATGAAAGCAAGTAAAACGAAGGTAAATAAATATTGAGGCCAAAGATTATTTGCCCTGCATATTTGGGACAGATCGGCATAAATCGAGAGAAATAATACAAATTTTAAATCAGAAGTAGAATTACTCATATAATAATGCCAGAATGGCAGCTAAAAGATTATTGTACAAATATTGTACCAGATGTCGCGTTCTTTTATATCAGCATAGCCTGTATAATAATAACAGGACAGTGATAGAATAAGAGATTATTATACTGATATTACATGAGAAACCAGTTGTCACTTGTGCTTTGTTAGGACCCACTAGAGGTTTTAATTCCGGATTAAAATCTGACAAACTTTACAATAGAAAGCATCTTTAAACAAATTAGTTTTGCAATACTTGATTCTTCAGTCAAAAGAATATCTAATTTACCACAAGAGTTTATTTATAACTCTCAAATATCCACATACAAAAGTAGAGGGGGCATCCTATATCCATAAAAAGATTCTAAAGGGTGGGAGAAGATGTTGTGCATTGATTGTCGTGGAAAAATTTGGACGCCACCGAACGCCCCGAAAGGATAAGACAAGAAACATGGACTGAAAAAATAGGGATAAAGAAATGGTTTCTAAATTAATAGAGAGAGGGGAAGAAAGGATGGGTTTAGCAGTCCTCAGCAAAAATAAATAAAAATAAAAAAGGAAATCAGGGGAAAGAGTTTGCGAATTCCCCATCTTGTGAATAAAATTAATTCTATAGCATCTGTCACACCCCCGTCTCCTCAACTTGCTGTCCATGATCACAGCCATGGAACAACTACAAGCATGACGAAGACCACCGTGTTGAGCAGGACCAGATGAAAGAACCCCAGGAGAGCCTCATCACGAGGCCCAGACCAAGGAAACAATGGCGATAGGGAGAAAGGCAAGACTTGACCTTTACAAAGAGATTGAATAACTCGTTCGCTTTCCCGACGTCGGTGTGGAACCTGACGCAAAAGAACTGCAACAGGGCTTCCCTCGCGGCCCACCGTAAGAACACGAACCCCAACTTCCGCTGGATTCCCAGTCGAGAGCAGCAATAGACGAGTCCTAATGATGGAGATCGGCTTCAAGAAGAGGGAAGTGCTGACGGCAACGAAGACGACGCCGAGGACGGAAGTGTGGAAAAGGGTGATCCCTAAAAGATGGCGGAGACGTAGGGTGTGAGAAAAGGATCACCGATGGCTGGATGGAGAGATAGAACGAAGGGGTCAAGGGGGTCCCGACCTCTCAAGTTCTCGCTTTCTTCGAAAAATACGCAGCGGCGAGACGCTCCCGGAGGAAGAAGAAGATCTAGGATGAGAGGGACCGGTTCTCCGTGGGAATGGCCTTCGCCGTCAGCGTCTTCTCCCGGCACCGCCGGCGACGGGAACCCGCGTCCGGCGAAAAGGTAGAACGAAGGCACGGGAGGAGCAATAAGAATCCAACCGATGGATATAACAGTGGGGGTTTCGTCCCACTCCGCTTCCGACGGCGACGCATCACGTATGCCCATTGCCCGCTTATTGCGGAAGATCCGGTTCAAACTTTTCATTTAAAAAAAAAATTAAAACGAAAAAAAAGATGCAAGCGAGAAGTGAAAACAATACGTCAATACCTATTATTTAGGCTAAACTATAGAATTAATCCTGTACTTAACGGACTATATCACTTTCATCCTTGAACTTTAAAAGGTTATAAAAATAATTCTAAACTTTTTATTTTGTATCACTTTGATCCCTATCGTTAAATAAAGGAGATGTCATTCATTTTTATCCTATGTGACAGTATACGTAGCTGCACACATGGCATTCAAGTGATAAAAATAAATTTAAAATCTATAATTAACCCATTAATCCATTATTTAACCCATTATTTAATAATTAAAAAATTATTAAAAAATAAAAATAATCTCCACTACCCTGATTTGCCTTAACCCATGAGTGCTCACATACCGCTGTACTCCCTCTTAGAGCAAATCAAAGCGGGAGGAGATTATTTTTATTTTTTTATATATTTTTAAATTATTAAATAACGGGTTAACTGATTAGTTATGAATTTTAAATTTATTTTTGCCACTTGGATGCCACGTATGCTTCTACGAATGCTACCACATAAGATAAAAATAAACAATATCTTTTTATTTAATGGTAGGGATTAAAGTGATACAAAATAGAAAGTTTAGGATTATTTTTATAACTTTTTAAAGTTCAAGGATCAAGGTTAGTTTTGTAGTTTAGCCTATTGTTTATATCATAACAAACTATTATAATAATAAATAAAATATTTTAGTGATTTTTTATCTTTTATTATAATAATATTTTAAAAAAAAGGACAGAGAAGGAACGACATTGATGGGCTTTATTTGTTTGAAGGCCAGATCTTATTTATTCAACGCACGGAAGTTGCGTCGAACCGAGTTAGCGTTGACGCTTTTAAAGCGACCGCAGTCGAGCCGCCGTCCAGGGAATCGCTGTCAAGCAGACACGCGTGGTGGAGGGGTTGGCCCGCTCCGCAACGTTTCGCGGTGGAGGGGTTGGCGGAGGGCTCCCGGGGTTGTCTTGGGCGCGAGCGACGTGGAACGGCCTTGGCGCTTCACCGTGGCGCAATTCGTAGATGCCGTGGTTGGTGGTCTGCTGCAAAGGTTAAGGCACGCCACTCTTTTTCTTTTCTCCCTTTTTATAAGTTTTTTTTTTTTCAAAATAACTTTCAACGTGATGATGACAAGCATTTATCTTAAATTTTATAGCGTGGATGAGGTTTTTTTAAAAAAATAATAATAATAATAACGTTTATCTATATTTTTTTACCATCATAATTATCTATTATATATTTTTTATTCATTCATTTCTTTAGATGCTAAAGCAAATATATATATGAAAGTAGGATATGATTAATAGTTATAAGTTTATAAAATATTAAAATAATTTAATTAAGAAAAAATATATGAAAGTATACTTTCAAAATTAAATAGTTATTATTAATGCCAAACTATTAATTGGTTTACTAAATAAAATAAATAAATATTAGAAATATACTTAATTATATATATATAATAAAAAAGTCATCCTTGATTCTAATATTTCATTTTCTTCTTAAAGATGTTTAAAACTATTGATGTTGTTATTAAGTCATATCAAAATTATATTATATATTAAAAAATATAAAATATTAAAATATTAACTATGTAAATAATTTAATTAGTAATTCATAAAATTATATAATATTATTTAGATAAAATTTGAAAATTAAAA
Organism: Calamus simplicifolius; assembly: GCA_900491605.1. Taxonomy (NCBI): domain Eukaryota; kingdom Viridiplantae; phylum Streptophyta; class Magnoliopsida; order Arecales; family Arecaceae; genus Calamus; species Calamus simplicifolius. The sequence continues at coordinate 559,067 of UESW01004762.1, read as the reverse complement.
ATATATTTTATTCTCAAGTTTAAATAATTAATTATAAATGATGATCAAAACTTAAGTATTTTTTAATAAATATAACTTTTAGATAATTTTAGGTTATCAATGATTCGGTCCAACCTAATCCTAAAATTTTTAAATTATTTTAAGTCTAAAACATTGACCCTATTTTGGATAGGTTTGGATTGGGATACTAGATGATACGGCTGATCCTCTCCTCTGGGTGGTGTTATAACCTTTTGCGCGATTTTTGGAAATAATGATGTGACAGCTAATCTCAGAAAGGAAATCTTGGCTCTGGCCTCCAACTCCGACCTTTGGCCCCGGCCTCCAGCTCCGGCCTTTGGCTCCGGCCTTTGGCTCCGGCCTCTAGCGACGGCTCGGCCTCCAGCCCCGGCCTTTGGCTCCGGCCTCCAGCGACGGCTTCGGCCTTTGGCTCCGGCCTCCAGCGACAGCTTTGGCCTTTGGCTCCGGCCTCCAGTGACGGCTCCGGCCTTTGGCTCCGGCCTCCAGCGACGGCTCCGACCTTTGGCTCCGGCTCTAACTTGGTGCCTTTTCTGCATACACAATGACTCGCCTCAGGTAACAGAACCCGAGATACGAGATCTATTACCATATACCTCGCTTGCCGAAATCACGGAGTGCTAGCACGCCCGGCAGTTACCGCCACAAGCGGACCCCATCCAACAACAGCTTAACCACTTGCCGTTCGGAAAAGCTTATCCTAACGAGGAAGATTCGACGGTTCGAAAGAGGACGAAAAGAAAGGAACCTCCTAGACAGGTATAAAAGGACCCCGAGCTCAACAGAAAAAAGAGGATCTCTCTCTCTCTCTCACTACGACACTGCTGAGCGACAAGTTTACTAACTTAAGCCTCGGAGGGTCCTCGCCGGGAATACCGGCCCGGGGACTTCTTGCAGGTTACCGAAGAAGGAAGACGACCTCTCCACCCCATTTGGAGGTCCACCATAGATCTCAGCATGCCCGGCGCTCATCACCGGTGATTTATCTGCATCAGATTAGCACGCCAGGTAGGGGGGCGAAACATCCGCATGCTGTGGCCCCACCGATTCTGCAAGGAAGACGATGGTGACAACACGAGCGTAGGAGGCTTCTACCAGCCAGGCCGCGGAGCGCATTCCGCAGGCTGAGCAATTGGAGGCCAACCTCCGTGTTCCGCCCCCTGCACAAATGAGCCAGCCTGACCGGCTTGAAGTTCTGGCTCACCAAGTCCAGGACCTGATGACAATGGTGCAGGGATTACAGGAACACTGCTTTGCCACTGTACCTTAACCCCTTCCGCCTGGTGAAGGGGTGCGGGGAACAATTCAGTCTCATCAAGGCGGGACCCCACCTGAGGTCTCCCGTCACTCACCTCCTGAGCCTCGTCGCCGAGAGGCCTCAAAGCGACGCCGATCCTCCCATCATTCTGGTCGTTCCCACCAACGGTCGGACGAGAGAGAATCTAGACGGGTGCGCTCCTTACGCCGGCGATCTTCTTCAACTTCCTCTTCTGACTCATTTAAAGACGGTGCCCTCATGAAGACTACCCGTCGGGCCGAACAACGGCTCGATGAGTATCATCGATGGTTGAAGGAGCTTAGACGCCGGATCGCTGACCCTCATGGGACGGACTATGAGCACCGCCCCCCGCTTTCCAAGCGCATCATGGAGGAACCGGTCCCGCCCCATTTCCGTCTCCCCCAGCTGGATCCGTACGATGGCACGATGGACCCACTAGACCACCTGAAAAGCTACAAGGTCCTCATGCAGGTCCAGGGAGCGACGAACTCCCTTCTATGTGTCGCCTTTCCGGCCACCCTTCGCAAGGCGGCACGTGCATGGTATTCTCGGCTGCCGCCGCGCAGCATCAATTCATTCCGATAGCTCGAGCGATCTTTCCTTGCCCATTTTGATGCGTGCCAGAAGATCCCACGAATGGCTGATAGCTTATTCGCTATCCAGCAAAGGAGTGGCGAGACCCTGAAGGACTTTATCGCTCGGTTTAAAGAGGCAGCATTGAAGGTATACAACCTAGATGATTCTGTAGCCACTTTGGCATTAAAGCGAGGACTTCGTCCCTCTAGGTTTGCCTATTCCCTAAACAAGAAGCCTCCGAATTCTTATGCCGAGCTTCTGAGCCGGGCGCAGAAATACATCCGTGCTAACGAGGCGGATTCTTCCAGGAGGGAAGCTAACAAGAACCCCAGTAAGAAACCACCGCCTACTGAGCATGCCGGAGCACGACCCCGGAAGCTTGAGCCTCCTCACCGCCCAGATCGCCGGCCACAGACACAAATTCCTAAGGAGCAATTCACTCCCCTCATGGCTCCGATATCTCACATCCTACTAGAAATTGAGGAGGAACCTTATTTCAAGCGTCCGACTCCCTTGAAGTCGGAGACCCCTCGGAACAGGGAACTTTACTGCCGGTACCACCGAGACTATGGTCATGACACAGAGGATTGCCGCCATCTAAAGAAGGCTATTGAGGAGCTTGTCCAGCAAGGCCACTTGGGCAAATTCGTTCGAAGGGGAAACCTTCCTACTCCAGGTCCATCGGTGCCTCCGACACTTCAGACCGGCATGGATAATGCTCCTACGGAGAAGACCATAGCTATAATTTCCTGGGGGGCAGGTAGTGGTTCAAAAAGACAGCGAGAGGGAATAGACTCTGTAATTCCTTTCTTTGGAAGGGATCTAGATGGAGTAGTCAATAAGCACGACGACAGCATCGTTGTGTCCATGACTATAGCCAAACATCCTGTAAAAAGAATTTTAGTTGATAGTGGGAGTTCGATGGATGTTTTGAGCTACGAAGCTTTTGTTCGGATGAACCTGTTGAAGTCTTCCCTCCGACCCATCGCCACACCTCTAATGGGCTTTACTGGGGACTCCGTGAGCATTGAAGGGGAGATTGCCCTCCCTGTCACGGCTGGAATCCCTCCGTGTCAAAGCACGGTGGTCATAAATTTTCTGGTGGTCCGGATCCCACTGGCTTATAATGCTATCTTGGGAGACCAGGATTGAATTTGCTAGATGTCGTGATCTCCACTAAGAGATTATTGGTAAGATTCCCCACCGACGAAGGAGTCGGAGAAATGAAAGGAGAGCAAAGCCCGCCACCGCTTTGCTATCACTTGTCTCCCAGTCCACTGGAGGTGGCATCGGCAATAACCTCTGAGCCGCTTGACCTCCGAGAGCTGGGAAGGAGGGGAGAACCAGCCGAGCACCTCCTGACCCTCCCCTTGGGGGATGATCCGGCCAGGACCGTCCAGGTTGGGGCGTTACTTCTGAGGAGGCACGCGGTCGACTTCTTACTTTCCTGCGTGCCAACACCGACGTCTTTGCATGGTCGTCATCAGACATGCCGGGCGTCCCTGAGGAGGTGATCACACATCGGCTCAACCTCAGGCCAGAGTGTCAGCCGGTCCGATAGAAGAAAAGGAGCTTCGCTCCGGACAGACAGAAAGCTATAGATGAGGAAGTTCGCAAGTTGACGGCAGTAGGCCATATTCGGGAAGTTCATTACCCCGAATGGTTGGCCAACGTGGTGATGGTCCGTAAGCCTAATGGAAGCTAGAGGATGTGCATGGACTTCACCGATCTCAACAAAGCATGCCCCAAGGATAGTTTTCCCCTGCCCTGGATCGATCAACTGATGGACACTACATCCGGCCATGAGGTCTTTAGCTTCATGAATGCTTTCTCTGGGTACAACCAGATTAGGATGAACCCGGCAGATGAGGAAGCTACCTCCTTCATAACTGAGAAGGGGTTGTACTGCTACAAGGTAATGCCATTTGGGCTAAAGAACGCGGGAGCCACCTACCAAAGGTTAATGAATAAAGTCTTCAAAGATCAGATAGGACGCAACATGAAGGTGTACGTGGATGACATGCTAACAAAAAGTGTCCACACCACCGACCATATCGCCGACCTAATGGAGACTTTTGACAACCTTCGTCGATACCAGATGAGGCTGAACCCACGCAAGTGTGCATTTGGGGTGACAGCCGGAAAGTTCTTGGGTTTCATGGTGACCCGGCGGGGGATTGAGGCAAACCCGGACAAAGTTCAAGCCATCTTGGACATGAGGTCTCCCACCAACAAGAAGGAAATACAGCGCCTGACAGGAAGGGTTGCCGCCTTGAGCCGTTTTCTGTCCAAGTCCGCTGAGATGTGCCTACCTTTCTTCAAGGCGCTCCGCAAGGCCAATGGATTCGAATGGACAAAAGAATGTTAGAAGGCGTTCGAGGGGCTAAAAGAATTCTTATCTACCCCGCCACTGCTATCCAAGCCAATAGGTGGAGAAGAACTCCTTCTGTACCTCACGGCTTCTCCCGAGGCCGTTAGTTCTGTGCTGGTCCGCGTGGACACCAACGGCATGCAAAAGCCGGTGTATTACACGAGAAAGGTGCTCCATGATGCGGAGACCAGATACTCGAAGATCGAGAAGATTATCTTCGCATTAATCGTGTCTGCCCAGCGCCTGTGGCTATACTTCCAAGCCCACCCGATTGCGGTGATCATAGACCAACCTCTAAAGACAATTCTTGCTCGCCCGGATATTTTGGGTCGATTGGCAAGGTGGGCGCTCAAGTTGGGAGAATTCGATCTATCTTTCCACCCACGGTCGGCCATGAAATCTCAAGTCCTGGCGGATTTTTTGGTCGAGTGCACCTGGGGAGAGGAGCAACCGGAAGAGCCCTCTGCAAACCCCTCGCCTCTCGGAACAAGAGATGATGAGTGGGTCCTTCATGTAGACTGTTGGGAATTGTATCCTAAAGCCAATCATTTGATGATTGTGCTAATGTAAATTGTATATAAATTGATATATTAATAAAAGTTATTTGGCAGTTTATTCATTACAAGAACATCTTCTTAATACTCCTGATTGTAATGAAGCCCTTAGGATCTTCCTTCACGATAAAGGAGGATTTATCTTTGAAGGTCCTTAAAAGAGTTCGACCAAATGATATACTATGACAGGGTCATAGTACTATCAATTATAGGACGTTGTATATCATATTTGTTGGCTGTCCTCTTAACCAAGGAGTGTAGAGACACTAGTATGACATACAGGTGAAAGTGTAGGAGTACATTTCACCGAACGTGACTCATTTCCGGATACTCTACTGTCAAGAGTTAATCCGAGAAGATATAGGTATAAGTATCCTTCAGACCTGAAGATCACAACCAGTGGCTTACAAGTAACTCATTGTACTTAGGTGCCGGACCATCTGGATTTCTAATCCAGCTACGAAAGGTTACTGGGTGCAGTCAAGTACTTGTGGTAGTCAGTTGTGGATCAAGATGGAATTTGACCTATCCCGTTAAAAGGAGAAATGCTTGTGTTTCAATTTAGCAAGACCTTGGCCAAGGCACTTCATGTGAAAGTCACATGATCACTAAAGTTGAAATCACTTTATGGATTTGTTTAGAGTTGATAGGCTCTTAAGCCATCCTTAGCATTTGTGGTCAAGATGATGAATTATACGATAACTATTTCTTAGGGTTCTTGGAGTTTGCTCGGCAACTCTTCGACCTATCCGGACGTCGGGTTCCATTGCTAGATGGGCACATCGATTAGTATAGAAAGTTGTTTCTATGCTACCGGCTTAGGTTCGAACCTAGAGAGTCACATGCATAGAAGTTTCCTAGGATGATCTATTTTTTATCAACGATTAAGAATCGTATATGATTTAATTAATCAATTTGATTGATTGAATTATCTCAATTGGGTTAAGTATAAGTGAATAAGATTCAATTTGGTTTAAGTCTATTAGAAAGACTAGTCAATTTCAAATATTGATTTGAAATTAGACTTGATTTGGATTTAAATAGATTCAGAACTAGCCAAATTTGATTTGGGCTTGGACCATGATCTATGTGGGTTCAGTCAAATAAATTCAGATCAGATTAAACCATCACCTGAACCCAAACCTCTAGCATAAGGATCTTATATGATGAGATGGTTAAAATCTCATCTCATGAGAGATTAAATTCTCATGTAGAATTTAATGCCTAACATTAATTTTCACTGAACGTCGGATTTAGAACGTCGGAATTAAACCAAGCATGGCGCCTTTGGCATCTCTTCGCTTTTACCAAACAATGGAATTCTTAATGTTAGAATTCAATGTTAAGGCTAAATTGAGACTATAATAGAGGGCATTCCCTCACCAGAAAACACAGAACAACAATACACGATATGTCGTGGATTGTAATTCTAAAAAGGTTAGAATAAAAAATTCTGGTGATTCTGGTGTTAGCGGAAGCGTGGTGGATCTTAGAGGATGATTCAAGTGGAAGGATTCAAGATCAGCAAAGCTATTTTTCCGCGAGCTTGCACTCCCAGAAATCCAATCATTCGGGGCTTCGCGTGGACGATACTAGAGGCCAGACGATTGAACGGCTGCAGAGCAATAAGGATTTACCTACTGTTCTTAAGGTAAGCAATTTGATCCCTAGATCTTAAGGCAGGCTTCAAGATAAGTAGTATGACTAGTCATCTTGAAGATCAAGATATGATCTTGATATTTTTATTTATATGCATATTTTAGATCAATCGATCCTATATACAAGGCAAAGATATGATCTTGATACATGTTAGATAGATTAGTATGTAATCTTTAAAATTCCGCATTGATAATTGTTATCAAATTTCAAAATATGCATGCCTCGGGGATTGTTTCTCCCTACAAGATGGGGCATCAAATTCTCAAGAGAGCGGAGCAGGCCTCATCCTGGCCAACTCGGACGGAGTTGTAACCGAGTGCACACTCTGCTTTCTCTTTTCAGCCACCAATAATCAAGCGGAATACGAAGCTCTGCTGTCTGGGATAAGATTAGCCCGAGAGCTCGGGTAAAGCCCTTAGGGCGTTCACTGACTCCCAACTGGTCGCTGGTCAGATAGCGGGGGAGTATGAAGCAAGGGATCCCGTCATGTCCCGCTATTTGAGTATGGTGCAATCGCAAGCTTCTCTTTTAGCTTACTTTAGTGTTAGCTACATCCCTCGAGGGGAGAATGCTAGAGCCGACGCTCTATCCCATCTTGCCACTTCAATCGATGGGATGCTGGGAAGAGCTTATGTAGAGCACCTGGAAGCCCCGAGTATTGACGTAACAAGAGAAACTCTGCCAGTTGAGCATGAGCCTTCCTGGATGGACGTCTATGTCTGGTACTTTACCAATGGTACCCTCCCGAAAGACCCTGTTGAGGCCAAGAAACTCAAAAGACGGGCCCCGAAGTTTTTCATAATGGAGGGAAAACTCTATCAAAGGTCGTTCTCATACCCGGTTCTCAGATGTGTTGGCCCCATAGAAGCAGATTATATCCTGCGGGAGATACACGAAGGAATATGTGGAAGCCATCTGAAGGGCAGAGCTCTTGCGTACAAAGCCCTACGGCAGGGATATTACTGGCTGACAATGAAGGAGGATGCGTCCGAGCTTGTCAGGAGGTGTGATAGCTGCCAGCGCCATGCTAACATTCAACATCAACCGGCGTCCCAGCTGACCCCCCTGGCCGTACCCTGGCCCTTGCCCAGTGGGGTATGGACATCCTGGGACCATTCCCTCCAGCCTCCGGACAACGCAAGTTCTTAGTGGTAGCAGTTGACCATTTCACCAAGTGGATCGAGGCTGAGGCTCTCGCCAAGATCACCGAGGGCAAAGTATGGTCTTTCTTCTGAAAGTCTGTCGTGTGCCGGTTTGGGCTGCCGCACATCCTCGTTACTGATAATGGTCGACAGTTTGACAATACGGCCTTCCGGGAATTCTGCATCGGCCTGGGCATCCATCAACGATTCACCTCTGTGGGGCACCCCTAGACCAACGGCGTAGCCGAGGTGACCAATTGCATCATCCTCCAAGGGCTCAGGGCCCGGCTAGATGGTTGCAAAGGGCGTTGGATGGAGGAACTTCCCAGTGTATTGTGGGCATACCACACGACGCCACGAGCCCCCACTGGGGAAACTCCTTTCAGCCTGGTCTTTGGGACCGAGGCAGTCATTCCGGTGGAGATAGGAGTCCCCAGTCCCCGGACAGAGTTATACCACGAAGAGAGCAACTCAAATCAGCTGCGGGCCTATCTAAATTTAGTAGAAGAGTTGCGAGACCAGGCGCAACTTCGCATGGCGATTTTTCGTCAACGAGCGGCCAAATACTACAATGCTCGAGTACGGTCCAAGACGTTCCGCCATGGAGATCTCGTTCTGTGACGAGCTGAAGTATCAAAGCCAACGGAGGGCAGCAAGCTGGCACCGAAATGGGAAGGACCATATCGTGTCAAGGAGGAACTTCATCATGGGGCATACAAAATTGAAGAGCTAGACGGGAAACTGCTTCCTCACACTTGGAATGCAGACAATTTACGCTGGTATTATTAGTAATGTGCTAACTTCATTAATTTGAATCTACTCGACAGATTGATGTTCAAAATGTTTGCATTGTTTTTGAGTGATCATGCTTTGCACCAAAGACCAGCTTCGCGTCGGCAATTAAGACCGGCTCCACGTCGGTAATAAAGACCGGCTCCGCGTCGGCACCTAAGACTGGCTCCGCATCGGCAATTAAGACCGGCTCTGCATTGGCATCAAAGACCAGCTCCACGTCGGCACCAAAGACGGCTCCTCATCGGCACCAAAGACCGGCTCTGCGTCGGCACCAAAGATCGGCTTCGCGTCGGCATCAAAGACCGGCTCCGCGTCGGCACAAAAGACCAGCTCCTCGTCGGCACCTAAGACCGGCTCCGTGTCGGCACAAAGACCGGCCCGCGTCGGCGACAAAGACGGCTCCGCGTCGGCAACAAAGACCGGCTCCGCGTCGGCATCAAAGACCGGCTCCGCGTCGGCACCAAAGACCGGCTCCGCGTCGGCACCAAAGACCGGCTCCGCATCGGCACCAAAGACCGGCTCCGCGTCGGCACCAAGGACCGGCTCCGCGTCGGCATCAAGGACCGGCTCCGCGTCGGCACCAAAGACCGGCTCCGCGTCGGCAATTAAGACTGGCTCCGCATCGGCACCAAAGACCGGCTCCGCATCGGCAACAAAGACCGGATTCACGTCGGCACTTAAGACCGGCTTCGCATCGGCAGTTAAGACCAGCTCCACGTCAGCACCAAAGATCGGCTTCGCGTCGGCAATTAGGCCTAGCCCCGCGTCGGCACTCAGGGACAGCATGTCGGCGCACACAGTCTCGTTCTACGTGATATGTCTAACGAGGTATTAGGCATTCCATGACTTCGCGTCGGCATGAGTGGGGTTGTAAACTGCCTACGGTTCAACTTTCATCTCTGCAACTGAAGTTGATCCCGTGTCAGTTTCCTAACAAAGAAATCGTGCTCTTCGGCTATTGGTTATTGGTTCGAGACAACTCACACAAGCAAAATTAATTATGACCAAAGACAAGTGTCGAGAATTGAAATATTCATTGATGGCTAAAAATGTTACAAAATTGCCGATCTAAGTCGGACTTGGAGCAATACAATAAAAAAAAAACTAAGGGTCATTTGGGGCTGGATCGTCATCTTCAGGGACTTCATCCGGCTCCAACCCTTCAATCCCCTCGAGGTCGTAGAGTTCCTGGATTTTTTCCTTGCAGTCCTGGAAGCCGGCCTCGTAAGCGAATGTCGTCGATTCGGCTAATTCCTTACTAAAGGCTTTAGACTTCCTGAAATCCTCTACGGCCTCTGCAGCTCTCTTCTCCGCCTTGAAGGTTTTCCGCTCGGCCTTCGTGGCCTTTTTATCGGCCTCGACGACCTCCCTCTTGGCTTCGGTCACCGCCGCCTCCAAGTCAGCAATCTTGGCGTTGGACTGGCGGGCGACCTCTCTAGCTACATCTATTTCAATGGAGGCGGAATGCAGTCGATTCTTCAAAATGCACATTTCTGATTCCGCTGCCTCCGGTCTCTCCTCGGCCATTCTTTGCTTCTCTTCGGCCGCCTGGGCGTTATCCAGCTCGTTGGCCGCCCAACGCTGGGCAACTTCCAGCGCATACTCGGCTTTCTCAGCTCTTAGCCGGATGGCATCGATTTCACCCTTTAAAGTGGCCCGGGTATCCTCCAAGGCCATCTCTGCCTTTTCTTCCCTAGCCTGAAGTTATAGCATCTCCTTCCACGACTGGTCAAGGGCAGCATCACTCAGGGTCCAAAGGTCCCTCATGGCAATCAGAGAGTTCAGTACCTGGATGGAGTGTCAATATTAAAAAAAAAAAGGGCGAAAAGGATAATGGGGGCAAGGCTCACCCAAAGATGTGCCATGGACACCTCGCGGAAGAAATTGGCCCTCCCCTGATGCCGGAGAAACTCCTGCACCTCTACCATAGATGCTTCGTCCAATGCTCGCTCGGCCCAGCGGCTGTGGTTCACTAAGAGTGATTGGAAGGAAGGGTCGACGCCTTTCCTTTCCACTGACACGGGGGCCGCGGGGAGGATTCTGCCTCCGACTCTGCTGCCTCCAGCTCCTTGGTTGGTGGAGGCGCTTCGATTGTTGCCCCTTTGGGGGGCATGGTAACTACTGAAATCGGCCTTATTATTGCAAGGACCGGCTCCAACTCCACGGCTTCGGGCAGGGGTGAAGGTGCTTTTGCGACCTGCTCTGGAGAAGGATCGAGTAGAATGATAGGAGAGGGAGCTGGAACTGAAGGTGATCCCCTTCCTCCTGCTTGGCTCCGCCCGACTTCCTTGCTGGCCTCAGCCCTCACCGTGTCTTTCCTGGAGGGCTCGTCGGCTTGGGCTCTGGCCGCCTCTCGCACGCACGGGGGATCCACAACTTTGGCCTTTCCAGCATTGGCACCCCCAGCGTCGGCCCTTCCAGCGTCGGCCTTCCTTAAAACCTTAGCGCGCAGGGGCTTCACAACTCTGGCCCCTCCAGCGTCGGCCCTTCCCGCATCGGCCCTCCTTGGAATTTTGGCGATGGCCCTCCTTTCAGCGAGGGGCTCATTCCCCGTTGCCTTCCTCTTCTTGATAACCGCCTGCCTGAGCTCACGCAGCGATGGCGTCATCCCTATAAAAACAGGAGATAAATAAAAAAAAAGGGAAGGGAAGAAAGAAGGAAAAAGGTGAGTAATCAAGTGCTCACCACCCGAAGGGACTAGGCCGGCGAGACGAAGGTTCTCATCAACCAGAAGCTTATTGCATCGAGGGACATCGGCAGTCAGAAGCTGCCCGAATGTCATTCGATCCCTTGGAAGGATAGAGGAATCCCTATTAGCGTCGATGTTGGGTGCCCCCAGCTTCCCTTCATCCCTTCGATATCAGCAAAAAAGAACTTATCATTCCACCCTTTAACGGAGATATGAAGGTACAATTTAAGGATCCTAGTAGGTCTAGGAGTAAAGGACCACCAATCTGACTATTTGCGAAGGGTATAGAAACTGCGGAATAAGGAGATATTGGCCTCTATGCCTTGAAGGTGACAGAGAACCAGAAAGCCAACGATGGTTCGGATCGAATTAGGAACTAGTTGGGAAGGTGTTAAGGAATATCGATCCAAAAGGTTAAGGATGAAAGGGTGGATAGGCAACCGAACTCCTGCCTTAAAGAAGGCTCCGTACAAGGCAACTCTTCCAGGACGGGAAGAAGTTATCCTGCCATCAGGAGCGGAGTAGGATAGACGTAGGTTTGGCGAAAAACTATACTTGGCCCTTAGGTTTACTATGTCTTGAGCAGACATAGTGGAAGCAGTCCCCTCGAGGGACTCCTTGACAGCACCGGAGGGACCAGCAGCTGTCGGACGGCTCCGTGTGGAGGTCCGTCCGATGGTCAGATGACTCCCGGCTGCAGGGCGTCTGACCGGTCGCCGCTCCGGCGAGGAGTGGTCGGAGGATGGGGTGGACCATTGGCTTGGTAAGGAAGCAAAAGGTTGAGAAGGAGTGGGGGAATGACCCCCGGAATCGGAAATAGAACAAGAGGGCGAGGAACCCATGGAAACTAACCTGGAAAGCTTGAAGAGGCACAGGGGAGAGAACAGACATGGGAGGCGGACGGGCGCTGGCAAACTCAGGAGAGAAAGCTGTAATGAAAGAGAAGGGGGAATGGGAAGATAAGGACGATTTTTTCTTTTTATAGTCCCATTTCAAATCATCTCGTGGCTGTCCGGTCTGGCCATGTGTCTACCTTCAAATGGAAGCCGCTTCGGCGGCCTACCGGCGCAAAAAACATGAAAAAATCCACCAATAGAAAGATGGCGGTGGCTTTACCACAATGATGATGCTCGCCTTTTTACGACTCATTACTCGAGGGAAATCTTCTCCAATCCCAACAGCCCAAACAGACGAAATGATGGCGCGAAAGTCAACTGCCCAGTGGATATTAACACCCCTTTCGCTGGTGATTATAAGTTCACTCATCTCAGGGGCGGGGGGCATATGATACGGCTGATCCTCTCCTCTGGGTGGTGTTATAACCTTTTGCACGATTTCTGAAAATAATGATGTGACAACTAATCTTAGAAACGAAATCTTGGCTCCGGCCTCCAGCTCCGGCCTTTGGCCTCGGCCTCCAGCTCCGGCCTCCAGCGACGGCTTCGGCCTTTGGCTCCGGCCTCCAGCGATGGCTCCAGCCTTTGGCTCCGGCCTTTGGCTTCGGCCTTCAGCGATGGCTTCGGCCTTTGGCTCTGGCCTTTGGCTCCGGCCTCCAGCGATGGCTTCGGCCTTTGGCTCCGGCCTCCAGCTTCGGCCTCCAGCGACGGCTCCGGCCTTTGGCTCCGGCCTCCAGCTCCGGCCTTTGGCTCCGGCTCTAACTTGGTGCCTTTTCTGCATACACAATGACTCGCCTCAGGTAACAGAACCCGAGATATGAGATCTGTTACCATATACCTCGCTTGCCGAAATCACGGAGTGCTAGCACGCCCGGCAGTTACCACCACAAGCGGCCCCCATCTAGCAACGGCTTAATTACTTGCCATTCGGAGAAGCTTATCCTAACGAGGAAGATTCGACAGTTCGAAAGAGGATGAAAAGAAATGAATCTCCCAGACAGGTATAAAAGGACCCCGAGCTCAACAGAAAAAAAGGGGATCTCTCTCTCTCACTACGACACTGCTGAGCGACAAGTTTACTAACTTGAGCGTCGGAGGGTCTTCGCCAGGAATACCGGCCCAGAGACTTCTTGCAGGTTACCGAAGAAGGAAGACGACCTCTCCACCCCATTTGGAGGTCCACCATATATCTCAGCATGCCCGGTGCTCATCACCGGTGATTTGTCCGCATCACTAGATAAAGTCAATTTTCTATCGCCTATAATAGGAACAGTATATAGTACAAAAATCTAGTAGAAAACTGGCTCATTAAATTATTCTGATCCATCTTCTATACAATACTCTAATTCAACATACTCCATGCTCATTCTAGGGTTTCAAGGTATTAAAGAGTATTTATAGGATAATAATAAATTTATTTCATAAAAAAATGGGATGATGAGACCAAAAAAACCTTATTTTGCCCTTCGTTTTACCAAGTCACTTGGCATTATGATTAATTTAAACTATGGCTGTAAACCATTTTTTCTAATAAGAAATGGTGACGAAGGGCGCCGCCACCATTTTATTAAGGTTATAACGAACCCGTCCAGTTGATTTAGATCAATTGGTTCAACCATACAAAGAGATGAGAAGTTTTGGTATTAACGTTAAAAACGTTAGGGATAGGAGGTGTTTTTTTTCTCTCTCACTCTCTCTTATCGTTTCGGCCGTAGGTGTCTAGAGGTCATTTAATTTGTTGGGATGTGATAGAACACGCCTAGCTACAGACAAAACCATCTTGTCCTTTGGAATGAATCATGCCATTTAATGATGGGTAAAATCGTCATTGCATTGTTGGCCACTCACATCGGCGATGAGATCGCGCCCAGTCCAAATGCCCCGGCTAGCACGACATTCTAGCAATAAGAGTCTCCTTATAATGAAGAAAGAGAACAAGAGGAAAAAAAAAAAAAGGGTCACGTCATGTGCGTGGGTTCTCCCAAAGGCCCCTCATTAATATCTGGCAGTCAAATCAATAGGCTGGAGCATTTAATGGTGCAGAAACGGTCATAATGACTTAGCCAGCATTTAATGGAATAAAAAGAGAGGAGAAAGCATACTTCGGCCAACATGCCTCTGAAAATATAGTTCGGCAAATATACTTCGACCAACATAGCTCGGCTAGCATAGCTCGGCCTCAGCCTCAGCCAGCTTCAGCATAGCTCGGCCAACATAGCTCGGCCAGCATAGCTCGGCCAGCCTCAGCATCAACATAGCTCGGCCAGCCTCAGCCTCAGCCAGCTTCAGCATAGCTCGGCCAACATAGCTCGGCCAGCATAGCTCGGCCAGCCTCAGCATCAGCATAGCTCAGCCAATATAGTTCGGCCAACATGCCTCGGCAAATATAGTTCGGCCTCCGCAACCACGCTATGTCTTTTGCATCAAGGCATTTATGACCTCATAAAGGCCACATATATCCACCTGCTTTAAGGCATTCAATGCCTTATTTTCTTCCCTGCATTAAGGCATTTCACTACAAGAGATTTTAAATATTGCGACGCCCAAATGCGTCGCAATTGTGTCGCTAAACATGATATTGCGACGCAATAGCGACGCAACGAGGGCGTCGCTCAACTGTCCGTCGCAATACCCTTTTGTCGCAATTGCGTCGCAATATTGCGACTCTCTGCGACGCTCTTGCGACGCCACATTGCGTCGCAATATTGCGACGCATGCAAATGCGTCGCTAAATTTAAAAATAAATTTAGTTAGAAAAAAAATTATTATTAAATATTGCGACGCACTAAATTGCGTCGCAATATGCGACGCACTAATTTGCGTCGCAATATTTAAAATTAATTTTTTAAAAAAAATTATTATTAAATATTGCGACGCACTAAATTGGGTCGCAAAATTGCGATGCGTCGCAATATTTAATAATAATAATTTTGGTATAATAGCGACGCAATTTGAGTCGCTAATGCGTCGCAAATAAAAATTATTTTAAAATATTGCGACGCAAGGTAATTGCGTCGCAATATTTTAAAATAATTTTTAAGATAAAATAGCGACTCAATTTAGTCGCTAATGCGTCGCTATTAAATTTATTTTTAAATTATTGCGATGCCAGGTCATTGCGTCGTAATATTTAATAATAATATTTTAAAAATATTAGCGATCCAATATCAGTCGCTAATGCGTCGCAAATTTTGTTTTTAAAAATATTTAAATGATTAAAAATTAAAACGGTTAATTCAATTTCGCTAAATCTAAATATTGATACAAATTTTTCACTCAATCCAAACAATAATATATTTCAAAAAATAATTTATATATTAAAATTTTGAAGTTTTTACAACATAAAAAAAGAAAAAAAATACATCAAGAATCTGAACGATCACGTGGAGGCTGTGGAGGCTGAAGACTCTGCGACAAGCGGCTAACCATATCCCGCAAATAATGCATCTCATCTCGCATGTCTGCAACCTCCTGATCCCGGCCTCGCATACGATCCTCAAAATCCTGCTCGACCTCCTGGCGAACCTCCTCTGCAATAGATCTGCGAAGCTCCTGTAAACGCTCGGGAGGAAGATCAGCAGGAACTCGCGAGCTGGAGGCCTGATGGGGAAAAAATGTAGAAGCTCTAGTGCCCATACCATAGACCCTGCGGTCTCGTGGCTGGGCACCAACAGCCTCCAAAAACACACGTCGACTCTCCTCTGCTGAGAGTTCGACGGGCGTCTCCCCATCAGTAGAGTCGACCTGCGATGCCTGGGAGCGAAGCTCCTCGACTCGTGTCTTGAAATTATGAAATCAACAATAAATGAGTTAATAAATTTCTCGAAATAAAATTTTAGAAATTAAACAGATACTACATAAATCTAATTTCTTACCGCAACCTCCCGTGATCGCGTGTCGACCCAGGAGCCGTCCCTCCTGGTGTGTGTCGCCCTGAATAGACGAAACTCACCAGGATCTCCGCCCTCCTGCTCAGTCTATAACAATAAAAAAAATGATATTAATACAAATATTTGTAAATAACTAAAATAGTAATTAAAATATTTATGTTTTCTTACCATACGCCGTCTGTGCTCCTGAATCGAAATGGAGCCCGAAGTATGACGGGAGAGACCCGTGCCAGGACCGCCCTTCTCAGATCGGCGGTTCGTGCTGGCTGATGCGGACCTCCTGCGCCAGCCATCGGACTCCCAGGCCTGCTGCCACTCGTGCCAAATACCCTCTGGCACGTGCGCAGGACGCTGACCCGATGACCTCCAACGATGAAGCATGTCGGAGTATCGGCGTCGCGTCAGAGCCTCCCATGCTGCCCTAATGGCATCATGGGTGGCAGGATCCCACGTAAACTTTTTCTGCATTAAAATAAACAGTTAGTTTCTGAATTTATTAACTTTAAAGAATTATATATCACTGATAAATTGTATTTAATAAGTTTACCTGAAACTCAGAAAAATAAAACTCCCTCGTGGCTGGCGATACGTGGCGCCAATCGTAGCCACTGGGATCTGCACGCCTCTGAAAAACGGCGCTGATGTGGCTGGAGACATGATGCTGCTCAATGAATCTGTTAAAAAAATGCAAGTTTATAAGTAAATGACTTAAAAACATAAATAAAATATTTTTAATTAGTATATACTTACATCCCCTGAGCATCAAGTCTAAGTACAGTGCGGCCGCCGATGGTGGAAGAACTCTCGGAGGTCTGTGCCGATCGGCTGGATGGTAATACTGGTGCAGAGATCGAAGGCTGCGCCTCTGCTGGAGATCCAAACTCTCCATCTCCGACGCTCATGTGATCTGATCTCGCAGGATCCAAACTACGTCTCTGCTCACCCAAACTGTCGTCGGTAGATCTACCTCTGCCCCTCATACTGAAAATACTAAAGATTCACACAATTAAATTACGATTAATGATTGACTATGTAAGAATTTAACACTTATAAAAAAAGTTAAATTTTAAAAAACCTTTATGTTTAATCGGTGTCATTTGTTTCGTGAAATGTTGGTTCAACATCCGATGCCGTATCGGATTGCGAATCAGTTTCATTATCATCGGAAGGAAACCGAACATTTGCATCCGCAATTTCTTGGACATCACCACTTGGATCTCTAAGTGATGTTTCAGGAGCCCTTGTGTCATCCTCAATTGCATGCATTTCCATCTCATCCTCTTGAAATGCAGGGCACTCGGTTGATTGACTTGATGAACTCTCCTCTAATACGATTGTTGAACGTGGGACGATTTTAGAAACGGCCCACCAATCTCGCTTGTCGTTGCGCAAACTTGGATATCCGCAGTAAAAGACTTGCTGAGCTTGGGATGCAAGGATGAATGGGTCATATTTCTGCAATCTTCGTCGATGGTTCACTTCAACCAAATTATAGTCGTTATGAACCCTTTTGCCCACAGGAACTATCGGATCGAACCAATCACAACGAAACAATACGGTTCGTTTCATAGGCCAACCGGGATATTCAACTTCAACCACCTCTACTAACTTTCCATAATAATCCTGCATATTTGCTCCAACACTTTCTCCTTTTACACACACGCCCCAGTTCTGCGTGCCTCTTGAAGCTGCTAATCGTTCAATCTGAAATTTGTACCCATTTACAAAATAGCCAGTAGAGGTTGTTACGGTCTTCAATGGCCATTGCGATAGACATTTAATGAAAATATTGTCGGTTGTCGACCATGGACCGTTGACCTATAAATTAATAAGCTATTGACATCCAATTCAAAAAATAATAGCCATTATCGAAATTGATTGAGTGATACTACTCACAAATTCATAAAACCAGTAAGCAAACTCCGTTTCTAATTTCTGCCCAATTGCAACTTGACTGATGTCGGGATTCATCTGTCGTTGTCTATCACAAAACATCCTTATGGGATGAAAAGGATGAAAACTACTGTTAGAAATTAAATATTATGGTATATTATTATATAAATTTAAATTTTCAATTTAGCATTGAAGTATACACTTACTCAATATATGGATCGACTTCTCGACAGTTCATTAGGATGTAATAATGTGCTGCATTATACTCCATATCGCTAAGATTTCTTGACTTCTGCCCACCAAATGAACGGCCGATAGCTTTAAAAATTGATATTCTACCGTCATTAGCTTCTGCTTCGTCCACACATACGTCATCGTTACGACCATGATTTCGGCTCCTCGTGTGGACGTGACCCTCAAAGTAATGTGAGGCAAAAGCTGAAACTTCTTCGACCAAGTGTGCATTGCATATAGAACCTTCAACCCTTGCCTTATTACGCACATTATTTTTTAACTTCTTAAGATACCTATATGTAAAGTTGCAACAAAAAATTAACGAATTTTTCAAGCAATGAAATAATATTTGAAATGTCAACATATCTTAATGATGTATATATTTACCTCTCGAAAGGATACATCCAGCGATACTGCACGGGACCAGCTATGCTCGCTTCGTATGGCAAGTGAACCGGTAAATGCTCCATTGAGTCAAAAAAACTGGGAGGAAATATTCGCTCAAGCTTGCATAAAATAATTGGAATTTCCTCCTCAAGCCTTGCCATGGATGCAGAAGTAATGACTGCGGCAGATAACTCCTTGAAGAATAAGCTGAGCTCCGTAATTGCCTTCCAGACATGTTGCGGAAGCAACTCACGAAAAGCTATAGGTAATAATCGTTGCATGAAAACATGGCAGTCGTGGCTCTTCATGCCGAACAACTTGAGCTTATGCATGTCCACACACCTACCGATATTTGAGGCATAACCATCTGGAAATTTTAACCCTCTTAGCCAGTTACATAAAACTTCTCGTGAATTTCTGTCAAGAGTGTAACATGCTTTAGGATAGGTCCCATCGGCACTCCTTCTCAAATCACCTCTTCTGCAGTACTGATTAAGTTCTTCTCTTGACTTTGCAGTATCTTTTGTTTTTCCCGGGATGTTTAGCACCGTGTTAAATATGTTATCAAAGAAATTTTTCTCGATATGCATAACATCCAAGTTGTGCCGGATGAGATTTGTGCTCCAATAAGGCAAATCCCAAAATATACTTCGCTTCTTCCAGTTATGTTCTTTACATATACGGCTATTTATTCTATCTGCATCCGGTTCCCATGCATACATCAACCCCAAATGCTCTATAGAATCAAATAGATCCGTGCCGGACCTAACCGGTTCGGCAAATTTTGTGACTGCTTTGTTCTTCCGGAAGGCGATCAAGTTACGCCTGTAAGGATGATTTGGGGGCAAGAACTTCCTATGGTTATCAAACCATGACTGCTTACCACTCTTCTGCAATGTAAATGCATCCGAATCATACATGCAATGAGGGCATGCCAGACGTCCAGCAGTGCTCCAACCAGACAACATTGCATATGCCGGAAAATCACTTATTGTCCACATCAAAGCAGCTCTCATTAAGAAATTTTGTTTCATAGAAATGTCGTAGGCTACCACTCCTGTTTCCCACAACATTTTCAATTCGGCCACCAACGGTTGCAGAAAGACATCAATCTTTTCCTTTGGATTTGATGGTCCTGGAACCAAAACGGTTAAAAACATTGCAGTATCTTTCATGCACTTCCACGGAGGAAGGTTATATACAGTCAGTATCACAGGCCAACATGAATACTGTTGCCCCGCTTGACCAAATGGTTGGAAGCCATCGGTACAAAGACCTAATCTCACATTCCTTATATCTTCAGCGAAATCAGGATGATTTTCATTGAAATGCTTCCAAGCCTTTGAATCTGATGGATGCCGCATTTCATCCTCTTTAGATTCATGTTCGGCATGCCATCTCATATCAGCAGCTGTTGCCTCAGATCTGTATAATCTCTGCAGGCGTGGGGTAAGAGGAAAGTAATGCATCCTCTTGTAAGGCACACTTTTCCTCCTACTTGTACCGGCTCCTCCTTCGGTGTTTTTGAACCTCGATTGCCCACAAATCTTACACCATCTCAGCTCTGAGTCTTCACCCCAAAATATCATACAATTGTTCAAGCAACAATCGATCTTATTAACTGGGAGCCCAAGCCCACGCAACAACTTCTTTGTTGCGTAAAAACTGTCTGCGGCAACATTATCATTTGGCAGAATTTCTTTGATTAACTCAGCTACAGAATTGAACGCCTTTTCTGATAATCGATGTTCTGCCTTAATATTCAACATTCGAGCAGCTGTAGAGAACTGGGAATGACCCTCACACCCAGGATACAATTCTTGATTTGCAGCACGCAACATATCGTAAAATTGTTGTGCTTCTGGATTTGGTTCTTCCATAAATGTATTCTGATTGAAGTCATTACCCGATGCATTCATCACCATTTGTTCATATGTGTTTAAATTCACAAATGGTTCATCTACGGGAATTGACTCTTGTTGGCCTATAACAGCTGCTGGAATATCCTCTGGTTCACCATGACAGTACCAAACATAGTAATCAGGAACAAAACCCTTCTTACACAAATGCACCTTAACAGTTTCCACATCTCTGTAGGCTTTATTCTGACACCTGTGGAAGTTGCATGGGCACCTAATCCTAGGCCCATCCATCCATTCAGGTTGGCTACATGCAAATGCGATAAATTCTTCCAATCCATTCAGAAAATCTGGATTCAGCAAGCCATCTTTTATCCTTGCATACATCCATGAGCGAGTCCCGCTCATTTTTGACCGACTTATACAAAGTCTGGTAAATCATTAAATGAAACCAAAAAATAAAACTATATTAGTATTAATAAATATATAACTAAATTATTTCTTGGGCACAACTAAGGTTAATTACAACCAATTAAATCATTTATAAGTACCCAAATTTTTTTTAGGTAACTAAGGACCCTACCATGCAAGGGCGAGCCACGGCTACGATCCTTGGGTGCTAGCAAGGACCGATGCATAGGTTCATGGCTAAAGAGAGGGCTTGAGTTTGTGTCGGGCCGCAAGGCGGTGCGTTTAGTCATTAGACTTCACAAGAATTCAAGTGTCTTAAATAATTCTACCTTCACTCCATGTCTACAAGGTAAGGCCCTATCCCATTCAAGAATATTTTTTGTGATATGTTATTCTGCTATTAATTATCATCGATCGGTAACATTGAAATTTCGGCAGCATTTCCCCATATGTTCTCCTACATGTGTGGTATATAAGCCACACTAGGAGAACGTATGAGCAAATGCAAACCGAAATCTCACCCCACGATGATTACTAGCAGACTAACATGTCACAAGAAATATTCCCAAACTGTCCACCAGGACAATTTGAGAATTTGCAAGACTAAGGCTTACAAATTCTCAAACGGGTCTAAAGGTTAAAGTGCTGTGATTATGGAAGTCCGAAGACAATCGAACTTATGCTTGTTATTCTTAACTTCTTGTGAATTATACATGTAATCACTAACTTTTTTAAGATTATTGTGTCAAATACAAATGTTTGCGAATACTAAAATGTAAATCATTGAAACTACTAATTTGTTGCTGGAAATTAAATAATATTACAACAAAACATTTTATTTAGCATTTCAAAATGTAATGCATCATTCAGTTTGCAGCAGAATATAAATAATCAAGACATAACAATTGTAAATGAGTATAAATGCACAAATACTATTGTCATAAACATTCTGCTTAAATTAATTATTGCATAAATATTATGTAAATTAAATAATAATACAACAAGACTTGCATTACAAATATTATTGAATAATCAAGACATAACAAACAGTCTATCCCCCCTCCCCCTGTTTAGGAAATTTTTTTTTTTTTTTTTTGTCACAGTGGCCTGGCCACCGTGCCGTGGCCGGACAAGAAAAGAAAGGGGGGGCCCCCCCCCCCAAGGAATTTTTTTTTTTTTTTTGTCACAGTGGCCTGGCCACCGTGGCCAGGCCACTGCCGGCCACGGCAGCGGCCGTGGCCGGACAAGAAAAGAAAGGGGGGGGGGGTTTCCCCCCTCCCCCCTGTTAAGGAAATTTTTTTTTTTTTTGTCACAGTGGCCTGGCCACCGTGGCCAGGCCACTGCCGGCCACGGCAGCGGCCGTGGCCGGACAAGAAAAGAAAGGGGGGGGGGGGGGGGGGTTTCCCCCCTCCCCCCTGTTAAGGAAATTTTTTTTTTTTTTTTGTCACAGTGGCCTGGCCACTGGCCGGACAAGAAAAGAAAGGGGGGGGGGGGGGGTTTCCCCCCTTAATTTTTTTTTTTTGTGGCCTGGCCACCGTGGCCAGGCCACTGCCGGCCACGGCAGCGGCCGTGGCCGGTCCGGCCGCGGCCACGGCCGTGGCCAAGAAAAAAAAGGGGGGGGGGTTTCCTCCCCTCCCCCTGTTAAAAAAAAAATTTTGATTACAGTGGCCTGGCCACCGTGGCCAGGCCACTGCGGCCACGGCAGCGGCCGTGGCCGCCTTGTCCGGCCGCGGCCACGGCCGTGGCCGGACAAGAAAAAAAAGGGGGGGGGGTTTCCTCCCCTCCCCCCTGTTAAAAAAAAAAAATTTTGATTACAGTGGCCTGGCCACCGTGGCCAGGCCACTGCGGCCACGGCAGCGGCCGTGGCCGGAGAAGACGGCCACGGCAGCGGCCGTGGCCGCCTTGTCCGGCCGCGGCCACGGCCGTGGCCGGACAAGAAAAAACAAGGGGGGGGGGGGTTTCCTCCCCTCCCCCCTGTTAAAAAAAAAAATTTTTTGATTACAGTGGCCTGGCCACCGTGGCCAGGCCACTGCCGGCCACGGCAGCGGCCGTGGCCGGTCCGGCCGCGGCCACGGCCGTGGCCGGACAAGAAAAAAGGGGGGGGGGGGTTTCCTCCCCTCCCCCCTGTTAAAAAAAAATTTGTGATTACAGTGGCCTGGCCACCGTGGCCAGGCCACTGCCGGCCACGGCAGCGGCCGTGGCCGAGAAGACGGCCACGGCAGCGGCCGTGGCCGTAGGGAAATCAAAAAAAAAAATTTTTTTTTTAAATTATTGGGGCTAACCTTGGTTGAGATGAGATCGCCGGGTAGCCGGAGTCGGATGAGATCGCCGGGTAGCCGGAGGACGGGGATGCGCCGGAGTATCGAGCGAGGATCACGGCGGCGCTAGGTCAAGACGGGAAGGAGGAAAGGAGAAAGGGGCCGGCTTAAATATAGGTAATTAGCGACGCCAAAATTGCGTCGCAATTTTTTTTTTTTTTTTTGTCTTAGCGACGCACTAGGGCGTCGCTAATCCATCGTTAATACATGTTTATAATAATTTTCTAAAAACATAGCGACGCCAATAAATGCGTCGCTAACGAGTCGCTAAATTGGCGCCATCATCTGGCGGGAAAAATATTTTTATTTTCTAATAATTGCGTCGCTAAGGCGTCGCAATATTTTTTTAATATTTTAAATTGATTAAAATAAAAACTTATTACATATATTGCGACGCAAGCAGTGCGTCGCAATTATTTTTTAAATATTTTTAAATGAAAATATTTAAATTTATTATAATAATTGCAAAAATTGCGTCGCAATTATTTTTTAATATTTTTAATCAGCTATATGTATTCTAATAATATTGCGACGCATATATTTTGTCGCAATATTTGTTTTATTTTTTTTTAAACTGTGTCGCTAAGGCGTCGCAATAATTTGTTAATATTTATAAATGATAATATTTATAATTAATGTTAATAATTGCGATGATAAATGGCATCGCAATTTATTTTATAAAATTTTTAATTACATAAATTTATTTAAAAAAGTTGCAATTCCGAGATCGGCGACGATCCGACGGTTGCGATCGATCCAAGCCCTGATCCCGATCGGCCACGATCGATCTCGGACCGATCCGTCCGAGATCCGACGATCCGAGGGTTGCGATCGATCCAAGCCCTGATCCCGATCGGCGATGACCGATCGCGGACAATCGGTCCGATCGGCAAAGATCCGACGGTTGCGATCGATCCAAGCCCTGATCCGATCGGCCACGACCTATCTCGGACAGTTGCAATCCGTCCGAGATCGGCGACGATCCGACGATCGATCCAAGCCCTGATCCCGATCGGCCACGACCGATCTCGGACCGTGGCGATCCGTCCGATCGGCGACGATCCGAGGGTTGCGATCGATCCAAGCCCTGATCCTGATCGGCGACGACCGATCACGGACCGCGGCAATCGGTCCGATCGGCAAAGATCTGACGGTTGCGATCGATCCAAGCCCTGATCCCGATCGGCACGACCTATCTCGGACAGTTGCAATCCGTCCGAGATCGGCGACGATCTGACGGTTACGATCGATCCAAGCCTTGATCCCGATCGGCCACGACCGATCTCGGACATCCGTCCGATCGGCGACGATCCGTTGCGATCGATCCAAGCCCTGATCCCGATCGGCGATGACGATCGCGGACCGCGGTAATCGGTCCGATCGGCAAAGATCCGATGGTTGCGATCGATCCAAGCCCTGATCCCGATCGGCCACGACCTATCTCGGACAGTTGCAATCCGTCCGAGATCGGCGACGATCCGACGGTTGCGATCGATCCAAGCCCTGATCCCGATCGGCCATGACCGATCTCGACCGTGGCGATCGATCGGCGATGATCCGAGGGTTGCGATCAATCCAAGCCCTGATTCCGATCGGCGACGACCGATCGCGGACCGCGGCAATCGGTCCGATCGGCAAAGATCCGACGGTTGCGATCGATCCAAGCCCTGATCCCGATCGGCCACGACCTATCTCGGACAGTTGCAATCCGTCCGAGATCGGCGACGATCCGACGATTGCGATCGATCCAAGCCTGATCCCGATCGGCCACGACCGATCTCGGACCGTGGCGATCCGTCCGAGATCGGCGACGATCCGAGGGTTGCGATCGATCCAAGCCCTGATCCGATCGATGACGACCGATCGCGGACCGCGGCAATCGGTCCGATCGCAAAGATCCGACGGTTGTGATCGATCCAAGCCCTGATCCTGATCGGCCATGACCTATCTCGAACAGTTGCAATCCGTCCGAGATCGGTGACGATCCGACGGTTGCGATCGATCCAAGCCCTGATCCCGATCGGCCATGATCGATCTCGGACCGTGGCAATCCGTCCGAGATCGGCGACGATCCGAGGGTTATGATCGATCCAAGCCCTGATCCGATCGGCGATGACCGATCGTGGACCGCGGCAATCGGTCCGATCGGCAAAGATTCGACGGTTGCGATCGATCCAAGCCCTGATCCCGATCGGCCATGACCTATCTCGGATAGTTGCAATCCGTCCGAGATCGGCGACGATCCGACGGTTGCGATCGATCCAAGCCCTGATCCCGATCGGCCACGACCGATCTCGGACCGTGGCGATCCGTCCGAGATCGGCGACGATCCAACGGTTGCGATCGATCCAAGCCCTGATCCCGATCGGCGACGACCGATCACGGACCGCGGCAATCGGTCCGATCGGCAAAGATCCGACGATTGCGATCGATCCAAGCCCTGATCCCGATCGGCCACGACCTATCTCGGAGAGTTGCAATCCGTCCGAGATCGGCGACGATCCGACGGTTGCGATCGATCCAAGCCCTGATCCCGATCGGCCAGACCGATCTCGGACCGTGGCGATCCGTCCGATCGGTGACGATCCGAGGGTTGCGATCGATCCAAGCCCTGATCCCGATCGGCGACGACCGATCGCGGACCGCGGTAATCGGTCCGATCGGCAAAGATCCGATGGTTGCGATCGATCCAAGCCCTGATCCCGATCGGCCACGACCTATCTCAGACAGTTGCAATCCGTTCGAGATCGGCGACGATCCGACGGTTGTGATCGATCCAAGCCCTGATCCCGATCGGCCACGACCGATCTCGAACCGTGGCGATCCGTCCGATCGGCGACGATCTGAGGGTTGCGATCGATCCAAGCCCTGATCCCGATCGGCGACGACCGATCGCGGACCACGGCAATTGGTCCGATCGGCAAAGATCTGACGGTTGTGATCGATCCAAGCCCTGATCCCGATCAGCCATGACCTATCTCGGACAGTTGCAATCCATCCGAGATCGGCGACGATCCGACGGTTGCGATCGATCCAAGCCCTGATCCCGATCGGCCACGACCGATCTCGGACCGTGGCAATCTGTCTGATCGGCGACAATCCGAGGGTTGCGATCGATCCATGCCCTGATTCCGATCGGCGACAACCGATCGCGGACCGCGGCAATCGGTCCGATCGGCAAAGATCCGACGGTTGCTATCGATCCAAGCCCTGATCCCGATCGGCCACGACCTATCTCGGATAGTTGCAATCCGTCCGAGATCGGCGACGATCCAACGGTTGCGATCGATCCAAGCCCTGATCCCGATCGGCCACGACCGATCTCAGACCGTGGCGATCCGTCTGAGATCGGCGACGATCCGAGGGTTGCGATCGATCCAAGCCCTGATTCCGATTGGCGACGACCGGTCGCGGACCGCGGCAATCGGTCCGATCGGCAAAGATCCGACGGTTGCGATCGATCCAAGCCCTGATCCCGATCGGCCACGACCTATCTCGAACAGTTGCAATCCGTCCGAGATCGGCGACGATCCGACGGTTGCGATCGATCCAAGCCCTGATCCCGATCGGCCACGACCGATCTCGGACCGTGGCGATCCGTTCGAGATCGGCGACGATCCGAGGGTTGCGATTGATCCAAGCCCTGATCCTGATCGACGACGATCGATCGCGGACCACGGCAATCGCTCCGATCGGCAAAGATCCGACGGTTGCGATCGATCCAAGCCCTGATCCCGATCGGCCACGACCTATCTCGGACAGTTGCAATCCGTCCGTGATCGGCAACGATCCGACGATTGCGATCGATCCAAGCCCTGATCCCGATCGGCCACGACCGATCTCGGACCGTGGCGATCCGTCGGAGATCGGCGACGATCCAACGGTTGCGATCGATCCAAGCCATGATCCCGATCGGCGATGACCGATCGTGGACCGCGGCAATCGGTCCGATCGGCAAAGATCCGACGGTTGCGATCGATCCAAGCCCTGATCCCGATCAGCCACGACCTATCTCGGACAGTTGCAATCCGTCCAAGATCGGCGACAATCCGACGGTTGCGATCGATCCAAGCCCTGATCCCGATCGGCCACGACCGATCTCGGACCGTGGCGATCCATCCGATCGGCGACGATCCGAGGGTTGCGATCGATCCAAGCCCTTATTCTGATCGGTCACGATCAATTTTGGACCGATCGCTATTTAACATAATTAATTTTTTTAAATATATAATGATGCAAAGGGTTGCGTCGTATTTTTTTAATATGATAATTATAATATATAAAAAATTAACTTTAATTCTAATAATTACGATGCAACAAGTACGTCGCTATATTAAAACATAATTTTCCTAATTAATATTTTGGCTTATTACATCGCTAATGCGTCGCTATTTAACATAATTAATTTTTTAAAAATATTGCAACTCACTGTGTTACGTCGTAATTATTTTTTCTTATATTATAATTTATAAAATTTAATTTTATTTAAAATAATTGTGACGCAGTTATTGCGTCGCTAAATTAAAAATAATTTTAATTTATTTTCTGGTTTATTGCATCGCTAATGCGTAGCTATTTAAAATATTTAATTTTTTCCAAAATATTACGACGCACTGGGTGGCGTCGCAATCATTTTTAAAATATTAATACTAAAAAAATATAATTCCATTTAAATTATTTGCGATGCAATTGTTTCGTCGCTAAATTAAAAATAATTTTTCTATTTTTCTAGTTTATTGCATCGCTAAGGCGTCGCTATTTAAAATATTTAATTCTTTTCAACATATTGCGACGCAATGGTTGGCGTCGCAATATTTTTTAAAATATTAATACTGTAAAAAATATAATTCCATTTAAATTATTTGCGACGCAATTGTTGCGTCGCTAACTTAAAAATAATTTTTTTATTTTCCAATTTTATTGCGTCGCTAAGGCGTCGCTATTTAAAATATTTAATTCTTTTCAAAATATTGCGACGCACTGTTATGCGTCGCAATATTTTGTAAACTATTTGTACTTTAAACAATATAATTTCATTTAAATTATTTGCGACGCATTTGTTGCGTCGCTAAATTAAAAATAATTTTTCTTATTTTCTAGTTTATTGCATCGCTAATGCGTCGCTATTTAATATATTTAATTCTTTTAAAAACATTGCGACGCACTGTGATGCGTCGCAATATTTTTTTCGATAATTAGATTTTATAAAATTTCATTTCATTTCAATTATTTGCGACGCAATTGGTGCATCGCTAAATTAAAAATAATTTTTCTAATTAACTATTTTATTGTGTCGCGAATGCGTCGCTATTTAAAATATTTAATTCTGTTAAAAACATTGTGACGCAAATATTGCGTCGCAATATTTTTATTGATATTTATATTTCATAAAAAATTAATTTAAAAATATTGCGACGCAATATTTGCGTCGCAATATTAAAAATTTAATTTTTTTTGATTTTTTGGTTAATTGAGTCGCTAATGCGTCGCAATATTTTGTTGTCACAAAGGCGTCGCAAAGTGGTCGCAATTTAGCGACGCAATTATGCGTCGCTAAATTTGCGTCGCTATTTCAGTATTTTCTTGTAGTGTTTATAGCTGCCATGTTCGCCCTTTATGCCTCGGCACCTACCTCCGCCGAGCCTCCGCCAGCTATGATGACTGAACCACAACACCTCTGCGGAATCTGGCGCGGGAGAGTTCAAATTCACTATAACAAAATAAGATTCCAAACAAGGAATCATGCCAAAACGTGGCCTAGGACCTACAATAGTGGCCTAGGGACCATGCAACCACTGAGTCTCGAGCCATCGGCCAGCTCTCCCCGCCTCCCAGCCGTCGATCCTCTAACTAACCAGAGATGGATCCTACCGGCCCTGTAACAACCTGATTCGAATCCATTTCAAATCCCAACAACTTTCAGACCTCATCCAGAGCAGGTCCAAGAAGTCAGGTGACCTCCTATAAATACTACCACCCTCAAGCCTCTCAGGTACGGCTATTCTACGCCCATTTTTCATTCGCAGTTCTCACACTCCGCCATGAAAGCTCCCACGAGAGCTCGGAGGAACTCTTCCTGGGGGATCCTTCTCCCCATATTTGTTGATTGCTGGTCTCCACTGACTTGGGCGTCGGAGGGTCTTCCGCAGAGGGCCACCCCCAACGCCTCTTGCGTGAGGACTGTCTTGCAGGTCCGCCTAGGAGGGAGCCCACGCTGCAGCCCGATCGCGCCCGAGCTGGAGGATGGATTTCAGCGGCAACAGATTGGCGCTAGAGGAAGGGCCTCAAGTCCCGTTAAACTTGAAAAAAGGAGACAAGGATCTCGATCTGGAAGAGAACCTCTCCAATGGCTAATCGGAGAAGGGCAACTTCTGAAGCCCAGGACCGGGTCGCCTCCCAGAGACCTGATCCGATGAGTATCGTGGCATTGCCGCTGCCACCAGCTGAGACTCCGTCGCCACCAGCTGTCCCAGTGACCCAGGACCCGTTCGCCACACTGGTCCAGCAAGTCCAGGCCCTGACCCGTCTAGTTCAGGAGCGCATACAGCTCCCCATCCAGTTATAGCTACCCCTGCTCCATGCCTCCTCGAAGAGGCCGCAGCTCCTCTTTCTCCAGCCACTTCTTCTGGTCCGCATGGAGTTGCGGACCCCCCATATCAACCTAAGGAGGCCAGACCAGTCCCGCAAGGGGGCTGCGACAAGGATCTCCCCAGATCTCGGCGGGCCCGATCCATCTCTCCGGTGTCCTCTCGCCACGACTCGACGCCATTTCCGCCTTCTCCCTGCCTTGGCACAACAGATCGGCTTCCATAGCCGCGCTATGCGCACCAAGGCATTTATGGCCTCATAAAGGCCATGTGCATCTACCTACATTTAATGCCTTATCTCCTTCATCATTAAGGCATTTATGGCTGCCGCGTTGCCCCTTAGGCACCTTTTGCGTGAGGAAGGATGGCGTCATAAAGCCAAGACAAGGAGTTCTTGACTCCAAGCTTCACAGAAGTCCAACGTCCAGCTTCAACCTCGGCCAGTGGATCTACCGCACCACACAGAGAGTCCCACAGGCGAGACCCCATTACGGATGGCCTTCGGCGTAGAAGCTGTCATCCCCGTGGAGATAGGACCCCCCTATCCGCGGATGCTATCATGCCTCCAGAGTCAAAGGGAGATCCTTCTCGCCCGGTGACCTGTTCTCCGGAAAGCATCTGTCTCCAAACCGCTGGAGCAAGGAAAACTGGCACCAAATTGGGAAGGCCCCTACCAAGTGGCGGAGATCATTGGACCGGGAACCTACAAGCTGCAAGATCTAAACGGAAAGTTTGTCCCCCGGACGTGGAACTCGGACAATCTCCGTAAGTATTATCAATAGGGTATGTCCTCTATAAGTCCATTTTGATATGCCTTATTATACCTTCCTGTTGGCATGTATTTTCGTAATTTGCAACGTGAATCATCACACATTATGTTGCCAAAGATTGCGAAAAGAAACAGGTGCTGCTCACCAATCCTCGGCACGACCGAGTTGCCTATTTGCACAGGAAATCTCCGAACCTCGGCTGGGCCGAGCAACAAATTCTCCGAACCTTGGCAGGGCCAAGTAAAAATCTCCAAACCTCGACTGGGCCGAGCAACAAAATTCTCCGAACCTTGGCAGGGCCAAGTAAAAATCTCCGAACCTCGGCTGGGCCGAGCAACAAATTCTCCGAACCTCGGCTGGGCCGAGCAACAAATTCTTCGAACCTTGGCAGCGCCAAGTAAAATATAATCTTGAAGGCTCGGCTACAACCGAGTAACGGTCTCCGAACCTTGGCAGTGCCAAGTAAAATATAATCTTGAAGGCTCGGCTACGACCGAGTAACGGTCTCCGAACCTTGGCAGCTCCAAGTAAAATATAATCTTGAAGGCTCGGCTACAACCGAGTAACGGTCTCCGAACCTTGGCAGCGCCAAGTAAAATATAATCTTGAAGGCTCGGCTACAATCGAGTAACGGTCTCCGAACCTTGGCAGTGCCAAGTAAAATATAATCTTGAAGGCTCGGCTACAACCGAGTAACGGTCTCCGAACCTTGGCAGTGCCAAGTAAAATATAATCTTGAAGGCTCGGCTACAACCGAGTAACGGTCTCTGAACCTTGGCAGTGCCAAGTAAAATATAATTTATTATTTGAAGCCTCGATCACAACCGAGTAGCAATTAATATTGGAAGCCTCGGTTACAACCGAGTAGCATTTTTGAAGGCTCGGCAACACCGAGTAATTTATTTGGAAGCCTCGGTTACAACCGAGTAGCATCTTGGAAGGCTCGGCAACACCGAGTATTTTATTATTTGAAGCCTCGGTCACAACCGAGTAGAAATTAATATTTGAAGCCTCGGTTACAACCGAATAGCATCTTGGGAAGGCTCGGTAACAACCGAGTAATATATTTCTAAAGGCTCGGCAACAACCGAGTAATAAATCTCCAGAGCATCGGCCAAAGACCAAGTGATATATTTCTAAAGGCTCGGCAACAACCGAGTAATTTATTTATCCATAAAAGTACGCTCTTTCTAGACCCATTTTTATTCATTGAATTAAGTTTAGTTTTTAAAAGGCCTACGAAATTTTTATAAGTCTCCTTGAAAGTCATAATGAGAAGCAGGTCATAAAAAGCCCCGGCCAGAGCCAGAGTGCATCTCTTATTATCAAAAGCCCCGGCCAGAGCCGGAGTGCATCTCTTATTACCAAAAGCCCCGGCCAGAGCCGGAGTGCATCTCTTATTATCAAAAGCCCCAGCCAGAGCCGGAGTGCATATCTTATTATCAAAAGCCCCGGCCAGAGCCGGAGTGCATCTCTTATTATCAAAAGCCTCGGCCAGAGCCGAAGGGCATCATCTATTAACAGAAACCTCGGCCAAAACCGAGTGACATGTCGAAACACTCGGCTAAAGCCGGAGGGAATTTCTTATCGATCTTCAAAAGCCCCGGCCAGAGCCGGAGTGCATCTCTTATTATCAAAAGCCCCGGCCAGAGCCAGAGTGCATCTCTTATTATCAAAAGCCCCGGCCAGAGCCGGAGTGCATCTCTTATTACCAAAAGTCCCGGCCAGAGCCGGAGTGCATCTCTTATTATCAAAAGCCCCGGCCTGAGCCGGAGTGCATCTCTTATTATCAAAAGCCCCGGCCAGAGCCGGAGTGCATCTCTTATTATCAAAAGCCCCGGCCAGAGCCGGAGTGCATATCTTATTATCAAAAGCCCCGGCCAGAGCCGGAGTGCATCTCTTATTACCAAAAGCTCCGGCCAGAGCCGGAGTGCATCTCTTATTATCAAAAGCCCCGGCCTGAGCCGGAGTGCATCTCTTATTATCAAAAGCCCCGGCCAGAGCCGGAGTGCATCTCTTATTATCAAAAGCCTTGGCCAGAGCCGAAGGGCATCATCTATTAACAGAAACCTCGGCCAAAACCGAGTGACATGTCGGAACCCTCGGCTAAAGCCGAAGGGAATTTCTTATCGATCTTCAAAAGCCCCGGCCAGAGCCGGAGTGCATCTCTTATTATCAAAAGCCTCGGCCAGAGCCGAAGGGCATCATCTATTAACAGAAACCTCGGCCAAAACCGAGTGACATGTCGGAACCCTCGACTAAAGCCGGAGGGAATTTCTTATCGATCTTCAAAAGCCCCGGCCAGAGCCGGAGTGCATCTCTTATTATCAAAAGCCCCGGCCAGAGCCGGAGTGCATCTCTTATTATCAAAAGCCCTGGCCAGAGCCGGAGTGCATCTCTTATTACCAAAAGCCCCGGCCAGAGCCGGAGTGCATCTCTTATTATCAAAAGCCCCGGCCAGAGCCGGAGTGCATCTCTTATTATCAAAAGCCTCGGCCAGAGCCGAAGGGCATCATCTATTAACAGAAACCTCGGCCGAAATCGAGTGACATGTCGGAACCCTCGGCTAAAGCCGGAGGGAATTTCTTATCGATCTTCAAAAGCCCCGGTCAGAGCCGGAGTGCATCTCTTATTATCAAAAGCCTCGGCCAGAGCCGAAGGGCATCATCTATTAACAGAAACCTCGGCCAAAACCGAGTGACATGTCGGAACCCTCGGCTAAAGCCGGAGGGAATTTCTTATCGATCTTCAAAAGCCCCGGCCAGAGCCGGAGTGCATCTCTTATTATCAAAAGCCTCGGCCAGAGCCGAAGGGCATCATCTATTAATAGAAACCTCGGCCAAAACCGAGTGACATGTCGGAACCCTCGTCTAAAGCCGGAGGGAATTTCTTATCGATCTTCAAAAGCCCCGGCCAGAGCCGGAGTGCATCTCTTATTATCAAAAGCCCCGGCCAGAGCCGGAGTGCATCTCTTATTATCAAAAGCCTCGGCCGAAGACTGAGTGATATATTTCTGCAGCCTCGGCCAATCCGAGTGATACAGCACTAAAGCTTCGTCCCAGCCGGATAATTTCTCGGACACTCTAGTGCAACTAAAGCACCTTATTTTACTTCAGCAAGAGGGCCGCCCAGGCCTTTCTCTAACCTACACAGAGATAAATACTTCCTCTACAGAGGATCGAATGACACGTCCCCTAAATAAGATTTCTCCAGAATTCTACTCCCTATATCCGAAATTACACTTCGGACTAGGGAGTGGGGGGCATGTGATGAGGGGTAAAATCGTCATTGCATTGTTGACCACTCACATCGGCGATGGGGTCGCGCCCAGTCCAAATGCCCTGCTTGCCAGTTGGCCGGCTAGCACGACATTCTAGCAACAAGAGTCTCCTCATAATGAAGAAAGAGAATAAGAGAAAAAAAAAGGGCCACGTCATGTGCGTGGGTTCTCCCAAGGGCCCCTCATTAATATATGGCAGTCAAATCAATAGGCTGGAGCATTTAATGGTGCAGAAACGGTCATAATGACTTAGCCAGCATTTAATGGAATAAAAAGAGAGGAGAAAGCATACTTCGGCCAACATGCCTCAGAAAATATAGTTCGGCAAATATACTTCAGCCAACATATCTCGGCTAGCATAGCTCGGCCAGCCTCAGCCTCAGCCAGCTTCAACATAGCTCGGCTAGTATAGCTCGGCCAGCCTCAGCCTCAGCCAGCTTCAGCATAGCTCGGCCAACATAGCTCGGCCAGCCTCAGCATCAATATAGCTCGGCCAGCATAACTCGGCCAGCCTCAGCCTCAGCCAGCTTCAGCATAGCTCGGCCAACATAGCTTGGCCAGCATAGCTCGGCCAGCCTCAGCATCAGCATAGCTCAGCCAATATAGTTCAGCCAACATGCCTCGGCAAATATAGTTCGGCCTCCGCAACCACGCTATGTCTTTTGCATCAAGGCATTTATGACCTCATAAAGGCCACATATATCCACCTGCTTTAAGACATTCAATGCCTTATTTTCTTCCCTGCATTAAGGCATTTATGGCTGCCACGTTCGCCCTTTATGCCTCGGCACCTACCTCCGCCGAGCCTCCGCCAGCCATGATGACTGAACCACAACACCTCTGCGGAATCTGGCGCGGGAGAGTTCAAATTCACTATAACAGAATAAGATTCCAAACAAGGAATCATGCCAAAACGTGGCCTAGGACCTACAATAGTGGCCTAGGGACCACGCAGCCACTGAGTCTCGAGCCATCGGCCAGCTCTCCCCGCCTCCCAACCGTCGATCCTCTAACTAACCAGATATGGATCCTACCGGCCCTGTAACAACCTGATTCGAATCCGTTTCAAATCCCAACAACTTTCAGACCTCATCCAGAGCAGGTCCAAGAAGTCAGGTGACCGCCTATAAATACTACCACCCTCAAGCCTCTCAGGTACGGCTATTCTACGCCCATTTTTCATTCGCAGTTCTCACACTCCGCCATGAAAGCTCCCACGAGAGCTCGGAGGAACTCTTCCTGGGGGATCCTTCTTCCCATATTTGTTGATTGCTGGTCTCCACTGACTTGGGCGTCGGAGGGTCTTCCATAGAGGGCCACCCCCAACGCCTCTTGCGTGAGGACTGTCTTGCAGGTCCGCCTAGGAGGGAGCCCACGCTGCAGTCCGATCACGCCCGAGCCGGAGGACGGATTTCAGCGGCAACACCATTATTACAAACAAAACCAAAAAGACGCTAACAAAAGTTCTTTTTTAAAATTTTTCACAAAAGATCAAAAAAGAAATTATATTTTTAAAGATTTTATAAAAATATTTTTTAACCACCTAGCCGAAACATATCTTTCTGTAGCGACCCGGATCCATTTCATTATAAGAAAGCAAGATGGACAAGGTTTACACCAACTTGGGCAATCACAGCCCAAAAAGGATCCAATTGGTGCCTTGTCTTTCTTGCTTTACAATATATAAACCACTTAACCAACTCCCAATTTTTTGATGTGGAACTATTGGGAGGGTTATCACAATCTAACCCCCTTACAAAGGCGACGTCCTCATCACCATGGTCAATTGATCACAATCACCAAGCATGTAGGATTCTAGAGGTGGCCCCCATAGGTTCAAAAGATGGGGAGGGCCTATTTCGTTACAAAAAAGCAAGACGGACAAGATCCACACCAACTTGGGTCATCATAGCCAAAAAAGGAATCCAATTGATGCTTTGTTCTTCTTGCTTTATAATATATAAATCATTTAATCAACTTTCAATTTTTCGATATGAAACTATTAGGAGGGTTATCACACTTTCTCTTTCCAATGGAAGCCTTTATTTTCTCTTATAGTCATCTGTTGAAGCTACAGCTAAATCACTCATGGATCGATCAAATGCTATATAAAATATTATAATGAAAAACAATTGGTCTTCCCTTTTTTTTTTTTTCCTTAACCTAGATGATAATGACAATTGTGACCCAGTCTAGAATAAATAGGTCAGGGTTTGATGTAAACAAGTTATGGTAATAAAGTTCTTGACATGATCGAAACTCATATTTTAAATGGGTCAGATTTATGTTTAAGATTTTGACCCATTTCATCTTTTAGGCTTATTTAATAATTATGCAAAGCGATCTGCTTTGCACTCATCTCAAATTGGGCTAACAAGTGAACGTTGACCTTACTTAACTCAATATCGATTTATCTTATTCGTTGTTCAATAAATTATATATTAATCTTTGAGTTATTTAAGTCGAGCTTAGGTTAATATATTTTGTCTTGACTTTATGCAAGTTGATCCGCTATGCTAGTGGCTTTGGATAGCATAATAACATGGATAAAATAAGATACCATAGATTTTTTTTCAAGATATTTTTTTTGCATAACTAATATATATATATATATATAGAATGATTTAAAATAAAATTTTAATTATTTTTATTGCCACATGTACAAGTAAACTAAATAGCTTTTAATTATATTATATATATAAATAAAATAAATAGTTTTAGATATTATTAATTAAATATGAAAATAAAGAATCAAAATAAAGAGAACACCACCAATAAAAAGTTTTATGTATCAATTAATTTTAAAAAAATATGATTTTAATAACATAAAATTAAAAATAATATTTATATTATCAAAAACAAAAAATTTTAGTTTGCATGGGCCCAGCCTTCCAGGTTGCGAGGCTTTCCATGTTGCGGGCCCACCGAGGTCAGGTTACCGTCTCAAGTAACGGCCGTTATTTTTATTTAATTATTGAAACAATAGAAGAAAGGAATTCGAAATTCAACTCGGGACTGTAAATGTCGTCCACCAAAAAAAAAAAAAAAAACTCAATTCAAATGCCCCAACGAGGGCGTAAGAAAGAAATGCAAATGAAAGAGTTAAATTCCCAAATAAAAAAAGAGTAGTGATAAAAAATAAAAAAGAAATAATGTAAAGGATCTTAAATAAAAGCAATAACTATTATTTATATTTTAATAGATGATTATAATATTTAATAATATAGTTATTATCTTTTTCTTTTACCATGTATAAATATAATTATAATTATGATATTTAATAATATAGTTATTATCTTGCGAAAGCGTCTGGAGTTTTTCTCTTTTTTTTATTTCCTTTTTTCTTTTTTTTTTTTTTTTTTTTTCTTCCCTCTCTCTCTCTCTCTCTCTCTCTCCCTCTCTCGCGGCAAGGAGAAAAGCAACAGGAATGAGCATGATATTTTGATTCTCAAGTGTATGCTATTCTAATTTCTATGTTCATGTGTGATTTGTATAAAATTTGAAATGAGAATGGTATTTTGATTGTCTCAGTAAACAAACAAATGCTCATTATAAACGAAGAAGATGGCAAGTGACGCAGACAAGTTAAAAAAATGTCTTAAATCACTCTCTCGACTGCAGCAGCATTGCCCCTTTATCTTTTGCCCAGTGGAGAGATCGAAACCGTACTTATTGATGCGGTTTTTTTTTTTTTTTTTTTTTTTTTTTTTTTTTTGGTACAAGCGGATGATCACACTATCTAGTGCGAGTCAGCCCAGAAAGATCCGAGTACAAAATTTGCTTCAAAGGAATAGGGCAGGGATCGCCAACCCTCCACGTCCACGACCCAGCATGCTGGGCCGCAAAGGATGCAACCCAGTCCGCCGCCGCATTGGCCTCCCGGAAGATATGGCGGATCTGGACACCATCCACATCCCGCAGCATAGACCTAATATCCCTAAGGATCGGATTGGTATGACCAGAAGGGCAAGTCTTCTTCTTCAACTAAGAGATGACCGTCATGGAATCACCCTCGATGAAGAGCCTCTGAACGTGAAGAGTACGAACAGCAAAGGTAATGCCCACCCAGGCCGCATGAAGCTCAGACATGGGGACAGAGGAGTCAAGAGAGCCAAATCCTCCAGCTGCCAATAAACCACCAAGAGTACCGCGGATAACAAAACCAGATCCAGCAGCTCTACCACGGACACTCCCGTCAAAGTTGAGTTTGACCACCCCTGGAGGAGGGGGTTCCCAAGAAATGAAAACCGTTTGCCGGTTCGCTGCCGAAGCAGCAGGGGAACCCCAGAGGCCAAAGGTGTCAAAGTCAACACGGGCATAGTCCGCCATCAAGAGTCTAACCTTCCTCACAATGCTAAGAGTGGAAAGATTTTCTCCAGTGAAGATGAACAGATTCCTGGACAGCCAGATCTGGTACGCCGTAGTCGCCCACAAACCTTTCTTCTGAATGGAGCACTCCCGGAGATCAGAGAGAAAGGAAGAATGATGAGAGCCCAAGTCATCCTGGCTTCTAATGTAACCTATCATGATCCAAACCTGTCTAGCTCTGGGGCAGCCAAAGATAGCATGATCAGAAGATTCCTCCTCCAGAAAGCATAAAGGACAGGTCGGCTGAATAGATAAGCCCCTACGCGAAAGAAGACCACAAGTAGGGAGACAGTCCCAAAAAAGCTTCCAAATGAACAGCTGAACCCTGGGGATAATAGGAAGCTTCCAAATCCAAGCTGCGTTAACCGAACGCTGGGACTGAGGCCTAAACAAGTTGACCAGATCCCTAGAGGGAGCCTTAGAAAGACAGGTTCTCTGCCAGATCCTGGTGTCCGAAGAGTGTTCAGAGATAAGAGGCATCGAGACAATCCGGCGAGAGAGATCCAATCCAAAGAAGCTGGTCACCAAAGGGATATGCCAAGCTGGGGGATCAGAGGAGATCAAATCCTTAACCCTTAAGTTAGATGGGACATCAATGCTGATGAAGGTTGGCCACCTAGAAAGAGGAAGCTCAGCAAACCATGAATCCTGGACAACATCGATCGATGAGCCATCTCCAATCATCCACGATGTATGCTCCAAAATAGTCTGGCCATAATGACAAACCGCCTTCCAGAAGGAGGAACAACCACGAGGCGGAGAAATAGACGAGTCAGACGACCAATCACCATACCTCGAGCGCATCAGCGAACTCCAGAGGCAATGCGGCTCCATAAGGAATCTGGAAGCATGTCTAGCAAGAAGGGCCTCTCGACGAGTAATAAGAGACTGAATACCAAGACCACCCTCTTGGATAGGCATACAGACCATATCCCAAGATAAAAGATGCATCCCGTGACCTCCTTGCATAGAAGCCCACAGAAAGTCACGAAAGCATTTTTCAATCCTCTTCAGGCAGGTAATAGGAATAGCAGCACTCGACATAAGATACAAGGGAAGAGAGGACAGAACCGAGCGAATAATAATGACCCTGGCCATCATCGAGAGATTAGTGACCTGCCAGCTCTCTATGCGCTGACGAACCTGCCTCTCAATCGCTGCATAATCAGAACATCGGGGACGTCTCCCAGTTATGGGAATCCCCAAATACATAAGCTTATCCGCCTGAGCAGTGATACCTGACAACTGAATAATAACTTCTCTGGTGGTCCTGGGAGTCTTCGGGCTGAAACATATAGAGGATTTGAGAAAATTGACCTTTTGACCCGAGGCCTGACAATAGCTCTGGATAATAGTATGAAATGACGTAGCATCATCAATAGAGGCCCTGCCCAACAGAATACAGTCATCTGCAAAAAGTAGGTGAGAAACGGAGGGCCCCTCCGACTCAGCCATAAAGGGAGTGATCCGACGATCAATCTGAGCCTGACATAAAGCACGAGAAAGATCATCCGCAGCCAAGATAAACAAAAATGGAGATAAAGGGCAGCCTTGTCTAAGACCCACAGAGGATCGAAAGAACTCAGTCGGGCTACCGTTGACGATCAGAGAAAAAGAGGGCCTTTCAATACAGGCCATAATCCATTCAATAAACAGACCATCAAACCCAAACTCCACAAGAGTGCGATACAAGAAGGCCCAGCACATACGATCATAAGCACGCTCCATATCGAGCTTAACTGCCATAAGGCATCGGCTGACCGGGGCACGCTTTAGGTCATACATAAACTCCTGGGCTATAAGGACGTTATCAGAAATAGACCGTCCTCTGATAAATGCCCCCTGCTCCACAGAGATGAGGCGAGGGATCACCACAGCAAGGCGGCTAGCTAAAAGACGAGCACAGACCTTGTACAATGTAGTGCAAAGACTAATCGGCCGAAAGTGCTGCGAGAGGGAAGCATCCACACGCTTTGGCACCAAGGAGATATAAGTCTGATTCCAATCTAAAGGAATATGTCTAGAATGGAAAACATCCAGGATGGCCTGAACAACCTCCTGTCCGATAATGTCCCAATAGTGACGAAAGAAGAATGGCGGGAACCCATCAGGACCAGGGGCCTTATCCGGACTAAGCTCCCAAAGGGCCTCCCTAACCTCATCAGCAGAAATCGTCCGAATAAGCATGTCATTATCCACAGAGGAGACCTTCCTGGCCTCCGAAACTTGAACAACCGGACCACCAACACCTGAAGACTCCGTCCATCTAGACTGGAAGAAATGAAGAAGAAGATCCCGGATAGAGTGGAAATCCTCCCGAACATTCCCCTCATCATCAACTAACCTCCGAACCCTATTACCAGCCCGCCTCTTTAGGGTGGCCTGATGAAAGAATCTGGTGTTGCGATCCCCATCACAAATCCATTGGACCCTAGACCGCTGCCACCAGTACATCTCCTGCTGACGGAGAAGGGAGTGATGACGAGCAAGCAGCTCCCTCAACACCGACATATCTGAATCAACCAGAAAGCCATCCTGATCCTCCTTAGTCTGTAAGATAGTGATATTCTCTTCAACACTTTCAACTTGTCTGACCAGATCCCCCACCTCCATTCTGTTCCATCTGGACAACCGATGTCTTGCCATCCTTAGACGGCGAGAAAGCCGGTAAACAGCATTACCCCTAACTGGAGTATGCCAGATCTGAGAAATAATGGAACGAGCACCAGGATAGCCTGCCCAGAACTTCTCAAACCTAAACTGTTTC
The DNA here is from genome assembly GCA_900491605.1 of Calamus simplicifolius. NCBI lineage: Eukaryota > Viridiplantae > Streptophyta > Magnoliopsida > Arecales > Arecaceae > Calamus > Calamus simplicifolius. Next base: position 518,324 of record UESW01004762.1, on the reverse strand, counting down.
CGCATAAGCTGATCACCTCAGTGGAAATCATAATTGGGCAGTGATCAGAAGCAATCCGAGGCAGGTGAGAGACAGATACCATCGAGAACCTCTGGAGCCACTGAGGATTAGCCATAGCTCTATCAAGTCTTTCCCAGACCCGGGCCCCCTGGCGATTGTTACACCAAGTGAATTGTGGCCCCCCAAATCCCAAATCCATCAATCCAGAGGAAGCAATAAAGGTTCTGAATTCCAATATATCAGCTGAGCCAGTAACTCGACGACCACCACGTTTCTCTTTAGCCTCAGTGATACAGTTGAAATCCCCCACCACAATAGTCGGAAGCCCCTGAGCAAGGAGCGAGAGCAGCTCAGACCAGAGAACCCTTCTCACCCGATAGTCCGTACTAGCATAAACTGCTAATAGAAGCCAAGGATCAGAAGTCCCCTCAGTAACAACAAGGCTAATAAGCCGGTTACCTTGATGAGAAGCATCAATCGTAACAGCAGCATCACGCCAGATAGCCAGCATGCCTCCCGCCAAACCTTCAGCCTCCACAGCATAAGAAGACCAGGATTGGGCAATCTGTCTACGAAATCGAGCAAGACTATCACCCGACAACCTGGTTTCTAAGAGAATACAAATATCAAATTTATGTAACAGCAATAATCTACTAAACGAGGAGCGAAAAGAAGGCTTTCGAGCTCCTCGTACATTCCATACTAGAATCTTCATTTACAAGGTGGAGGAAACTGGGACCCTTCCCTGGTCCTCCTTCATAACACAATCTACAATATCCCCATCCGATAAAGTGACTACTGGAGACAATAAAGAAGAAGAGGCCGATTGGCCCTCCCCTGCAATGCCTTCCTCATCAACCTGGGGACCCTGAGTACAGACAGCATCAATCACAGTAAATCCATCTCTCCCTTCAGAATGTGACACCACCTGAACCTGGGGACCATCCTGACTACAAGGAGGCTGATTCGCCTGGGAAGGAGAGCTTCTGGACACCCCCACACTCCTGGCAAAATGAACCTTCCCTTTACCTTTATGCTTATCCAACTTAGAAATAGATCTTGGTGGCATCGATACCTCCGATCTTGCTCGCTTGAGAGGAGCTGGATAGGCATCCTTGCTTCCCAACTGGACCTCTCCATCAGCAGCCGATGCTAGAGCAGCGAATGGATTAGCTGAAAGTTCAGAAATAACCTCTCCACCACCCAAAATATCACCAATTTCAGCCTCCATTTCGAAATGTTCAGAATGAACAGTGCCGGCACGCCCATTAAGCGCCGGCACGCCATCCTTCTCAGTAGCAAAGGCCCCCGATTCCATCACTAACACAGCCTTTCCCTTAGCCAATCCAGAAGCATTCTTCATCGCCGGTGAAGGTCTCCGGCGAACCGACTTCCCCGGAGAAATCGAAGCGTCAGGCCGACTATTACCCGCACGGAAGCCATCGATTCCCTTGAGAGAAGCAGGGGAAGAGGCTAAGGGAGCCGAAGATGATCTCACCTGAGTCTTGCCCTTGTCAACCATCTGAGGACCAGGAGCTGCCTTCCGCTGACGGACTGCAACCAACCAAGGCCCAAAAGCTTGAACCGCATCGGTGTCGCCTTCTTTAGAAGTCTCCGGATGCAAGCAGGGGACCCCCAGATGAAGAGAACCACAACGGAGGCACACTCCTTCCAAGCTTTCATAGATGATTTGCTGCCAGAAGGAAAGATAGCTCCCCTGAACACGGACTCCTGGGCGATTCATTTGAAGGCTTCACGATCAGAGCTTTTTCTCTGCACAAAATTTCAGCCAAAAATTCTTCACCTTTTGATCACTCGGTATCGAATGTTTCTTTCGACGCTACAAACTAATGCCTCCCTTGATGGCTCAAACTTAGGCCCAGTATAATCGATGGATCTAGCTCAGTAAGAACTTTTTCGAGCTTAAGCTCAACTTGTTTACACTTATATAAAATATATGCATATATATTATACGATAAAAGCATTTGATAGTTGAAATAGTTAGAATGCAAACTTTGATAGTTGAAATAGTTAGAATGCAAACTTTTGATTTTGCTAAATTTTTATTTTTCATCAAAATATATAAATATATATGTTGCCGCCGGTATTTGTCCTCTGACTCGGCGCGGCTGGTCTCCTGATCTGGGCTTCCTCCTGGGCGGACCTGTACAGAAGTCCTCACGCGAGAGGCGTTGGGGGTGGCCCTCCGCGGAAGACCCTCCGACGCTCAAGTCAGTGGGGATCGGCGATCAACAGAAATGGGGAGAAGGATCTCTCTGGGGAGTCCTTCCAGGGATGGCCAATCGGAAGCTCCTGGGGAGCACCGACGAGCAGTGGAAGGGAGAGAGAGTGAGTGAGAGTGAGAGTGAGCCAGGGGCTGTGAGCGCATACCTGAGAGAATCTGGGAATGTTGCATTTATAGGCAATCACCTGGGTCTTGAGCGCCTTCTGGAAGGTTTGAAGGTTGTTGGGATTCGAATCAAGCTGTTATGAAGCCGATGGGATCCGTATCTTGTTTGTTAAAGGATCGATGGCTGGGAGGGCCCCCTGAGATCTGATGAGTGCGTAGGTCCTAGGCTGTTATTCTAGATCCTAGACCACTCCTCAATATGATTCTTTGTTTGGGATTCTGTTACGATAGGCCTAGGCTCTCCCGCGTCGGGTTCCACGGAGGTGAGTATCGAGTCATGGATTGCTCAGGGAAGCCGAGCTACGGGAAGCTCGGGGAGGCCGAGCTATGGGAAGCTCGGGGGAAGCCGAGTTATGGAAGCTCGGGGAGGCCGGGCTATGGGAAGCTCGGGGAGGCCGAGCTACGGGAAGCTCGGGGGAGGCCGGGCTACGGGAAGCTCGGGGGAGGCCGAGCTACGGGAAGCTCGGTGAGAGCCGAGCTACGGGAAGCTCGGTGAGAGCCGAGCTACGGGAAGCTCGGTGAGAGCCGAGCTACGGGAAGCTCGGGGGAGGCCGAGCTATGGGAGCTCGGGGGAAGCCGAGCTATGGGAAGCTTGGGGGAGGCCGAGCTATGGGAAGCTTGGGGGAGGCCGAGCTATGGGAAGCTCGGGGGAGGCCGAGCTATGGAAGCTCGGGGGAATCCGAGCTATGGGAGCTCGGGGAGGCCGAGCTATGGGAAGCTCGGGGAGGGCCGGGCTATGGGTGGCTTGGAAGAACCGAGCCATAAGTTGCTCGGCCCGCTGGACCATATTAGTTGGCTCGTTCTTCATAGGCGTAACGTAGCGGGCGGGGGGATGGGGCTGATCTTAGCCCCTTCGCACGGTTATCAATGCAATGACTATTTTACCCCTCAACACATGCCCCTCAATCTGTTGCTGCCGGTATCTGTCCTCCAACTCGGGTGCGGCCGATCTCCTGATCTGGGCTTCCTCCTAGGCGGACCTGCATAGAAGTCCTCACGCGAGAGGCGTTGGGGGTGGCCCTCCGCGGAAGACCCTCCGACGCTCAAGTCAGCGGGGATCGGCGATCAACAGAAATGGGGAGAAGGATCTCTCTGGAAAGTCCTTCCAGGGGTGGCCAATCAGGAGCTCCAGGGGAGCACCGACGAGCAGTGGAAGGGAGAGAGAGTGAGTGAGAGTGAGAGTGAGCCAGGGGCTATGAGCGCATACCTGAGAGAATCTGGGAATGTTGCATTTATAGGCAATCACCTGGGTCTTGAGCGCCTTCTGGAAGGTTCGAAGGTTGTTGGGATTCGAATCAAGCTGTTATGAAGCCGATGGGATCCGTATCTTGTTTGTTAAAGGATCGATGGCTGGGAGGGCCCCCTGATGGCCTGAGATCTGATGAGTGCGTAGGTCCTAGGCCGTTATTCTAGATCCTAGACCACTCCTCAATATGATTCTTTGTTTGTGATTCTGTTACGATAGGCCTAGGCTCTCCCGCGTTGGGTTCCACGGAGGTGAGTATCGATTCATGGATTACTCAGGGAGGCCGAGCTATAGGAAGCTCGGGGGAGGCCGAGCTATGAAAAGCTCGGGGGAGGCCGAGCTATGGGAAGCTCGGGGGAAGCCGAGCTATGGGAAGCTCGGGGAGGCCAGGCTATGGGAAGCTCGGGGGAAGCCGAGCTACGGGAAGCTCGGGAAAAGCCCGGGGGAAGCCGAGCTACGGGAAGCTCGGGGAAAGCCGAGCTACGGGAAGCTCGGGGGAGGTCGAACTAGGGGAAGCTCGGGAGAGCCGAGCTACGGGAAGCTCGGGGAGGGCCGAGCTACGGGAAGCTCGGGGGAGGCCGAGCTATGGAAGCTCGGGGGAAGCCGAGCTATGGGAGCTCGGGGAGGCCGAGCTATGGGAAGCTCAGGGAGGCCGGGCTATGGGTGGCTTGGTAGAACCGAGCCATAAGTTGCTCGGCCCGCTGAACCACATTAGTTGGCTTGTTCTTCATAGGCGTAACGTAGTGGGCGGGGGGATGGGGCTGATCTTAGATCCTTCGCACAGTTATCAATGCAATGGCGATTTTATCCCTCAACACATGCCCCCCACTCCCTAGTTCGAAGCGTAGGTTTGGGCGTAGGGAGTATAGACTTGGGTGGCGCACTGCGAACGAGGGGACATCTAATTGACAGCCCACGCAATGATGCCCTAATTAATGCGGTGGGGCCGCTTTGCTTTTTCGAGGTGGATCCGTCATTCCTTAGGGGCGAAGGTAACGGCTGGGGAAGCGCCGCGTGGGAAATCTCGATTTTCATGGTGCCCATAGTGGCGGTTCCGGATGCCTAGGTTGAGATGCCTCTCCCTCACCTGAGGCAGTTTCACTTGGAAAAACGGAGTCGTGGCGGCACTATCTCTATTTATAGTGCCCTTTTCGCTTTCCCTTAGAGAACTTCGTCTTCCCGTTTTTACTACGATCTTGCTTAGCATCTCCTACAATTGAAGATATGGTGAGCCCAAGTGATCAGGCTTCGGAGGTGATCTTAGTGGATTTGGAACGGATACGCCGCCTGTACAAGATCCCCCAGGATGTTGTCTTGTTGCTTCCGACGGCTGAGGACAGGGTGACATCCGGATTAGGGGATGGGGCATTCTGCTATGAGGAAAGTTTGAGGGTAGGTCTCCGGTTTCCTATTCATCCGTTGGTGCGGGAGGTGATGAAGTTCTACAACATATGCTTCACCATGGTGGCTCTCAACAGTTGGCGCAACCTCATTGGGTTTATCTCGTTGTGCAAATGCCTCGGGGTGACCGCGACCCTTTCGATATTCAGGGTGTGTTTCAATCTGGTTTCCGGGAGGGCCTCAAAATGGCCTTACATCGGCCCCCGGAGATCCTTCAAGATGATATCGGATAACCCGTCGTCGATAAAGGAGTGGAAGTCACGATTCTTCATAGTCAAGGGAATATTGGTTCGAATTTTCCTCGGGTGTAGGGGCAGTACGTGAAGGATCCAGAAGCGCACCCGGAGTTAACCGAGTCGGAGAAAAGGGATCTGATCGTGCTGCGCGAATCGAGCACTCCCTATCAGCGTTCTCCTATCGGAGGACGTTCTCTTCACGGCCGGATTGAGCCCCGTCGATCCTCGCAGTGAGTATCACTCCGTGGTCAATAGTTTAACGTGGCTCCATCTTTGATTTATGTGCAAACTAACGGGCGAATCATATTGCCCCTACAGTTGAAAGATCGGTGCTCGCAGACCAGATGAGGGAGGAGCTGGGAAAGCGCCGCAGGAGATCTGGCTCCAGCAGCAAGCATCGGTTCGAGAACAGGTCTCGCCCTTCCGGCTCCCGCTCTAGGGGGATCAGGGGAGACAGTGATGATCGGCGCACCTCATCGCCGCGGACCGAAGGCATTGATGTTCCGGCGGCGCCTGACCTTTCGGCGGCGGAGGAGGGTCTGTCCGACGGTGAGAGTCGGGATGTCACGAGGATTTCAGAGGAGGCTGCTGGAATTTCCTCCCCGCCCATCATCATTTTATCTGACGATGACGAGGGAGAGGCGCCGGTTGGCCTGGGGGCCCCCGCAAGTGGGGTGATTCGGTCTCCCTCATTGGAGGCCAGTGGTTCGGAGGGGTTATAGGAGGAGGTGGGAGCGACCTCCGCTTCCATCGAGGCGGGGGAAGTGGTTACGACTGCTGAGGTTCGGCCTGGGTCGCTGGTAGGAGAGCCAGCAGGCGACGAGGAGATGGCCGAACCTGCCGAACCAACGATCGAAATTCGCGGGGGGCTTTTTGGTGAAGGGCCTTCTGCCGAGGCATAGGAGGCTCCGGGGGGAGCCGAAGTTCCTGAAGAGTCTATTGTGGGCAGGGGGATTTTTGAGGAGGTAGAAGCAGAAGAAGAGGAAGAAGGAGAAGGAGGGGAGCCGTCGAGCGAAGGGGATGCTCGGGTCGGGGCTCTCCTCGCCGGAGTCGAAATGCCCGAAGCTTCTCAAGCGAGGGCCCTGGTGGCGAAAGCTGGCCTACCGAGGAGCTTATGGGTCGCGGGTGCCCAGGTGGGCTCCCTGAGCGCAGACTTTCACTACGCGACCCGGAGGTGAGTGCCATGTTCTCCGCTCTGATGCGGTCCGTGTTCCAGGGGGGAGAGAGTTCCTCGACGGAAGGGAGTCATCCAGAGGACCTTATTAAGATAGCCTTCAGATCCATCGGGGCGCCGGATGAGGCCTTTCTTCTCTCCGAGATTGACGATCTTGCTCTCACGAGGATCGCTACAGATTACGCATCTCGGGTAAGTAATCGCACTAATGTAGGGTCTTTAGTCGGCTAGTTCGACTGCATTCTTTATGTATGCAATCTTCTTTCTTCGCAGAACGCCCTGATCATGAGGGCGCTGAAATGGCGCTTGCATCTGGCTATTGGAGCTTGGGCTCAGGCCCGCCAGGAGGCCGATCACCTCAAGGAGAGGGCGGATTCTACTGATAAACTCTCTCGAGCCCTGGTAGTCCTCCAGAGGGAGCTCGGGGAGGCTCGCAGGATTCTTGCAGTTGAGAGGGAAAGAGCCCCTCAACTCGCCGTACAGGTTGGTGAACTCCAGAGGGAGCTCGGGGAGGCTCACAGGATTCTTGCAGTTGAGAGGGAAAGAGCCTCTTACCTCGCCATACAGATTGGTGAGCTCCAAGGCTTCCGTGAGCAATCCGAGAAGGCTAGTCTGGAACTTTCTCAGGCCAGGACGGAGCACGAGAGCAAGGTCAAATCCATGCAACTGTTCTTTGATAAGAGGTGGGACCAGCTGAATGCCAGCCATGCCGAAGATAGAGTCAGCTGGAGCAAAAGGCTCAAGGAGGAAGAGCATAAGTGCCGGCGGCAGCTGGACCACCTCACCCGCCTAAATAAAGAGCTCGCCGATACAAAGGATCGGCTAAAGTGGTCAGATGAGCGAGCTGCTTGACTTTCTGACGAGCTCGACTATGCTCATCAAGAGACCGGGGATGCTCAGTTCTAGGTGGACGAGCTAGAAGAGAGCCTTCGTCAAAACCAATCGGCCAAGTCTATGGCTCTCAATAGGGTCCACGCGCTGGAGGGCGAGCTAGCCCGGCGGGACGAGCAGGTAGGGCACCATTTGCTTAACCCTTCTTGGTCTTTCGGCTTCCGCTTTACTTGGCTTTTTGTTTGCAGTTGAACAGGGTGAGCCAGGAGTTTCAGGGGCGGTTGGCGGCATTCGGAGAGGATGCGGCCTTGAGGCACCGAAGGATCTCCGAATTGGAGAAGCAATTAGCCGAGGCAAACGCGCAGGCCTCTTCGGCGGTGGAGGAGTACAAGAAATCTACCGAATTTGCCGATGAACGTAGGGCGGCCTATGCCAATGCATTTCAGCTTGGTGAAGATGAGGCACGGGCTAAGGTTGCCCAGGCTTATCCTGACCTGGACCTATCTTGCCTGGAAGCCGAGCATTATGAAGCGTGCACCCCGGGGGTCGAGGAGGACAAGTATGAAGAAATATCTGATGTCGACCTCGAAGCTATTCTGGGAGTCGATGCGGCTACCGAGGTATCCCGGCATGACACCTTCGAGAAGGGGGGGCCAAGCGATGCCCCTACTGATGCTGCCGCAGGAAGTGCTGGGTCTGACCCCAAGTCGTGACCCTTGGAGGTCTGTATGTACTTTTTCTTTCTCTTATTTTGTAGTTTGACTGAAGACTGATAAATGGATCAGCTGCTTGTCATTCATTTGTCCTTCTTGGTCGTAGTTTTCTTGTCTTTAATTTTAGTCTAAGTGCCATTTGGTTGATTCCCGGGCTCGAATTTTGAAGGAACATCATGGTCGAGGCCAAGGCATAGGGATAACCCCGACGATAGAATCGAACGTCAACATGGCTTGGTTTGAAGGGAGGTTGAGAGACGATTTAATTCGGATTAGGCCGAGTGACACAGTGGTTCAACTAGGTCCGAAGAATGAAATAGCTCGGCTAAGGCCGAGGGACGGAGCAGCTCGGCTAGGGCCGAGGGGCAAAGTGGCTCAGCGAGGGCCGAGGGGCAAAAATGGCTCGGCAAGGGCCGAGGGGAAAAAATGGCTCGGTGAGGGCCGAGGGGCAAGATGGCTCGGCTAGGGCCGAGGGGCAAAAATGACTCGGCGAGGGCCGAGGGGAAAAATGGCTCGGCTAGGGCCGAGGGGCAAAAATGGCTCGGCAAGGGCCGAGGGGAAAAAATGGCTCGGTGAGGGCCGAGGGCAAAAATGACTCGGCGAGGGCCGAGGGGCAAAAATGACTCGGCGAGGGCCGAGGGGATTTACATTGCCAGTAGCCAGACTGTGGTCGTGTCTTCGACGAAAAGAGAGGGGGGGTTTGTTGAACCTTCGCTGTCACCCCTTTATTCTTTCTGGCAGAGAGTGGATTTGGCCTTTGCATTCATTTATTACCCCTGTCCGTGTTTTGTCTTTTCCAAGGTGGGCCGATTTTCGTTTCACCGAAGTGGATGGTACGGCTCTGCGGCCAGCAAAAGGTCACTCAAGACTTTCCGGTGAACTAGTGCTGTGTTGATCTTTCCCAACGTGGGCTGCTTTGGCGTGCGGCGTAAGTGCTTATTCGCCATTGGGGGATGTCGTTTTCGCAGGACTATCCCCGAGGTCCGCCAGAATCCGCAAGATCGGCGGACGATCTTCTGCATTTAAAGCTTGTGATCGGGGTCAGAGGTAATCTTTTGGCGTGCATCATGGCTGGGGCGACGCGCTCGGTGCGCATCGTGAGACGCTATTTTTTATTTCGGGAGGTCACGTGGTGGCGCGGGCGTTTCGAATCCCGGGGTTTTCCGCTCTGATAGTTGTTCCCGGTCCGTCTTCACCTATAAAAAGGGGAAAAGGGGGCATGTGTTGGGCCATCCCAAAGTTTTTCTTTTCTGTAAACTGTGGAGGCGCACACAAAGCCTGTTTATTTGGGGCTTAGAGCGGGAGGACCGGGCTTTTCTCCTGCGAGTCGTCGTCGTCCTCCGGACAGTTGGGGTGACGAAGGAGCCGTCGGGGGGTAGCTTGCCCTCAAGAAAGAAGCTTCGGAGATCGTATGGAGAGCGCACAGGAGGTCCGCAGAGATCGCATGGAGAGCGCACATATACGCTTTCTGTGTGACCTTTGTGGTTCCCCCTTGGGGACGTACGGTAGGAAGTGTACATGGGCTCCCCATGGCTCGCGTGAATTTCTCCTCCTCCCCTGGTTTGGATTCCTGGGCTTGCCCGCCGGGGAATCTTTCGCATGGGGAGGGGGTGATGGTGTGCGCCCGCGGGTACCTTGCCTTTGAGTTTGGGCAAGGTGGAGCGGTACACACTCGATTTGGGAGAGCGTTCTGGTGCCAGGGTCTGTGAGCTTCCTACCTACTCGTCGGGGCCCTCGGTTGGGTGGTTTGGGGTAATATCCCATCCACCCTTTCCGATTTCTCTGATATCTCGGTTGGGTCACCGAGATATCATTATTTACCGAAGCTGGTCACAACGGTTGGTCCATGTCGTCTGCCCATTATCGGCTCGAGCTGACTGGTTCATGGTTTGTCTGATTTGTTGGACCGGACGCCGGAGCATCACAGTTGCCCAGAGCTGCTTTGGAGCAGTTGCCCGAGTTTTGTACCCGTCTTTATTTTATGCATTTCAATGCTCTTGTAATGCCTCTCAGGCGGTTGTAATTGGTTTCGATGGCAATGAAATAAAGAAAGTTTTGTTCTTTTCTCAATTTATGTCTCTTTGTGCCAAGTTGTTGTTGTTGGCAATGTGGGTGTAAGGATATCTCGTTCGTTCTTGGACGAGGATCCCGCGCTATCCGAACTAGTCGGGGCTTGCAAGCTGCCCGAATTCAGACGGAAGTTTGGAGATTGCTCGGCGGTGGAACATATTCCTTAACTTTGGCCGAAGCTCGAGATTTATTACTCGACCTTACTGAAGTTCGAAGATTTATGGCTCGGCCCTGCCGAGGTTTGGAGAACTGTTGCCCAGCCCAGCCGAGGTTCGGAGATTTGGAGCTTGGAGAGATGACTTAGTCACCACCATGAGTCATGATACTTGGTTCCTGTGAGATTCGGTGAGGAGTGTCAAGGCGGAACGGCGGCACATGGGTATGCCCTCATTTATGATTTGGCTACTCCCGAGGGGAGTGAATCATCGTCAGGTGCCGGCGCTCTTTCTTTTTCGTATTTTCCAAGGGGCGGCCGATTTAAGGAGCTTGGGGAAGTGGGGCATTTATGCGGGGGCCGGCAGATCGGGAGGAACCCTGTTTCTAGAGAAGGAGGGGTTCCCGAAGTCGTCGGCGTTTACCGATCTTCTCGGGATGGGGCATGACCTTCGGATCCTGTGGGCGCCAAAGTGACGACACGTGGCGAATTCTCATGGGTCGGTATTTATGACCGACTGATCGAGATACTCACCTGGGGTATAAATACGGACGAGGGGTGCTGGTGCTTACCATCCTTTCGTTAGCCTTAAACAACTTCCGATATGGCTCTCAAGGTGGGGGGCAATCATCCAACGACGGTCATAGGGGCTCTCAGGGGGGCCGCACTGTCGTGCTGGTTGATGGTATGTCCTTGGCGTCAGCCTTCGAAGCCATGAGCAGCTCGAGAAGGCGTCGAGGAGTACCTCACCATTTCCGTGAGGGAGGCGAGGCCCTACGCCGGGTCATGGACCGGCAGAAAGGAGGAGATAGCGTCCCTCCACCAACGAGTCGCCGAGCTGTCCCGGCGTTTGGAGGACCCAGTGCACCTGGGGGAGACGTAAGGCCCCTGCAAGGGCCACTTCCTTTCTTTTGTACTTTTTCTTCTTTTCTTTTTGTATTTCTTTTTCAATAAATAAAAAGGCCTTTTTGACAACTTCTTGTTCTCCAAGAGTTTAGCTCCCACTCGTTTATGTTTGAACTGTCAGGGGGCCTGGGTGGTCCCACTGGTTTACGCGCTGAGTCGTGATCTAGCGAGACAGGCGTTTGGTTGGTAAGGTTCCGAGGATTTAGCAGCAGGGGGAATTCCCTGGTTTTGTCTGGGGCCCGTGGGCGACCGTGTAGGGCCTGACAAGGCATAAAGGCGCATACTTTGTGTCTGTCTGGTTTTGCACAGCGTGCATTTTTTCAAACCGGCCGAAGTTCTAGGGACTATTCGGAAGTCCTTCGGCTTTAATCGGGGTTTGCGTGCTTCGATTTTTACCGGGGCTTTATGCACTCTTTAGCCAGGGCTTCTAGAATTCCCTTTCGGAGACTCGTTGCTTGGCCCAGCCGGCTCGGCCCAGCTGAGGTTCGAGAATTGTTTCTCGGCCCAGCCGAGGTTCGGAGAATAGTTGCTTGGCCAGCCGAGGTTCGGAGAATTTTGCTCGGCCCAGCCGAGGTTCGGAGAATTTGTTGCTCGGCCCAGCCGAGGTTCGCTCGGCCCAGCCGAGGTTCGGAGAATTTGCTTGGCCCAGCCGAGGTTCGGAGAATTTGCTCGGCCCTGCCAGGTTCGGAGAATTGTTGCTCGGCCCTGCCGAGGTTCGGAGAATTTTGCTCGGCCCAGCCGAGGTTCGGAGCTCGGCCCAGCCAAGGTTCCTCGGCCCAGCCGAGGTTCGGAGACTCGGCCCTGCCAAGGTTCGCTTTCTCGGAGCCGAGGTTCGGAGAATCTTGGCCCTGCCAAGGTTCGGAGAATTTGTTGCTCGGCCCAGCCGAGGTTCGGACTCGGCCCAGCCGAGGTTCGGAGAATCTTGGCCCAGCCGAGGTTCGAGAATTCCTGTTTAACTCGGTCGTGCCGAGGATTAGCAGCTGTTTCTTTTTCAATTTTGAATAATGTGGTGATTTGTTGAATTAAAAAATGTGCCGACAAAAATATAATGGGGGAGAGAGGACGTACCCTATTGATAATACTTACGGAGATTGTCCGAATTCCACGTCCGGGGGATGGATTTCCCTTAATCTTGCAGCTTGTAGGTTCCCGGTCCAAATCTCCGCTACTTGGTACGGGCCTTCCCAGTTTGGCGCCAGCTTTCCTTGTTCCAGCGGTTTGGAAACAGAGGCTTTCGAGAACAAGGTCGCCAGGCAGGAAGGCTTTCCCTTTGACTCTGGAGGCGTGGTAGCGGGCCACCCTTTGTTGATAAGCAGCCACTCTGATCCGGGCCTTCTCTCTAATCTCCTCTACCAGGTCGAGGTTGGTGCGGAGCTGTTCGTTGCTAGCTTCCTCTGAGTAGCTTTCCACCCGCAAGATGGGAGGCCTATCTCCACAGGGATAACGGCCTCTGTGCCGAAAGGCCATCCGGAATGGGGTTTCACCTGTCGGGATTCTCGGGGTGGTGCGGTAGGCCCATAGGACATGGTGCAGCTCGTCCGCCCACCTGCCTTGGGCTCTGGAGAGGCGAGCTTTGATCCCTGAAGGAGGGTCCTGTTGGTCACTTCGGCCGCTCCGTTGGCTTGTGGATGCCCGACCGAGGTGAGGTGGTGACGGATTCCGTGCTCCTCACAGAACTGGCGAAACTTTGGTTGTCGAATTGCTTACCGTTATCGGTGATTATGGTGTGCGGGAGGCCGAATCGGCAGATGATGGACCTCCATACAAAATCTCTGGCCCGTGCCTCGGTTATTTGTGCAACTGCTTCCGCCTCGACCCATTTAGTGAAGTAGTCGATGGCGACAAATAGAAATTTCCGCTGCCCCGTGGCAAGCGGGAATGGGCCGAGGATGTCCATCCCCCATTTGGCAAAGGGCCAAGCGGAGGATATGGAAACTAGTGGGGAGGGGAGCCTTTGGATGCTTGAGTGCCTCTGGCATGGGTCGCAGGCTCGGACTAGGTCGTCTGCATCCTTCTGCATGGTCGGCCAGTAGTAGCCTTGTCGCAGCACCTTGTGGCATAGGGACCGGCTTCCCAGATGGTTGCCGCAAATCCCTTCATGTACTTCGCGGAGAGCATAATCTGCTTCGGACGGGCGAAGGCATCTGAGCAGGCATGGAGAAGGACCGTTTGTAAGCTGGTCGTCAACACATAGTGGGTGGCAGCTTTCTAGCTCTCTGGTCGGACGGAAGCGACCCTTCTTTGAGATATTTGAGGATAGGGTCGAACCATGATGGTTCGGCCTCAACTTGCATTATTCGGTCGGCTTCCGCGATGGGCTTTCCAAGTCTCCAGGTGGAACTTTTGCTCGGCGTCCATTGACTCCGCGGTCGCCAATCGGGAGAGTAGGTCGGCGGGCATTCTCGGATCTGGGAATCTGAATGATTCAAATTCGGCAAAATGGGGAGCAGGCTCCGCACCTCCTGAAGATATCGAACATGTTCGGCTCCCGGGCTTCAAACTCTCCTCGTACATGACCGGCCACCAGCTGAGAGTCGGTGAAGGCATTAAGCTTCTCCACCTTCAGATTGCGGGCGATTCGGAGACCGGCTAACAGGGCTTCGTACTCGGCTTCGTTGTTGGAGGCCGGGAAGGAGAATCGGACGCCATATTCAAAGGTTATCCCCTCCGGACTGGTGAGAACCAGGCCCGCACCGGAGCGATGGGCATTAGATGACCCGTCGACATGGAGGAGCCACCGGGCTCCAGATTTTGGTTCTCGGGGGAGTCTGGGGTAGAACCGTCCTCCGGGATGGTACACTCGAGGAGGAAGTCGGCTAGCACCTGAGCTTTGATGGCTGGGCGAGGCTGAAAGTATGTCATGCTCGCTTAGCTCGACGGCCCACTTGGTCATTCTCCCGATGTCTCGGGACGGTGGACTACCGCCTTGATGGGTTGGTCGTCAGGACCGTCACAGAATGTGCTTGGAAGTACGGCCGCAGCTTCCTGAGGTGATTAAGGCCAACACCATCTTCTCAATTCTGCTATACCTTGTCTCCGCATCGCGGAGTAGCCTGCTGACATAGTAGATCGGCTTCTGGACTTTGCCTTCTTCTTGACCAGCACCGAGCAAACGGCACCTTCCGAAACAGCCAGGTACAAGAATAGGGTCTCCCCGGGGGACTGCTGAGGAGTGGGGGCGAGCCGAGGTACTTCTTGAGATCTTGAAATGATTTTTGGCATTCGGGAGTCCACTGGAAGTTTTAGCCGACCGGAGGGTTTTGAAGAAGGGGAGGCATCTCTCGGCCGACCGCGCCACGAAAGCGGTTAGGCCGCTATCCTCCCGGTTAGGCGCTGGACCTCTTTAACAGATGCCGGGGGCGCCATTTGTTGGAGAGCTTGAATCTTCTGGGGGTTAGCTTCGATACCTCGCTGGGAGACCATGAAGCCGAGAAACTTCCCGAGTTAACGCCGAAGGCGCATTTGGTCGGATTGAGCTTCATCCCATACTTGCGCAGCGTTGCAAAGCTCTCTGAGAGGTCCTCGACATGCTGTGATGCTTCTTTGCTTTTGACCAGCATGTCGTCCACGTACACCTCCATATTCCGGCCGATTTGCTCCTTGAATACTTTGTTGACCAGCCTCTGGTAGGTGGCACCTGCATTTTTAAGACCAAAAGGCATAACACGGTAACAGTAAGTACCTCGGTCGGTTATGAAGGCGGTCTTTTCTTCATCTTCGGGGCCATTCGGATCTGATTGTAGCCGAATAGGCGTCCATGAATGACAGCATCTGGTGACCTGAGGTGGCGTCCACGAGCTGGTCGATCCGGGGGAGGGGGAAGCTGTCCTTCGGGCAGGCTTTGTTGAGGTCGGTGAAGTCGATGCAGATCCTCCATTTGCCGTTCGACTTCTTCACCATGACGACATTTGATAGCCAGCTCGGATAATTTACCTCCCGGACGAAATTGCCTTGATGAGTTTGTCTACCTCTTCTTCAATGGCCTTTGTCGTTCTGGGGCGAAGCTCCTCTTCTTCTGCTTGACGGGCCTGTGCATCTCGTCCACGTTGAGACGATGGACGAGAACCTCGGGCTGATCCCTGGCATGTCAGAGGCGGACCAGGCGAAGATGTCAGCGTTGCTTCGGAGGAACCGATCAATCTGCCGAGGCTCTCCTTTGAGCAGCGACCCGATTTTATGGTTCGGTCGGGACGAGCCTCATCCAACGGCACCTCCTCCAATTCCTCTGCTGGTTCTCCCCGCTGTTCGGCGAAGTCCTCCCGAGCATCCAGCCCATCAACCTCCGGCATTCTAGACTGAAGGCTTGTAACGAAGCACTGCCGAGCCATGGCTTGACTTCCCGAACAACTCCAACTCCTCGCTCGGTGGGGAATTTCATGGATAGGTGCGGGATGGAGACAACTGCCTTGAGGGACATCAGGCCGGGCCTGCCCAATATTGCGTTGTAGGGGACCTGAGGTCGGTTACTAGGAAGTCTGTCTGAACAGTGGCCACAAGGGGCCAGGTTCCCGCGGACCGTCAGGGTGACGACCCCTTCCGGGACGATGACGTCGCCTGTGAATCCCATTAGGGTGGAATCCACGGCTCGAAGGTTTTCCATGAGTAATTTCATCCTGGCAAACACATCCGAGGTACAAAACATTCACCGAACTTCCACTATCAACAAGGATTCGGCTTACATCATAGTTATTTAAATTGAGGGATACAACTAGTGCATCATCATGGGGGAACTGTATCCCTTGGAGATCATCGTCGGAGAAGGAGAGCTCGCCCGTCCGCCTTCTTTGGCGCCGATCCTTCACATCCCTGGGGCTCGAGCCGGCCTCTTCAATCATGTTAATGCGGCCGATCACGGGCGGATTTGGTGGAGGAGGAGGTTGTTGAAGTCGGGCTGGCGGTCACCTCCTTGTCCTGGCTCGGCGCCCTCCTGAACTGATTCAGTCGGCCCCGCTGGATCAGCCTCTCAATTTCATTTTTCAGCTGCCAGCATTCTTCAGTGTCGTGGCCGTGCTCCCGGTGGTAGCGGCAGTACTTGGTGGGATCTCTTCGGGTCGGGTTCCCTCGGAGAGGTGGCCGGGGGAGCTGGCGCTCTATCTCCATGAGGATTTGCGCCCGGGGCACGGTCAGTGGAGTGTAGCGATCGAATCGCCTGGGAGGGCTCCGGGAGCGATTCCTTGGCGGCAGCGGGGGAGCTCTTTGGCGGCGAGGCGGACTTGGCCGACGGGCGGGTCGGTGCCTGTCGGGACCTTTGGGCTCCTTCTTCTTTGCCAGCTCGGCGCGGGCAACTCTCCGCGATTCTTCGACCCTAGCGTATTTGTCCGCCAGGGCCATCATATCGAGAGGTTTGGGGGGTAGCTGACTTCCATAGCCAGGTAGAAGTCGCTCTCCTTCAAGACTCCCCCTGCCAAGGCGGACATAGCCACCTCATGATTAAGGTGGTCCACCTCCAACATGGCCTTATTGAAACGGCCAAGGTAATTTCTCAAGGACTCCCCCTCTCTCTGCTTAACTTCGGAGAGGGAGTCGGATCTTCGTCGGTGGCGGCGGCTGCTGACGAACTGGCCAATAAAAAGATGGCTCAGCTCGTCGAATGAATCAATGGAACCTGGTTTCAAGGCATTGAACCAGGTTCGGGCAGATCCTCTGAGGGTGGAGGGGAAGGCGCGGCAGAGGATCGCATCGGATGCTCCGTGGAACATCATTATTGACCGGAAGCTGCTGAGATGGTCATCCGGGTCAGAAGAGCCGTGGTAGGGCTTCGACGGCTGGTAGCTTGACATGGGAGGGAATCACTTCCTCCATGATCCCTTTGGAGAAAGGGATGCCCTGCTCCGCCTTGGGCTGAGGCGGATGGGCCTGCTTGGCGGCGTCCAGCTCCTGACGCATCTCCTGATCTATCGACGGATCTCCTCTTCAGATGTAAGAGGAGGAGCTGGGCGAGGAGAGCGCAGGGACGGCATCGAATCATGGTGGGAGGACACTGGGGAGAGGGTCGGGCTCGCCGAGATCTGGGGGGATCCCTGTTGTGGCCGCCTCGTGGGACTGGTTTGTCCCCCTTGGGTCGGTGTGGGGGGTCCGCGGCTCCATGCGGACCAGAAGAGGAGGTGGCCAAAGAGAAAGGAGTTGCGGCCTCCTTATGAAGGTGGAGCAGGGGAGCTGCGAAGCGCTCCTGAACCAGATGGGTCAGGGCTTGGACCTACTGGACCAGCGTGAAGAACTGGTCCTGGGTCACCGGGATGCTGGCGGCGACGGGGTTCAACTGGTGGCGGCTGCGGTGCCGCGTTGCTTGTCGGATCAGGTCTCTGGAGACGACCTGGTCTTGGGCTTCAGAGGTTGCTCTTCTCCGATTAGCCATTGGAGAGGTTCTACTCCATATCGAGATCCTTATCTCCTTTTTTTCAAGTTTTAATGGGACTTGAGGCCCTTCCTCTAGCGCCAATCTGTTGCCGCCGGATCCGTCCTCCGACTCGGGCGCGGTCGGTCTCCTGGGGGCTTCCTCCTAGGCATACCTGCACAGAAGTCCTCACGCGAGAGGCGTTGGGGGTGGCCCTCCGCGGAAGACCCTCCGACGCTCAAGTCAGTGGGGATCGATGATCAACAGAAATGGGGAGAAGGATCTCTCTGGGGAGTCCTTCCAGGGGTGGCCAATCGGGAGCTCCAGAGGAGCACCGACAAGCAGTGGAAGGGAGAGAGAGTGAGTGAGAGTGAGAGTGAGCCAGGGACTGTGCGCATACCTGAGAGAATCTGGGAATGTTGCATTTATAGGCAATCACCTGGGTCTTGAGCGCCTTCTGGAAGGTTCGAAGGTTGTTGGGATTCGAATCAAGCTGTTATGAAGCCGATGGGATCCGTATCTTGTTTGTTAAAGGATCGATGGCTGGGAGGGCCCCCTGATGGCCTGAGATCTGATGAGTGCGTAGGTCCTAGGCCGTTATTCTAGATCCTAGACCACTTCTCAATATGATTCTTTGTTTGTGATTCTGTTACGATAGGCCTAGGCTCTCCCGCATCGGGTTCCACGGAGGTGAGTATCGAGTCATGGATTGCTCAGGGAGGCCGAGCTATGGGAAGCTCGGGGGAGGCCGAGCTATGGGAAGCTCGGGGGAAGCGGAGCTACGGGAAGCTCGGGGAGGCCGAGCTATGGAAACTCGGGGAGAGCCGAGCTACGGGAAGCTCGGGGGAGGCCGAGCTACGGGAAGCTCGGGGAGAGCTGAGCTAGGGGAAGCTCAGTGAGAGCCGAGCTATGGGAAGCTCGGAGGAGGCCGAGCTATGAGAGCTCGGGGGAAGCCGAGCTATGGGAGCTCAGGGAAGCCGAGCTACGGGAAGCTCGGGGGAAGCCGAGCTATGGGAGCTCAGGGAGGCCGAGCTATGGGAAGCTCGGGGAGGCCGGGCTATGGGTGGCTTGGTAGAACCGAGCCATAAGTTGCTCGGCCCGCTGGACCACATTAGTTGACTCGTTCTTCATAGGCGTAACTTAGCGGGTGGGGGGATGGGGCTGATCTTAGCCCCTTCACATGATTATCAATGCAATGACGATTTTACCCCTCAACAATATATATATTATAAATATGTATAAAATAAATATATAGGCATATATATATTTTTGAGCCGAATTGGGTCTAATTTTTTTAAACGTAGGTTCGGCTTAAAATTTGAATGGGCTTAAAATATTAAAGTCGAACAAACCTTATTGGCTAAAATATTTGGCCTGAGCTATAAAAGTTTTTGGGATGGACTTGGGTCAGTCCATGGATTATCTAATCTATGCCCGTCTTGCATAGTGGCACCACTAACAGTGGTAGCAATGGTGTTGGTTTAGTGTCTTAGAAGAAAGAGAAATGGGATAAAGAAAAGAGGGTCATTGTCTTGCAAGTCTTTAGTAAGAGCAGACTTTGGAGAATGGAAGTCTGCATGGAAATAAAAATGACTTACGAAAGGGTTCGATAGAATGTTGATCTCTTAAAATATAAATTTTCATTTTGAATAGAATGACAATAAAAAAGAATACTTTTGCGAACTAAATATATAGTTTTCATCGTAAATTTTATATATTTTAAAAGAAAGAAGATGAAGATATACTTCCAGCCCTCAACATTTCGCTCAAAACTTATTGGATTCTTAAACTTTTAATTCGTATTCTTCTATGGCGTAAGATTGATTAAAATTAATAAAATAATTATTAAATAAATAAATATATATATATTGGTTGATAAAGAGATATGTTAGTTTTTATATTAATTTTAACTGATTTGATGCAATGATAAATTAAAATTGCAAGTTGCAACATGGGAGTAATGTAAAAATTGGAAGTTTTGAAGATAAAAATATTTTTTTGTGCAAATTTGAGGACAAGTAAATGAGTAATGGCGGTGGCGAGACGCCAATGCTCTATTTGGATGGTGAGAAAATTGGGAGGAAAGAAAACTGGGAGGAGAGAAAAGTGGAAGGAAAGAAAATTGAAGAGAAAACATTTTCTCTCCTTCTGTTTGGATGAGTGGGAAGAAAATAGAGAGAAAAGAAAAGTAAATAATTTATAATGACAATAATATTCTTATTAAAAATGATTAAAAATGCATCGATTTTTTTTTTGAAGGATCAATATTGGAATGAAAAAAAAAAAAAAAAAGCACTTTTGAGTTTTCTCTTCCACGATTTCGAAGAGAAAACTTAGGGTTTAGGGTTTAGGGTTTAGGGTTTAGGGGGTCATCACTTTTTTTTTTCTATTTTTCTTTCTATTTTTTTTTCATCCTTACTTTTCTCTCTATCTAAATAAAATAAATTTTATTTTCTCTCTTATTTTTTTTTTTTTTTTTTTTTATTTTCCTTTCTTTCTTAACTTTCTTTCCATCCAAGGGTTGGCTTCGTGAGCACGATAGTGGTTACGCCAGAAGTCCGTTCCTTTTTTTTTTAACTATTTGTTATTCTGATTTTATATTCTATATTTTATATTTTAAAAATATTTATTTATTTTTTTAATATTTTTTTCCAAACATGAGCTTAGTACTGGGGCTAATATTTTCATAGAAATTATTGGATTGAGAACACCGCACCGTAAACCCTAAACCCTTCGAACCGGTCGGTGTTCGCCCTCGAAAAGAGAGACCAAAACCCTTCTCCAACCCGAAGCTTCCCTTGCCGTCCTCCTCCAAATCCCATCTCCACCATGGCCGAGCCAGAGGCCCCTAACCCTAACCCTAACACTAACTCGAAGAAGCCCTCTCTCTGCGAGGAGTGCGGCTCCAATCCATGGAAATACCGCTGCCCGGGCTGCTCCCTCCTCACCTGCAGCCTCCCCTGCGTCCAATCCCACAAACAACGGACCAGTTGCACCGGCAAGAGGAATCGGGCCGAGTTCGTCCCCCTCTCCCAGTTCGACGACGATCGCCTCATATCTGGTCGGCCACTTTCGCCTCTTCTCAGCTCTCTTTCTCGATCTTTATTGCCTGCTTGATTGTTTCTTGAGCCCCTGACTGGATTTCTTGCCGATTTGTTTGATTTGGACGGGTAAAGATTACAACTTTTTGGAGGAGACGAAGAGGGTGTCGGAGTCGGCCCGTCGGATGCTCGCCGAGTTCCGGGAGGGGTTCAGGTTTAATAAGATGCCGGTGAGGCTCCGGCTGCTCCGGAATGCCGCGCACCGCCGGAGGATTCAGCTACTGATTCTCCCGCCGGGGATGTCGAAAAGGGAGAAGAACCAGTCGAGATACGATCAGAGGTTCGTTTGTCTTTACATCCTAGATTTTTTTTTCCTGTTGATTTTAGAATCCTTGATTCTAGGAAGTTAAGATTATTAGCTCGATAAAAAGTCTTTTTATTTGGCATGAATTGTTGATCTGCTAACTAGCGCAGGGGGCCATGTCATACATGTTGATTTAAAAGAATAACAAATTAAAAAAAACCCTTTTTTTTAGCGAAAATTTATAAAACATTGATAAATAACTTATATGTATTTTTAATGTTTTACTAAAGAACAATTATTCTTTCATATTTAACTTACAGTTAATGACATGCCCATGCAGTTCTTGCACAGAAGCTTAAATTTCTTAATTAAGTGGAATTTTTACCCTTCCAAGAGAGCACTCAAAATTATAAAAATCAACGTATTGATTTTTGTATTTACAAGTAAGTAATTATGTGTAAAATGCATGTGAATGTTAGGAACTAAAACGATCAATGCTCAATGGTATCCTAAGCTATGAAAAATTGGTAACATACATAACTAAACTGGTGTGGGACGCAGTTTTATTGTCTCAGTCGGTTAACAGTTCACAGAAGGAGAAATCATGATCAGAGATGTCAAAATCTGGAAGTTCAAGGTCAAAACTTACTGGTATTTCTTATGCAGTGGAAGAGGGAGAACTGTCTGTAGTGACACCTCTTAGAAGACTGCAACAAAAAGAAGAACAAAATAAAAATTTATTATTTATTAATTATCTCTGATTTAAGCAAAAATTGGTCAAGATAATGACAAGCGTCGAAAAAAATTGCCAAAAAGAAATTCTAGCCATGTATTTGTTAGATGGACAGTAAATTTCAGTTTCATAACAAAACTTTAAAATGTCTGTCATGGGAAATGATAACAAAGCTATTTCTTGTGACAGTTAACCCGCTATGGCTATCACAAAACTATGCAAAAATTAAACATGTCACGAGGACAACATCATTTATAATTAGGTAATAACATGTTCTACAGATTTTGCAAGGCATAAACTAAGTTGAAGATTCTTTGGGTGGTTAGGTACTGTCCAAGGAACCTGAAATATGAAGGTAGCAGTTTTGCTGACTGTTGAAACTTTTTCTTAAACTTTCCTGGTGAAAATGGTATAAAAAAGTCTCAACCCAAGGTCACTGGAATAATAGGCAGTGCTTACACTTGGAATACAGAAGTTATGGGGAAGTTGGTCCATTCAAACTCAAGCTGCATCGGCATTGTGCCATCCCTTTGTAGTAATAGATCCGATTGAAGTTCACTGAACCATCTTAAAAAGGATAAGAAAATCTACCCCTATCAACCTGTCTAGAAAAGCTGCTGTTCATGGGTTTCCAACAATTTCAGTTACATGCTCCCCACCAACTGATGACTAACAAAATAGAGGAACATGTTCTCTTATGGTATTGGTGAGACTGCATAACCAGTTACTTCCCATTAAAGAGAGATCAATTTTCATTTCTTTTCCTCCTATGGTCCTTTTGTGTTACGAACATGTTAACCAATGTCAATAGGATTGTTGTTGACATGCCATATTTAAACCTGCAATGCCTATGCTTGGCTGCCGAAAGACTTTTTCCTCACTCATTATATTGGGGACTATCATTATTTCTTTTGCAAATTTGGTATGTAAATCTATTTGCAGCTTATCTTCCTTTTGTTGTTATTTATTTCGCATCACCCCGCCTCGCAATGACGTTTTTTTAGCTTCTAATATCTACCATAACATCTATTGAATATTTTTGCAACATCTTTACCTTTTCCTAATTTTTTTTCCAACATTCACAATGCTAGCCTTTTAATATGCTGCATGAAAGGTATAACAGAATAGACATTTTGAATAATGGCTTCATGAATGATGCTTGAATGAGTGATTTTGATACCTCTTTCGTTTAGGCATATTGATATTTAGGTTATAATGGAAGTCCATATTTTGATATTTGTGTTCTCTGCCGCGGTCGGATGTACAAAAGGTCTGATGATTACTTCTTCAGAAATTTTTATGCATTTATTCTTGTTTGTCTTCCCTTCGTAGTTAAGTCTATAAATTAATATGCCTTTTATGTTAGAAATTGCTACCTTGACAAGGTTGTCATTTGGTTGAGTTTTATATTTACATCTTCATATATTCTCATCCAGGAAGAATTGTATTTCTTGGACGCTTGAATGGAGGTTTCACTCGACAGATGTCATCCTGATTAACCATGGGTGAGTGAAACTGTTTGTCCAATTTCTTTGGTTAATATAAGTTGAATCCTCTCAAAGCCAGACAAATAGGGATTTATTATCAAAAAGCCCTACTCTGTTCTGCTATGCATCTAGGGATCTCTAGACATTCTTTGGTGGCGTGATATATTTGGACTCTGACTACTGTGTGCTTTAACCATCAATTTGAAAGAAACTGCGCAAACTTGATTATAATATATCCATTCTTCCAGCGTTGGTGAAAATGTGAATTTGTCTTCTGTCATCGAGAAACATCTAGCACCTAGTCCATGGAACAATCAGCTGAGGCCCTTTTGCGATGTACAGTTTGTTGATTTGAAGTTTTTCCTTCGGAAGAATGCTAAGGTATTGAACATTTAGTTGTCAGAAATCCTTACATGTTAAGTTTGAATAATATTTGAGGGTAAGTTTTTAATCCTTGCAGGGTGCCAAGTCACCATTTCGTGAATTGAACATAAAGGCTCCCATAGGCCTGCAGCTGAAGGATTCTGTTATCGTAGAGTACCCTGTGATATATGTTTTTCTTCCTTCGCATTGCTGTAACTTTGAAGTTGAGAAGGAAACGAGGTCATTTTGTAGGAATGTGGGACCTCCTGATTTTCCTGGCAGCAACCAAATCCCAAAGGGTACTTCATTTAGAGAGGAGGAAATAGAAGAAGGTGAGATGGTTTTGGACACAAGGGTTGTTGATCTTATGGATCACAAAATTTTAGAGCCCTGTAATTATGCTCAACTTTCTAAGAATGTGTCTATATCTAAGGAAGAAGTCATTCACTCCACTGAGCAGATGTCAAGTGCAGCTGCTGAATATTTAAAACCTATTTCTGGTAGCAAGTGTCAAGCAAATGTGGTGGATGAAAGAAGTAGGCATTCCTTTGATGGTTCAAATCCAAAGAATTTTCCTGAAGAGGAAGTATTTGACTTTCGCCAGGAAGTGAAAGATGCTTATTCAGATCTTATTGGAGAAATAAATCCTGATGATTTTCTCTGTTTGGACAGTGGATACAGTGAAGAAGATGAATCAGAAGAAAGAAGAAAGAAGCCCCTGTGTTTTGGTGGAGAGTCATTTATGGAAGAGGAATTAGAGGAAGGGGAGATCCCAACTCCAAAGTAACCAAAGGTATGCATCACTGCATTCTAGAGGAAGAAGCAACATCATAATTATGAAATGGGGCTGCTATTGAAGCAATGTTGTCATTTCAAATCAGGTCCTTTTGGTTTGAACATTCTTCTGCTGGCACTTACAACTGCAGTAGCAAGATCTGTATTCTGAAATATGACTGCTTCTTCTATTTTAAGAATCATGAAGTGAATTATCATGGCTGTGGCAAAAAAAAAAAAAAAAAGAAAGAAAGAAAAAAAAGATCCAATACTCGATGCAGATGACAGTTTGGCAGATCAACCGTGTATGTAATCCATATTCACCAGCAGGACAGTCACAGTCTGAATCAGAACAGCAGCAGATACTCATTTGTTGCTGGCACTTTGTTCATAATCCAGAACTGGAGGCATGGTTGTGGTTCAGTTGCTTCTTGTTTAATACTTCCAGCCTTGGCATGACGACTCAGAGATTGAAATACTCATCTTTCCTATCAGCAATTGCGGTGCTCCTTCTTTGCTTTGGGAGATTTGATGAGAGGAAGCAGCTTACTTCACAGCTTATTGCAGTGTAGCAGTTTGAGCAGTGGTGTTTATCTTAATGTTGAAATAGGTGCAGCTTACTGTTGCAAGCTCTTTTATTAATTTTAAAAGATTTAACCGGATACTTTAGTTTTGTTAATTTTTTTTTCACTAAATTTCTAAGATGGCTATTTATAGCTTCATCGATGGGCCAGAGGTAAGATAAGAATTCTTTTTGGGGGTCCCTTAATGGATGAAGAAGTTGGTGATTAGTCCACCTAATATATTGTTCCAGTCCATTTTGATATGGTTGTTGGGCATCAGTTGGGGAAATAAGATACCACTTATCCTTTTTTCAGAGCAAATTCCTATTTTATTTTACAGAGTTAAGAGAAACAATCAATGGTGGTTCTTATAGGAAATAGAAAAGGGTGTTGATGGTTTATATTTCGTCAATTTGCATGTGTAGATATTTGACTTGATTGTTGATCATTCTGTGATGATATTTCCGGGCTCTGGAGTGATCGGAGTGATCTCTAAAAGAAATTTTCCTCTGGATTCTTCTTTTTCTACTCTGTTTTTGATACTTCTTGAGCAGCAAAGATTTTATCCAAAATGTTAAAGCTATTCAATGAGCTCGCTGCCTAAATTTAATTGGTTAGGATAAAGCTTTGGCCAATTTCCATTTAGAGCTGGTTCTGGTTAGATCTTTCTTTTTGATCCAATGGTAGTTTGTAGTTAATCGATTGTTCGGACAGAAAGGATACAATGTTTTGTTCAACATCTTCTGTGATTGGGATGGGGATTCATAAAATCACTAGTAGTGATGGACAGGTAATAATGATAAAGTGTTACCATGGGATCAGATTTTTTGAAGCATTGATCTCTCATTCAAAGGAATCTTGTCAGCAGAATGAACATTTTAGGTATGGATTTATGGATGCAACTCGGGAATCTGGTATCATCTCTTAGTCTACTTAGCTTAGATTTTTTAATTCTCTGATCGCATGATTGATTTGCTGTGATGTAATTTACTGATTAATTTACTATGTAGGCATAATTTGATACGTTGTTATATTATCAGTTTGGCCTTTGCAACCTGAATCTCCAATCCAAATGTAGCAAGATCTCAAGTTTTGAGTTTCTACATCAGTTTATTCCTATGGAAGAACAATTCAAGGGAAAATTTGTATAGATTCTTTGCTGATAGAAACATCAAACTTATCCACAAGCGGGATCTTATCCACTACTTTTATTTGAGCATTGTCGTCCATGAGTATCTTTCCGTCCATTGCAGCTGCATGAAAGAAAATGTTCATTATTTTAATGGATTACTGTGGGGACAAAAATGCTTGCAGCCAGAAAAATATATTTCAATTGGTCTGGGACCGGAGGACTTTGATGGTGTATTTATAGTCCTACACCCTACTATGTAACTTGCTTTAAGATTGGTGATACGGATCTTGCTGCTGTGATCTTCCGCGATCATCGGCGTTCTCATGCATCTGAACTCATAGGGTCATGGAGAACTCAGTCCCCCTATTCCTTCGGCTGTGGATGGAGACAAGGAAGACCGGACAGCGTGGAGACAAGCATCTGATACCCGTTTCGTGTGGGTTACTTTGTCACCATCTGCGACGGAGGTGGCAGAGCTGGGGAGGCACCTCCTTGACGTAATTCAAGTTGTTATGGAATTGCTGATAGAGAAAGTGTCTGATTGGGAAAGATCGGCCATCATTGCAAGGAGCTTCCTTCGTTGGGTTTCTCCAGATGTAATCTGTATCCTTGGAGAAATTGAGGTTGTTACCCTTGCTTATAGGTGTTTCATTTTCAAATTCTCTTATCTTCGAGGAAGGAAGATGGCTCTGGAGAGGCCATGGGTAGATAATGGGCAACCTATTGCAACGGAGGAGTGGTCCCCGGAATTCATTCTGGCGCCAGATGTAGTGGCGACAGCATTGTTGTGGGTAAGGCTTCCGAACCTTCCTCTTGAATTCTGGGCAGATGAAATATTGAGCTCCATCCTAGCTACGACATGCATCTATGTTTGCTCTAATTCCTTTACCAAGGTGAAAAACAGGAGAGAGTATGCAAGGGCTTGCGTTTGGGTTGATCTCTGGCGGCCTCTTTGGTCGGGAGTCTGAGTCAGGGGCACTTGTGCACCCTTTTGGCAGCAATATCAGTACGAACACCTGGAGGGTATATGCCCCAGGTGTGGATCTCTACATCTATCCGGGTCCTGTGGCCCTTTGCTAGAGACTGAGCCAACGTCGGTGTGCTCAAAATATGGACCATGGATGATGGCTGTGAGGCAACGTCGTCCTGCTCAATCTCCTGTACCGGAGCCGAGGAGGAAGGTGAATGGTGTCAATTCAGTTTCGAAAGTATCTTCTTCGACGGATGGTTGGACTGAGCTGGTGATGGTCACTCGCCGGCAGCCGAAGCTCTCCAAGTCCACTATGGTTGTCCCAGGCTCTGCTTCTGGTCAGGTATCAGGGGAGATGACTTTGGATAGAAGGGTAGTAGGGAGCGTGTCGGTAGAAAAGGAATGTGTCGGGCTCTCTGGCAAAGGTCCTATGTCTGAGAATGTTACTCACAGTGGGAGCAGTGGAGTTCAGATTCAGATGAACCCAGTGAGTAGTGGTGTCCAGCTTCAGATGAATTCAAGCCAAATTTCAGAGAATCCGTTTGCCCTGGGTTCGAATAAATGGGCTGGGTGGCCCATTGTCAGCAAGGATGCTCACCCTGGCCCATCAAAGAGGGCCAGGGCTTCTGAGTCAGAGCATCATCGACTTACCTCAAAAAATGAAAAAAGAAAAGGTAAAATGACTGCTTCGGGGATTAAAAGTGCTCAGGATAACTTTGTATTCTCAGCATCCTCGGAATCAAGCCGGGGTACTGTTGCCCTGGTTATTAAGGGTGGTGAGTCCACCCGAATATAGACTGTGATTGTTGAAGGGGAGTCGATTGCATCTGATAAGCCAAATTAGCTCACGAGTCGTAGCCATGACTCGATTGTATCTTCTCTAAAGGAAGTCCTCACAGGACAGGGACTGGAGATGCAGATTAGACCCGCCCCCCTCGATGGAGAGTCTGCAGATGCTATGGAGGATACCCACCTTGCTGTAGGTATATCAATCTCCGAATGTCCTCCTGATACTGAGATGGTTGAGGTTAAGGCGGGGGTCATCCCCTCAACCTTAATATGAAGATTCTTGTATGGAACGTAAGAGGAGTATGAAAACCTTCATTTCGCTCCTCTTTTGGGAGACTTATGCAGCTCCACAGCTTTGATTTATGTATTCTTTTGGAAACCCGATTATCGGATAACAGTTTAGTCCATTTTCGGAGGTAGGTTGCTAGAACGTGGTCTTCATATGCAGTAGAGTCTACGGGTCTATCTGGAGGGATTTTGGCTCTCTGGCGAAACTCCTCCATTCGGGTTGATGCCCTTCACCGATGTAATCAGTAGGTCTCTCTTGTTATCTCTGAAGGGATATTCGATCCCTGGCTTCTTTTGGAGGTTTATGCTAGTACGGATTTTTAGGAAAGGCGTACTCTCTGGTCTGAGAGTCTTTCTCTTCTTGCCAGGGGTTTTCTTTCCCTCATTGCTGGAGACTTTAACTGTATTATTAGGGCTAGTGAAAAGAGAGGAGGAAGGCAGTTTGTTGGTTCGACAGAGTCAGCTGAGTTTAGCTCATCTTCACTGCTGGGCTATTTGATTTGGGGTTTTCGGATCCCCAATTCACCTAGTGTAACAACCGTCAGGGTACAACTCGTGTTTGGGAGAGATTGGACAGAGCTTTGGCCACGGCTCAGTGGCTTCAGCTTTATCCTTCCACCACTGTTACTCATCTTCCTCGGATTGCTTCTGATCACTATCCAATTTTGATATCCACGAAGGCGGCTTCGCAGCAGCGGAAACAGTTTCGTTTTGAGCAGTTTTGGATTTCTTATTCTACGGTGTGGGCTATTATCTCCCAAGTTTAGCATCTTCCTGTTAGAGGTAGTGCTGAGTACAGACTTTCTAGGCATCTTGAGTTAGCGAAGCATCGGCTTTACAAATGGAATAGATTGGAGGTAGGGGACCTAGTCAGGAAAGTAGAGTAGGTCAAAGCTGAGATCACTACCATTCAGACTAGGGAGGATGTTGAAGGCTGCCTTCCTAATTCTGATCTCATTGCTCTTCGTGCTTTGCTAAACCGCCACCACTCTCTTTTACAGCAGCAGGAGACTTACTGAAGATAGAGGTCTCGGATTTAGTAGATTCGGAAGGGTGATTGAAATACCAAATTTTTTCATTAGATCACCTTGAAGAGACGTGCTGCTAACAGGATTCGACGGATTGTCGATGATGAAGACCAATACCAAAATGACATCCACGTCATTAGGGACCAGTTTTCTCATTTCTTTTAGTCCAGATGGTTGAGCTTACTGGTGATGGGTTCCCTGTCCACCCGGTCATGCTCTCTAAGAAGGTCTCAGTAAATGAGAATAACCTTCTAATTAGACCTATCATAGGGGACGAGATTCGATCGGCTTTATGGGATCTTGGGCCGGACAAGGTCCCTGGGCCTGATGGGTTTCCGCCCTTTTCCTTTCGGATATATTGGAGCATTGATGGGCACGATTTTCAGCAGGCCATCCTGAGTGCATTCCAATCTAAAGGCATTCCGACTGAGTGGAATCAGACTCTTATCATCATGTTGCCCAAATGCTCGGATGCTTCTACTCCCCTACACTACAGGCCCATCAGTCTATGCACTATCCTGTATAAGGTATGTTTCCGGCTCTTAGCTAATAATTTGAGGATAGTAATACCTCGCATTATATCTGTGGAACATGATGCTTTTATCAGAGGGCACAGCATATCAGATAATGTCTTGATAGCCCAAGAGTTTATGCATGACCTACACAGGTCCTCCGACCGGCAGAGTTTTATGGCTGTTAAACTCGATATGGAACGAGCTTATGATAGACTGAGCTAGGGTTTTTTTGCATAGGACGCTTCTGGAGTTTGGGTTTGACGGATTTTTATTGATTGGATTATGGCATACATCTATAGACCTTCTTTCTCGCTCATTATCAATGGCTGCCAGACGGAATTCTTCCATTCGGTTGTGGGGCTGTGCCAAGGCTGTCCGCTTTCCTTATTATTGTTCATCCTTGCCGCTGATGATTTATCGCGCACGCCCACCAGGTGCAGCACGATTTTGAATTGCCCCCTTCTGGGTTGGACTAGATGGGCCTTCGGTCTCTTATCTCCTTTTTGCTAATGATTGTATCTTGTTGGGGAAGGCTAATGTCTGTAACGCTGTGATTGTGCAGGATTACTGTCGGGCCTCAGGGCAGAAGGTTAATCTTCAGAAATCTATAGTTTGTTTTAGTCCGAAGACTTCCAGCTCTATAAGGTCAGCCATTCTCCAAACGTTTGGCATCTTTACTCAGGCTGACCGAATAATGTATTTGGGGATCCCTATCACTGGTAGGCGGCCATGTTGCTTCGATTTCAATGAGCTTGAACGCCGGGTCCTAGAACGTATAGACAGTTGGCAGGTTACAAGGTTATCTATGATGGCTCGGATTACCCTCCTCCGTTCGGTTCTATCGTCCCTACCTCTTCATTTACTATCCAATGTTGTTATCCCAATTACTTGTCTTCGAAGGATAGAGATGTGTTTTAGAGACTTCCTCTGGGCCTCGATGCAAGATGGCCATGGTATACATTTACTGGCTTGGGACACCATTTGCTTGCCAATCATTGAAGGAGGCCTCGGTATTCAGTCGTTAGTGGTGCGGAGAGAGGTTATGCTTGCTAGACATGCTTCTCGTTTCCTTCTTGACCCGCATTGTTTTTAGAGTTCCTTTATGCATGCTCGATATGGTGAGTGGACTCCTAACATGACTACTCATTCCTCTTATGGTTTTTCCTTCTTCTGGAAGGTGTGTTGCCGTGTGCCAGCTGTCATGCACAACATCACATGGATGATTGGAGATGGTTCATCGGTGAATGCTGTCCACAACATTTGGCTTTCGGAGCTCCCTTTCTCGCATTGGCCTACTTTTATCAGTATTGATGTCCCTTAGCATATGAGAGTGTCTAATATGATCTCTCAGGATCTCCGCTCCTGGCATATACCCATGGTGTCTCGGTTTTTCGGTGAGGAGCTAGCACGTCGGATTCTTTCTATTCCGCTTGTTGATGGCCGTGCTGAGGATACTATATTATGGAGGAGATCATGTCTCTTTAGGGCTCCGACCAAGGATCTTGTGAAGATGTTTAGGTCACAACCCTAGGTCACGAGGGATGCTGCTTGGATATAGAAGCTTCATATCCATTCCAGGCTTCAGCTCTTTCTTTAGAAGCTTAAGTGGAACTGTCTTCCTACTTGCTCTTTGCTCTCAGGTAGGGGTTTGCCCATTCAGGCTACTTGCTCTTTGTGTGATTAGAAGGATGAGACTATTGACCATGCCATCTTCGAATGCCCCAGAGCGAGACAGATATGGCATCTTGTGGGATATCAGCTTAGGGAGGGGGGTACGAGCTCGAGGCAGACCTCCTTTCTAAGAGATATTAGGGAGGATAACCAGCAGCAGGATACCATTTAGGCTGCCATAGCGTACCAGATATGGTTATCTCGGAATCAGCTGATTTTCACCGAAGACTCTGTCTCCTCTCAGTGGATTGCTCGAAAAGCTATATCCTTCTATGCTGATTTCACACTCCACTGCTCTGCTCTTGATTTTAACAGCTCTGGACACTATGGTTCCCCTACTACTTCGGTAGCGAATCGGCAGACGATTTTTATCTCTTGGGAGCCCCTTAAGGATATGTTAAAATCAACTTCGATGAAAGTGTGCGAGGCAGATTAGCGGGATCTGCTTTTATTATCAGAGGGATGGAAGGTGATATGTTGGCGGCATAGGGATTTGGTCTCCTTGACTCCTCTGTTCCTATGGTAGAGCTGTACGCATCATGGGCTGGCATTTCCTATGCTACACGGATCTTTCATGCCCAGAGTCTCTTTATAGAGGAAGACTCTTTCACAGTTATATGCTGGCTCCGGTAGGATTGCTACGGTCACTCTCCGAGTAACCCTCTGCTTTTGGATGTTTGGTCTATTCTGCGGGAGGTCTTCAACACCCAGATCCGTCAAGTTTACCGTGAGGCCAACTCGGCGGCCGATTGGGTTACGGGTGTAGCAGCTCATTTTTTGGGTTTTTGGTTATGGAAACAGGGTGACTCCTGTCCCATTGTACTTAAACAACTTCTATTTTCTGATCTATTCGGACTGACTTGTACTAGACTGATATGATCACCCACCTTTTTCAAAAAAAAAAAAAAAACTTATGAATCTATGCTGTAGTTTTTACCAGCATCCCGAATATGGTCTATCTTGGGTGCCATGCTCATGTGATATAAAAAATTACATTATTTCTGGTCAAAGTTGACCAATTCCACAGGCTTTAAGGGGATGCTTGGTCCATGGTAGTATGATCATCTTGCACTTGTTTATTAAATTATCATATTTGATTTATCTTAATATTTATATTTATTATAAATCTTTTTATTTTTTAAATAATTTTTTCCTTTAATATAAAGTATTATGATAAAATATAAGAATTATTTATAGAATTATTTTAAAAATATTATTACAAATATTATTCAAAACGAGTTGATTGAAGAAAAAAAGTCTCATGTAGTTATTCTTAGCTAGTTTAGAATTAAGACTTGTTGTTATTTTATAAATATAATAAAGTATTATAAAAATTATTTAATTTAATTTATATATTATATATGTAAATATTAAATAATATTTAAAAAATTTAAAATAATAAAAATACTAATTTTATATTATTAATAATTTAATATGCAAGAAAATAAAAGTATTAATAGTTTACGTTCAATATTTATATAAATACATAAAAACATAATATTATTTAGAACATTAAATATGTGTGTATATGTATATATATAAATTATATATATATATATATATATATATATATATATAATCAATATTTAAATATTATACTATTAAATATTATATAAAGTTAAGAGCATAATCTAAGATCGCTAAACTTGAGTAATCTTAGATATCCATAATTTTTTTAAAAAATTAGATTAATATGATTTATGATAATCTTAGATTATCTAAAATTAAATATTACTATCTACATTACTATACTTTATTAGTACAGTAACTTGCATGATAATCTTAAATTACTAAAATAGATTATTTCATGAAAGGGTTTTTAAGAAAAATTATTTATCCACCACAAAAGTTCTTGCTTCTCTTGCCTTCATTCACTGTTAACCTAATAAGACCTGAATTCATCCGTGAAAAACTCATTTTAACTTATGTAGTCACTTCCTATGTCATTCATGCATGCCAATTGCTTCATGTTGTATGTACTTATTTTGGTACTCAACAATAAGTTAGTGTTTGATAGCCCAAAAGCTATTCCTGGATAAATGTACGAGATAGCATTTATCCAGAGGATAGCTGAGGAATAAGCATTTTTTTTTAAATTACAAGTCTGCCATCAAGGGATAACTTTAATTGTTTCTAGGTTTCCTAGGAAATAAGTTCAGCGGATAACCCATGGTTAACCATGGTTAACCATGGGTTATCCCCTTTGATTAAATTTTTTCAGACCTATCCCTTCTAAGTATAGCATTTGGGAATAAGAAGGGATATCCCCTGGATATCCTTCCTTATCCCCCGTATCAAACACTGCCTAAAGTTCAGGATTCCTGGATAACTAGTAGGTATTCAAACTACTTATCTATATATGTATGGTTGCTGAAATCTAAAGTTGGATTTAAATTATCACAAAAACATAATGTCACTGTAGTTAGCATCATGAAATTTTAATATAAGAGCAATATAAAGATGGTGCATGTTGGAGTGGCTTCACCAATAACCCTTAAAAGCTATATATATATAGCATACCTGCATGATCTTTCTCGTGAGACACCATGGATCTTTTCCTCTTGGGTCTATATTAAAAAAACAAGAAAACAAGAGATGTAAAATTTGAGGAATTAACAATGGTTGAAATCCAAAGAAAACACCAGCTTATGTCTCTTAGGATGATAATGATGATCGGTGATGATGCTCAAAAGGCTTCCCAAATAATAAATCTTATTTTTTGTTTTTCATATAGATCAAATAATAAATCTTATTTTTTGTTTTCATATAGATCACCTGAATAGAATTCGTTTTTAAATAAGAATATAGTTACAATGCTAAAGAAATAGTAAAAGATTATATTATAGAAAGAAAGTTAAACCTGACTATATTTATATATAATCTAGCTTAGATCTCTGACTACATTTATATATAATCTAGCTCGGATTTAATTATTATTTTTTATCTTCAGATCTATACATATTATAAATTTTAAAAAAAAAAAAGATAAATAGCTTCAAGATTCGTATACATTTAGAAATAATAAAAAAATCAAATTAAAGATTTGGTTACACACAAGTATAATTAAATTTAACTTCCTTTCTATATAGCATATAAATTATAAACCACTGGATGCTTCGTTAGATGGCGTTGTTCTTGACCACAAAGATCAGGCGACATTAGATGATCTCTAGTTATAAAAAAACTTGGCATAGAATAAGAAGATGAGGATAAATGTCTTCTAATCTGATAAATTAAAAGGAACAATCATAATATCCTTATTACTCAGGAGTTTATGCATGATCTGCAGAGAGCCCCAGCTAGACGGTGTCTTATGGCTGTCAAACTTGACATGGAGAGAGCTTACGATAGACTGAGTTGGGCTTTTCTTCAAAGCTCTCTTCAGGAGTTTGGTTTTGACGGGGTGTTTATTGAGTGGATTATGGCTTGTATTCAGAGGCCTTCCTTTGCTTTGGTTATTAACGGGGGTTTGACTGAGTTTTTCCAGTCTTCGGTAGGGTTACGTCAGGGCTGTCCTCTATCCCCCTTGTTGTTCATTTTGGCCGCGGACGATCTTTCCCGAGCTTTTTATCAGGCTCAATGCGATCGGGCGATTGTCCCTTTTATGGATGGGGTTGGCGGTCCTTCTGTCTCTCATCTCATGTTTGCTGATGACTGCATTATCCTGGGTCAGGCCTCTATTGATAATGCGGTTTCTGTTGATTCTATTCTGCAGCGGTATTGTCAGGCCTCGGGTCAGAAGGTCAATTATCTTAAATCTTCCATCTGCTTTAGCCCGAAGACTTTCAGGTCTATTAAAGCAACCATTATCTCTTTGCTGGGTATCTCTACTCAGACTGACCGATTTATGTATCTGGGGATTCCCATGACCGGTAGACGTCCTCGTTGCTCTGACTTTGCTGATTTAGAGAGGAGGGTTTGTCAGCGTATTGAGGGATGGCAGGTTACCGGCCTATCTATGATGGCCAGAGTCACCATTATTCGATCAGTTCTTTCCTCTCTGCCTCTCTATTTGCTTTCGAATGCGGCCATCCCTATTACTTGCCTTCGGAGGATTGAGAGAATCTTCAGAGACTTCCTTTGGGCCTCCATGCAAGATGGGCACGGCACTCATCTATTACCTTGGGATATGATATGTATGCCTATTCAGGAAGGTGGTCTCGGGATCCAATCTCTGAGGATCAGACGGCAAGCCCTCTTGGCCAGACATGCTTCTCGTTTCCTTCTGGAGCCGCAATGTATGTGGAGTTCTCTTATGCGGGCGAGGTATGGTGAATGGAAGCCTGGGGAGTGTATTGGGCCGCCCAGGGGGTGCTCCTTCTTTTGGAAGGAGGTATGTCATTATGGCGAGTCTATTCTTAAGAGAACTACATGGATGATTGGAGATGGTCATTCTGTTGATGTGATTCAGGACTCCTGGATATCTGAGCTCCCTCTTTCTCAGTGGCCTTCTTTTATCAACATTGATGTCCCCTCCAAGATGAAGGTTAGGGATCTGATTTCTTTAGATCCCTCTTCTTGGGATACCGATAGAGTGATCAGGTTCTTTGGTGATGAGCTCTCTCGGCGGATTTTATCTATTCCTCTCACCTCCGGACCTTCGATGGATGCTAGAGTATGGCAGAGATCCTATCTTTCCAAAGCCCCTCTTAGGGATCTTATGAAGGTTTTCAGGCCCCAGCCCCTGGTCACGAAGGTGCTGCTTGGATCTGGTCGCTTCCTACTCTTCCCCGGGTCCAGGTATTCATCTGGAAGCTTCTTTGGGACTGTCTTCCGACGAGTGTCATGCTTTCCCGTAGGGGTTTGCTTATCCAGCCGACTTGCTCTCTGTGTGGATTGGAGGATGAGACTGCGGATCATGCGATCTTCATATGTCCACGAGCCAGGTTGATTTGGCAGATGATGGGTTACTCCTATAATGTGGGTGGTTCGGGATCCCTATGTTCCCTCTTCTTTCTTGATCTCCGGAGGGCTTCCCAGCATAAACAAGGTCTCTGGGCGATCACGGCTTATCAGATTTGGATATCGAGGAACCACCTCATCTTCTCTGATGATGTTACCACTCCACATCGGCTTGTTAGAAGGATCAGATCTTTGTCTGCGGATTATGCCCAAGCTTTTCATGCTGTTGGTCTTGAATCCTCTGGCCTCTGGGGTTCCCCTGCTGCTTCGGCAGCGAACCGGCATACGGTTTTCATTTCCTGGGAGCCCCCCCACCAGGGTTTATCAAAATCAACTTCGATGGGAGTGTCCGTGGCAGAGCTGCTGGGTCTGCGTTTATCATTCGTGGTCCTCAGGGTGATATGCTGGCTGCGGGTGGTTTTGGTACCCTTGATTCCTCTGTCCCTATGATTGAACTTTATGCAGCTTGGGCAGGTATTTATTATGCCTCTCAGCACTTCCATGCTCATCGTCTCGTTATCGAGGGTGATTCGATGACGGTTATCCGATGGCTGAGAAAGGAGAATATTTTCAACGGCCCCAGTATTCCTATTCTCAGGGACACATGGTCTATTTTACAGAGAGTTGGTTCTGTCCGGATTCGTCATATCTACCGTGAAGCCAACTCGACGGCCGATTGGATAGCAACATTTGTGGCTCAGCATGCTGCTGGTTGGATTTGGCGGCTGGGTGATCCCTGTCCCTCTGTATTACAGCAAATTTTGCATTCTGACATATCTGGAATAATTCGTACTAGATTAGTATGATTATCCGCTTGTATCAAAAAAAAAAAAAAAAAAAAAAAAAAAAAAAAAAAAAAAAAAAAAGGAACAATAAGCATTTGGCCCGCTGACCAAATCAGATGTTCGATGATTTGCTCTCAAAAATAAACGTGACTGTCATAACTTCGACACGCTTGGAGCTGTGAAGGGGTACAAAATCTTTACCATTATTTATTTTTCCAAAGTCGTAACCCTCGTCGATTCGTCTCTTAAACGCGTAAAGCCCAATCAATCCCTGCCGTTCAATCCCTCAAATCCTCGTCCACAAAGAGCGATAGCTTGTGCCGTTTGAAATCCCAGAGTCTCCGAGGAGGAGTAACGAACAGAGGGGTAGATCTCCGCCGCCGCCGGCCCTTCTGGGATTTCTCTCCTTCCAGCTAGGGTTAGGGTTAGGGTTAGGGTTAGCGTTAGGGTTCTGGGTGCTGGGATGGCGGAAGACGGACGGCAGGGGGGACGGTGAAGTGGTTCAACGTGACGAAGGGATTCGGCTTCATCGCTCCGGACAACGGCGGCGAGGACCTCTTCGTACACCAGACCGCCATCCGCTCCGACGGCTTCCGCTCTCTCGCCGAAGGCGACGCCGTCGAGTTCTCCGTCGAGT
Organism: Calamus simplicifolius; assembly: GCA_900491605.1. Classification (NCBI taxonomy): domain Eukaryota; kingdom Viridiplantae; phylum Streptophyta; class Magnoliopsida; order Arecales; family Arecaceae; genus Calamus; species Calamus simplicifolius. Next base: position 480,867 of record UESW01004762.1, on the reverse strand, counting down.
GCGGCGACGATGGCCGCTCCAAGGCCGTCGACGTCACCGGCCCCGATGGATCCGCCATCTCTCCCGCCGGCGGCGGAGGGAGGGGATACTCCGGCGGTAGAGGTAGGGGAGGCGGAAGATATGGAGGTGGTTATGGTGGAAGCTACAGCAGCGGCGGTGGCGGTGGATATGGGAGAGGGTGGATGAGCGGGGGAAGAGGCGGGAGGATGAGCAGCGGTGGCTATGGTGGTGGTGGTGGAGGGTATAGCAGCGGTGGCTATGGTGGGAGTGGTGGAGGGTATAGCAGCGGTGGCTATGGTGGGGTTGGTGGAGGGTATAGCAGCGGTGGTTATGGTGGGGGTGGTGGAGGGTATAGCAGCGGTGGCTATGGTGGTGGTGGGGGAGGGTATAGCAGCGGTGCCTATGGTGGTGGTGGGCCCTGCTACAACTGTGGAAGGACTGGGCACTTGGCCAGGGATTGTAACCAGGGCGGCGGCGGCGGCTATGGTAGCGGCGGCGGCGGCTATGTTAGCGGCGGCGGAGCTAGGTACGATGGATATGGCGGCGGAGGTTGCTACAACTGTGGAGAGCAAGGTCATTTCGCGAGGGAGTGTCCTCACGGTGCCTGAAGTAATAGTGCTTCTCCTAAATGATAGTATCGTGGATTTGATCTCCTTTCCCCCCCCCCCCTTTTTTTTTTTGTCCCTTTTATGCCATGCATTTTAATCTTGTGGGTATTTGCTTTCAGAAATATAAGTTTTATCTTTTTCCAGGCTTTATATTGTTGGGATTTGATGCACATGTTCTACTCGTATTTGGAATTAATTAAGCCTTTTGTTATGTAGATATGCTCGTTTTAAGTTTCTTGGTTTATTATGAAAATGCGCAGTACTCTTCCGTTTACTTTTCTTTTTGTGAATCGTGTTTGGGGAACAGAACAAATCTATTTGCAAGATTGTAGCAGCCGACAGCTCAAAACAGCGCACAAGAATATCTTGCAATTTCAGTGAAGGCTTCGACAACTTCTCTTGATTCAAAATTTATTAAAATCTTGCCTTGTCCGCTTATCACATCATGGGACGCAAAGAAATGAGGTCTTTAGTTTATAAAGATTGTGACATTGTTGCGTTTATGACCAGTGAAAAGTAATATTTGGTGGCAGATGTCATGCCATGGAACACTTTCATTTGCTTTGATGGCACAACTTGCTTGTGGTCCACAGCAATAGATGATAGTATGTACTGAAATATTAATATTTATTTGTGGCAGTAATCTTGCACAAGGATTTTCTGTTAAGATAAATGATTGGCATCTGTTGTGTGTCCTGCTATGTTTAGTATCTTAGCTGCTCTGGGTTGTATTTCAATGACATGAAACAAGGATTGGTAGGAAATGAAATGAGGGCCGGTGGGCTCACTTTTGATAAGCTCTGGTTGTGCAAAAGAAGTTTAGTTTTCAGAGGTTTGTTGACTCAAGCCCAAGGTCACCAAATGGCTTTCAGGGGCAAGGACAATGAGGAAATACTTTTCTGTCAATGTGGAGTGACCTATTTTCTGAATGCATTTTCCTTTATGCATTTAAGTGAGTCAGGTGTGATTTCATGCTCCTAAACATTGCTACTCTCCAGGTCAAAGGCTGTCATGTGAGTATTATCTTCCCGAGCATATTTTAATTGGTTACTGGTTAGTTCTGTTGCAGAAATTGTTGAAGGGCTGGAATAACTTTGAATGCTTGATTGACTGCTCATTTTAACTCTAGTATTTGACATTTTAATTCTTTCCTGCACAGAACTATCTACCTTGAGAATACCAATGTACATCATCCGTCAGACTCAACCCTTACCATCTTATAATTGTGGTAAATAAATTGCCGTTTGATACTGTTATGTTGATAACTTGCTGATGTTTGTTTGCAAATCCGTGTGCTGTGGCCTTGAGATTTTTATGAATGGCTGTATTTTTTTTCTGCATGCTGATGTATAACATATGTTTTCCCCCCCCTGACAGGAAATTTAATGGATGTTCTTGAGGCTTGAGATTGGGCTTTCTGTGTATGTTGTTTATATTTAAATATAATGTTGGTATGTGAGACTTGTGAAGGGATGAATGGTTTGACTGAAACCACAGAAGGGATTTTTAGTTTCTGGAGGTTGAAGGTTTACGTTATTGCTCTATCACAGTAAAGCCTATGGAATGGAGTCTTTACAGATATGATAATCTGAGGCTGTGCGATAAATTAGAAACCAGGGATTTGTCAAAAAAAAAAGCATTTAGCATTTTTTAATAAATAAGAGGAGAAAATGTGCCTGAATGGATCAATATGGTTCTTGGCTATTGAAGTAACACATGAATGCAAGATGAGCAAATCTATAGAGGTGGTGTGTCATTGTATGGTGGACTTATTTTGGTCAGTGGTTAGAAATAGGCACCTTAATTCTTCTTGAAGAAAAGAAAGAGTACTTTGAGAAAAAATAGAGCAGCAATGATAGTAAATAAGGGGAGAATTCTATAAATGACTTATTCAACATAGTATAGAAGATTAGGGTGAGAGCAATGAAGATCTCCATATGGGTAACAGGGGCTGGAGGAATGAAAGAAGATAACATGATATGATTATGATTCAAAATCTGCCACCCATCTTTGTTTTTGTATTGATGGGCATTTTTAGTTGGAGACAGAAAGCAAAAGGTGAGAAAAGTGACCCTTTGGATGGCATGATCATGCTTAGTCGAGTATCAATCTATTTGAAAATGATTGTATGTGCTTTATCAAGTCTTGGCTGCATTGGATGTTGTATTACTAATCACATTTTTTTTTAAAAAAAATCAAATATATTTTTCTATCAAATCAGTGCTGTTTTTGGTTGTTACATAATATAGAGAAATATCTATAAAATGTTAGACTCATCCAAACAGCCCCCCTACATCTTAAATTATGGAGAACAACCTTGCTTGCGATGTCAAATCATTAAATAAAACCGAAAGTTCTGTGCACCTTTAATACCAATTTTACAATCCCTAATAAGAATGCATGGGTTAATGGCATCTTCTTCATTTTAAATATTGAGGTGATGGACAAAAATGTTGTGAAGTCTATAGGTTGAAAATCCAAAACATACTATTCTGATCATCTGTAGTTTTCATTCAAAAATACTACTACTGTAGTTAAGAAACAAACTATTCAAATTGACCTGAATTGTGGAAGTATTTGAAGTTTAAAACTTAAGTTTGAAATACATTGAAGTACAATTTGCAAATTGTTTTTAGCTTGTCAGTTGATTCGCTTGTTTAGGAATAAAAAGCAAATATATTAAAACAAGAAGAGATATTTAAAATTTAAAATAAACACTGCTCTTTCTAAATCCTAAATCCCTCTTTGATATGATACCTTTCACAGGTAGACATGATGGTTTCGGTGCATCTATGTGACTGTAAATTGTTGCCTTGCATAAGATTTGCGTACAATTGTCCAAAGATAGTCATGTTTTAATATGCAGGTGTTTTCTTTTCACTCTTCTTTTTTTTTTTTCTGATGAAGGGGGATGTAGAGGAAAAATCTCTGAACCTGCAACTAGTGTATATGCGGGTTCTTATTTGTTAGATTGGATTAGATTGGCCTATGGAACTAGAACAAACGAGAATGTGCTGCATACTCTGCATTGTTGCATTGTTAAGGCATGGTAGAAGTCAAAAAATTCACCCTAACTGGACATACCAACTATCAAAGCCTTTCGAGCCACCAAGAACACTGGTTTTTAGCCAATTGTCTAGGTCAGTAATACCATTTTTTGGACAAATTTTAATAAAGATTAATTAGATGACGCCATTTATCTGTGTCTACAAATATAGTTGCATTGATGTCAATTTCCTTATTGAACATTACCTCATAATTCAATAAGCATAATAGATGGTAAAAAACAGATCATGAAATAGAGACAAGCACTAGTTTGTGTATTAGTATAGTTGTTCTTAAGCTTGTATTTGTATAAGGCATATGGTTGGTAGTTCTTCAGCAGTTGAAGATGCACACACCATTAACTATGTGAGAAAAGTTTGTAGCAAGGTGGAAAAGTGATAAGGGCTGCGGGGTCATTTGGAATTTTTGCAAACATTTAAAGTGACATCTAATATTCAACTCAACTCATCTAAGCCTTTTCCCAACTACATGAGGTCGGCTACATGGATCTGCTTCCTCCACTCTGCTCTATTCAGGACTAAGTCGACATTCAAATATCCTAGCTCTTTGCATAATTTGATTTAATAGATTCATGTTTTAGGGGATCTGATGGAGTTTTACGCCGGTTGTCAGCTACATAACGCAACCTTCCTCCTTTACTCGGGCTTGGGACCGGCCTTGGCGGAGTTAAAGTTAGACATCTAATGAAGTAGAATAATCACGATGATGTAATCTTATTTCGACTTTACATTCTAGTGCTAGATCTGAAGAGCCTTGCTAGATATTAACTTAGCAGGGCTGGTAGCAAAATGTCCCTTTCTTTTGTTTCTCTCCTTTTTTTCTAGAAGAAAAAGGGAAAAATATTGCTTCATATGCAAATTGTCATAAAAAATTTTCAAGAGAATACAACTGCAACAATGTGTTTCTCTATATTTGTCCCTTCTTTTCAACTTCTAATGAGCTGCTGGTACACATTACAGGCAGAAAAATTTCTTTCTTTCTTTCTTTTAGAAAGAAGTTCTGATGTTCAAGTTGGCTTCAATTTATTCAATGATTTATAACAGTTTGATTTTCTGCTATCTAATTTTTCAAGGTTCTCAAGTTTGATTACTAAGTCCAGAAAATGAGTTATAAAAGTTCTGATATCCAAGTTCTCAAGAACTTTTCAAAGCTTTTTTTTTTTTTATAAAAAAAAAGACTTTTTATGAAGAAACTTTTGTTGATATCATTCATTTTCTGGACATAATAATGATTGAACAAAACACCAGTCGTATGGTGCATCTGTCAGAAGCGTCAACATATTGTACTCAAGCCTATGAAGTCCTTTGCTGCCTAGTTTTATTTGTCATGTCATGGATAAGTAGGCTAGCCTTGCCATATATTATTGATGTTATCTTCCCTTTGCAAGCATGTACAGATTCCCTTGGTAGTGCAGAATCATCTGTTATCAGATCAATCTATTTAAGGGTGCTTCCTTGTCTGTTTCTGTTGTGTTTAGGCCCTCATTTCTTCCAAGACATATCTGTTGTACTGCCTGAATTTCATATTGTAAGAAAAATATTTTTTCCCCTTCAAGTTTTTATTTTCTCATCAAGAAATTTCTGAAAAATCCATTGATTTTCTGGACATAATGGAGTCAAGATCAGTGGGTCCTCCAAGCTGAGTCATATGTTGCAGAAGCTTTAGTAGCAAATACTTTCATATGGTTGGTGGAATATTCCTAACACCCACAATATAACCCCTAAGGAGGACCCTCACTTACCGAGAATGTGATGCAATCCAAGAGGATTTATGATCATATTACATGTAGCAGGTTTAGATGAAGTTGCTGTTTTCGGTTGAATAGCTTATTGTCAAACTTTAAAATTAAATATAACAGAAATGCACATGTTAAGATGGATATGTGGTAAAACTTTAAAAGATAGAATTAGAAATAAACATATACGAGAAATGATAGGAGTAGCCCCAATTGAAGATAAAATGAGAGAGAATCAATTACTATGGTTTGGACATATACAACAAAAACTTTTAGATGCTCAAAGAGTGATCTTTTAACAATTCATGGTAACGATAGAGGTAGAGGTAGACCTAAACTAACATAGACAAAAAATAATTAAAAAAGATATAACTATTTGTAATTTGAGTGTCGACTTAGTCCTGAGTAGAGTGAAGGAAGCAGATTCATGTAGCCGACCCATGTAATTGGGAAAAAGGCTTAGATGAGTTGAGTTGAGCTTACTGTCAAACTTGTTTTTACTGCCCCTGCTGTCCACAAGCCAACAGCTGGTCTGAGAATGAAAAATGATTTGACTTGCATACTAAATTTAACAGTTCAATGCTGTGCCATATTTGGTACAGTCTGAGAGAATTCCATGTTTTGTTTCTCCAGAACTGAATGCATGCACAAAAGAAGTTGGTTTTCCATTAATTGATGTTACAATTTGTTTCTTGGTCTTTGGAAGGTGCATAGGTTTTTTATGAAACTCAAGAATTCATACTTGGCTGTACATCTGCCATCTTCATGGCACCAGTTGCAATTCACTGGTGCAAACCCATAATCATAGGAGCAGAACTTTTTGGTAATTTGACCACAATATTTCTTCTTGATGTGAGACATGCTCTAGAGCATAATAATACTCCAAAGTCGATTCACTTGCTTGTGTTCTTACCATTGGAGCATCATAGTGGTTAGTTGCACCACTTGATATTCACACAGTATTGTTGCACCCCTTTTTTAGAGTGCATTGAGCTGGTTGCAATTATTAAAATTCCCTCTATATCCTTAATTAATCTCCTCATGCCTTCTATCTTATCAACCAAATGATGAATAATGGAATCTGGACGTTCATCGGATTTATATGGTTGGATGCCAGCTGAAACCCTTTTTTTTCAAGCCAGGTTGTTCAGCTAGTGTTTTTTTTCCTGGGGTGTCTTTGTATTGCATGAGACTTATGGTGTTTTGGACCTATTCTTTTGTCAGCGCCTCACTGAGGGCAAATTAAAATCACCATTATTTTGGTGCTTATTTTTCAATTGAAGGATGATGCTGTGGCTTATAAAAAATCCACAGCTTATCAGTAACATTCTGGAGAATCCTTTGCTTATGTGTTTTCAGTTTTCTTAGGATGTTGTGAGTTTCTGATAAAGCTGTGGCATGAAAAACATGATATGTTAAGCAGGTGGATCTCTAAATGTTTATGAAGCACATTATGTGGCAATGTGAATTTTATGGGAATAAAGAACATATCCATATGTAAGAAACATTTGCCTTGTTAAGATGAGCAAAAATGGATGCCCCAATGCATGAGACTCTTGTCCTGAAATATGAGGAGGGTCAATACACGTAACTTCACCTTTTTATGTATGGTTTTTAACCCATAATACTCAAGTGGCAGTGGAGCCACCAAGATCCATGCTCTACTTTGTCAAGATGAGTGCAATTTCTTATATACTTGTAGGGGATACTTTCTTTGGCTTTCCTTGGAAGACTCTCTAGGTATCTTTCTACGTACCTTTAAGATTGTCGTATTTTCCCCCATCTTGTTTTTAGAATAGATACAATTTAAGCTGCACGGACTTGAAACTCATACTGAAATATGGTCATCTTACTCATAAAATCTGCACAAAGTGACAGTTTGATGCATTGATATCTATTGTCGGTCTGTCTTCATGTATTATTGTAAGCACATGATTTTGTGCTTGCACGATAGCCACAGGAAAATGGGAGCTATTTTGTTCTGATATGCGTGGAGACTGGAGATCCACAGGGAACATCAAAATCTTTCTCTTTGACTTGCATGCAGGTGCCCTGGCCCTCTTTTGTATGGCTTTCAGCTGGAGGCATCCTCTTCTTTTCGAAGGAGAGGATCTGAATTAGATCCATTGGGACGATGCCCAGCAGCAAAACCCCTCCACATCGAGTCATGGACTAGCCAAAGCACTGATTTGGTGATTAAGACTTCCCAACAACCCCGTACTGTAGTATCCCTACATGACGAGCCATTCAGAACCTCCAAAAAGGCACCGGTTGAACATCAACAGAGCTTTGTCCTATTAATCAGTTGCCAGTTTGGTGAACTGGATCCCACCCAATGCAAAGGATCTGAGTCCGTCCAAACTTGTTTATTCCATATCTTCTGTGGTGTGTGCGCTATGGTCTATCTATTTGCAACCTACAATTTTGACTTCAAAAAATTTGAATCATGAGGACCTCATCTGCTTCCAATTCTTCAGTCTTTACTGTGAGATAATGTGCTTGAACATAATAGTGCAATGAGGAGTGTAACTAAAATATGTTGCTTGGATCAAACTATTTTGTAGCTGTGTGATTGGAAGGCCGTTTAGTATTTCAGATAATATCAAGAGGAACATGTAGGGTTGCAAGATGCCTAGCATGTGTGCTTGTCAATCCTCATCCACAAAGGAAGGCCAACATGTAACATTGTTGGATTCTCAATGGCGACAAACCTCCAAGGTGGAAAGAACAAGGCTTGGATACCGGGCTCAGCACTAGAGGAGGGCCGCCACATGATCTACTCATGGAATGGATAAGGAGAACTATATATTATGCTGGTTTCAACTCTGGCAATCAACTACAGGGACCTGAGAAAATACCTGTTGTATGGTTCTGTGAGTAGATGAAGTGGGTTTTTGGATGCCTGATCATCATATTTATCTTTATATTTCCATCAGTAGGAATTATTGCTAAAACAATTAATTTTGAAGAGGAAGAAGAAGTTGAGGGATCAGAGAGGCTATTACACCTCCAAATTTCCATGATGTTACAAGTTACTTTTTAAATGAATTTCTCTATACCTTTTATTTATATTCTTATTTAATTTTCTTTTTGGGGAACAAGGGAAAGTTAAAGAAAGGTGAATGCATCCATCTCTATCTGGCTGGGCTAAGTCAAGCGGTACATCATCATGCCATGCTTCTCCATATACTTGTATTATTTCTTTATGGAGAACTAATGCATGACAATAAACAGTACCATCTTGTCCACTTAATGTAAAGCCAAAAGTGCTTCCATGAGATCCCTCAAGCTCAAGGCTTTGAATCACGTAGGAGACATCATATCCGTTAACTAAGATGGTTAGTCCAATCAATGTGGTAGTTCAAGGACGAATCGATGAGGCGGGTCCTTTCTCATACGGTGCAAAGCTAGGCAGTCTTCGTTGGAAAGAAGAACAAGACAATTAGTAGAAAGTGTGAGATCACCGGGGGCCTTCTTTGTGCCCGAGCCTTTGCTTCTTTTCTAACTTGGAGGTCCCCAAGAGAAAGTAGCTTTTCTTTTGGCTATAAACACGAAGACCCCATTTCCAAAGTCTTTAACCTTGCTTTTTCATTGCATGATTTGGTTAGATGAGTTGAAGATTTGGCATCCACCATTTGGGTGTTGGTTTCAGTGCTTGTACTGGCCTGTCATGATCCGTCTTCTTGGTCGTTGGGCTGCAAAAGTTATGAAGCCACATGGATTCAAAAGTGGGTATGGATGGTCTTTTTCTATCTTGTTTTATGTATTTGGACACAAGTTCACGTAACTAGCTGAGAGCATTTGGGTGGAGACGGTGGCCATAATATTCTGCAGTATTTTCCCCAGATTTGTCAGGGACTCATATTTCCAAGTAACAGTCTTCTGGACCGAGTCACTGTCTGTAGTCTGGAGGTTGATTATCTTTTGCTTCGGCTTGAGAGGCTGTAAAAGGTGCAGCTCCTTCAGTTTTAGGGCAGCATCATCCTGAGGATTAATTTGATGCCCACCGATCTCTTTTCTAGCCATTTAATCGTTGCAGTAGAGTTACGCTTGCATCTGAACTAGTTTAAGATTAAGACTTTGCTATTGTTGTTGTTGTTATAGTTGAACTACACTTGCACTCTCCCTTGATTCTTTTGTAATATTGAGGTAGATCGAATGACAGGCATTAAATAAATACTAGTTCAAGGGCTTAAAGGACAGTAGATCTGATCATGAGCCATTCCTTGTGACACTAATTAATGCAGTGTTGCTTGACATATGGTGGCATTTATCTCATCATCAACAATTCCTCCTGACATTGTGTAGTCGACATACGATGGCATTTTATTTCCTTAATGTGGCATATAATTTCATAAAGTATTTCTTTATATATCATTGTAGATGAACCATCCCTTACTTTGGAAACTTCAGAATCTACAAGATATAGCATAAACAATAGCCGGATAAAATGGATTTGTCCGGTTTTAACTAATTCTCTTTCCCTTGAGGATGAAAGTGGTGAGCAGTTTTTCTGCGTGAGGATCCAATGACTTGATCTGGGACTAATTGAGCTATCATATTGGCTTGAAAAGTTTTCTTCTAGTTATGACTTGGCCGAGTCTTGCTTGCCTTTTCAGTTCTATTTAGTGTACATTTACCGCATTCCAATCCTTTTGGACCTGATGAACTCCTTGAATTGACTCTTGTTGGTGCAGGAATGAATCCAGAAAGAATTTTTGGTTTTCCAGATCAAAGCTTTAATTGGTACCAGCGAGGCCAGGCTTATTCATATCAATTGTCTACTTTTCTTCATGGACCACTTCTCTGACAGACGACACAATGCAGTCACCATCCCATAACTGTCACTTTTCTTGGAACACGAACATGCAAGCTTTCCCTACTTTTTCCAAATAAACAAACTCTGGACCCATTCACTTGCCAAGTTACCACCACGATCCACTCGCATTTTCTTTTCTTTAGAGAGGAATATGAAAAAAAAAAAAAAATTGATGTGTAGAAATCCTAGAGCTAGCCTCATGGATTACCATAAGCAGAAGCTTCCATTTTCATGGTAGAATATATGCTAGAGGATGAGAGAGAGGAGAGACATAAAATATTGACTCCTCTATTGGAGTTGCATTTGATTAGAGGATAAATACAATATAAAAGTAGGCCAATACTTCAACACACACATGATTCCATTGCCTTTTCTCTTCCCGGCCTCAATTTTTTGGTGAGTGGGGTGGCAAATCTCCTTAATGCCTTGGAGGGCATTGATAGCACTTGGTGAACAAACCAAATGTATCAACCTGTTGAATGAAGTTAAGCATACTCGCCCAACCTCCAAATCCAAAGCCAACCACCAAAACCCACACCACCACAAAGCAATTCAGTGAGTAGAGACCAGCCCAGCCTCCTAAAAATGATGGAGGCCTCTCCACAGCATTCTGCAAGCCACCAAAGACCCAATTAAAAAGATCAGTCATAAAAAAATATTAATTCTATACTGATGGCTAGTGTGATACTGAACCTCTCTAGCAGAAGCGGGAGCAAAGGTTATCATGTGAGCCAGTGCTGGAATTATGTACACAGTGAAGCTGACAAGCAGGGAACCAACGGTTGAGTTGATGGGGCCAAAGAAGGGGAATATGATTGCAAGGAACCATATTGGTATCACCACTGGAAGCCTCGCGAGCGCCCTCTTGAATACGCTCTTCGTCTCATGGATACCAATCACTTTCTCCCACACGAAGTATAGAGGAGTGCATGCGAATCCAAAGGTTATAAACTGATTCATATATAACATCAGAAAGGCATTACCATAAGATGAAGCAATGGATTGCGTAAGGTTATTGTTTGTGTTGAGCTAAGGAAAGTTGGATTCTCACCTGATGGATGAGCATAAGAATAACAGCAGTGTTCCTAAATCCAGACCTTGGGAGCAAAGAGAAGGCATTGGAATGGTCGAGGAGCATGTCACCAAAGGCCCAGTACATTGAAGCAGCTGAGGGTAGGGTGAGTGTTAGCACATACAAGGTTGCCAACAGATATAAGCTTAAACTTCTGTGGTTTCCACATTGCATGCATGATCTCTCTGCATGACCAAACAAGAAGAGTTACACCATAAAAACATGATGAAATATATGTGGAACAAATAAGGTATTTCAATGCCATAATGTTGACAAGGCTATCAAAGAGGCAAGCCCCTAGTTTACTTGTATATGGACTTGTAGTTTGGTTACATTGTATGTATGAAACTACTCACACTGTGACAGCATGGCCTCCAAAGGTATAGAGGATGTTGGTAGCTCCAGTGAAGTATAGAACCATCTTGGTTGGGCCTGAATGGGTCACACCTTCCACCTAGGACACAAATTTAAGAAACCAGAATAAGAGGAAAAGCAGTAGTAAACAAGAGAACAAATGACAGTGGCAGTTGGAATTTTTAGAGGATGAGCATGAGTGTAAACTACCTGCCCATGGAGCAAGGCAGCTATTGTTAGATACCATGCAGTAAAACTAGTCATGACAAGGCCTAGGAAAGACCAGATCCTGTAATTGTGGAAAGAGGGGATGAAGACTGTTGTCGCACAACAGGCTCCAAATATGTATGTCCAAGTCCTCTTGTCAAGATTGTCATTGATGTAGTAAATATTGCTGCATAAAAGAAGGGATGAAGTGTAAAGATTTCCCAAGTAGGAGGGGAAAAATAATACAGCATATATATTTTGGGTTTTGGTTGATCGCTACCTTGCACATGCAATCAGTTGAATTACTGATCCAAAGAGAAGGAACGTGCAGTTGAAAAGCAGACCTATATTCCTCCAGTGCTTCCCCAAAAGCCCATCGAGGACTTCAAACCACTGATCAGAATCAAAAACAAAATAGAAGAAAAAAAAAGAGTGAAATAAAGTAGATGATTCCTCCTCACAGAATGTTCTTTCTTATTTCCTCATTTTCATCAACCTTCTAGGTTCTCTTTTTTCACTTTTCTCCCTCTTGACATACTAAAAAAGGAGCTAGATACTTTGTCTCTGTCATGTGGCAAAGGGGGCTTTTTCTCTAAAAGATGGATAAAAATACTGCAGTCCCAAACACAGTCATAAAATATGGACATTTCTGAGTGTCACCATGCAAGGGAAAATCGGCTGTAGTAGTATGGGACTACTATAGTTGCAACATGAGAGATGTCCTTCTACGAAATCTTCTAAAAATCTTGAAGATGATTGTTAGAAGGTTCACATATAAATCGTTTTAAGTGAAAGAAAATATTTACCTGAATGACATGGTTCCTAAAATCCACCTTCTCTCTCTTTTCTAGTCCTGTACTCCACATAGAGCACACTGATAAGATAAGCAGTCCAACTCCCCATCAGCCCATAAAACAGCTGAAAGAGGATCCCTGACACCATCCCAAGCTGGGAGAATGAGTATGGCAGTGTGAGCAGCACTTGAGCCACCTACAACACCACCACAGCAAGCCACCACCCAAATCTTAGCCAATGTATACATCAAAGAAAAAGGTTTATTTTTTAACATTTTAGCCATTGCAACAATGGGCAATACCTGGTTGGAAGCACAACTAAACCATGCATCATAGACCGAGCCGCCATGCCAGAAGTACCTTGAAAGCTTGCTCTTAGAGTCCTTCGACTCCCCTTCAGTCTCCATTTCCATGTAATTCCCTGCAACAACGGTCTCGACTTTCTCTGATGCCATCTCTTCCCTTCCCTTCCCTTCCCTTCCTCTTTGTGTGCAATGGTGCTAAGCTCGGAAGGAGCTCTAGTGGTTATAAAGGAGTCTCCCCATCATCCCAAGGTGGAGCTGGGGACCAAGCCTTTGGGGCAGCACACGAGCGGCGAGGCCCACCAAAGACTCTTGGGAAATACTAAGCCCCAAAGAGTCGGTCCAGTATGAGACTCTAAGATGTGCCTTTATGCATGATGGAAGACATAAGATGGATAACATCCATCAATAAGATGTGTTTCCACATGCTTCTATTTGGTATATGAGCTCCAGTGTTCGCCATCTGATCATCTTATCTCTCTGCAAGCAAAGGAAGTTAATGGGGCCTGGAGAGATGGGCTATGATCGTTTCCTAGTCATGCAAAGGATGGCTCTCCAAGATGGGTTGAATGATTGCCTTGCAGATGGAGTGTGGTGCTTCGCATGATTAGGGCACACGTGTGACAACTGGCTAGCTACCTCTTCTAAATTAGGCCATGGAGAGTAGGAACTAGGAAGCACTCATCTCCATGTTGATTTCAGTGTAGAAGATATGATTAAGGAGCTCCACAAGGAGGCAGCCTCACCTTTTTCTTGTTCCATTTCCTAGGGATCCAAGCTTTCGCTTTAGTCTTAGATCTTAGTACCAACAATAAAGCAAGATTTAAGTATAAACATTAGATTCGTATGGACCCTAAGATACTTTATCTATTTGGTGGGTTGTTGGAGGCTATTATGATTATGGTGGTTGAGACCTCTCTCTCTCTCTCTAAAAGAGAATGGGCTGGGGGAGAGATTGTGTGATCCCAGACCTTGCCACTTGTAATCTCCAAACTTTAGTTGATCGAGACATTTGTTGGCCAAATCCATGTGATATCATTAGCTCTCAAAAGAGATGTTATTAGCTCTCAATATGACATTTTATCGATCCTTCCCAAATTTTCAGCTTAACATAGTAGTTAATGGTCCAAGGGAAATTATTCACAATGTAATATGATAAGTCAAAAGTCAGATGATGGACTTGGCCTCAAAACAATCTAAAGGGGTTAAATGAAATGACTAATTCATATGAAGCAACCAACAGATGGGTTATGATTAGATTATGAATCAAAGCCATCATCCACTCAGCAAGTTCATATGAGTTTTGTGTTTGGAAAGAGTCTTCATCAATCAATATCCTCTGTGATCACTAATCTCTTTAAAAAGTATTTAGTAGGTTCCATGCTGTCATCACCTTAGCCCATTGTCCTTTAAAATGAAAACTATATGATGGCTTCAGTTCCTTCTCATTGCACTTTTGTGTTCTTTTTTTCTTTCATCAGGCCCCATAGTCATAATCTGATATCCCTTTGAGAACATGGCTAGACCTTTTAGGTCCATCTGTTAGGTGATACTTGTTTGTGAGACCAAATGAAATGCATCTCTCAGGAGCTGGCCAGTCACTAGCTCGAAGGGCCGTGGCACCTTTTAGCTTCTTTTTCTTTAAGCTTTCATGAATCATGAGATTTAAAGAGTAGCAACTAAACAAGTGTGGATGGCTTCCTACCAAGGGAGCTCTCCATATGCTCTCTCTCTCTCTCTCTCAGCATAAAGCAGTGCTGAAAGCCCATTTTCTCGGCTCTGGCCTTTTCACGTTCACATGGGCAGGCATGCTTTGATGACTTGAGTCTTAAAGCTAAATCATAGACGGTTCTGGGATAAATGAAGAGTACCTACCAAGATAACAACTTGAAGTGCATCATAGGATTGTTCTCATGTCCATATCATTAAGGTAATATTTTTTGGATTTTTTTAATATTTTTCCCCCCCTAAGATCTAGAATCAAGCACTTGCAATGCACATGACAGTGTATCGATATAAATCAGAGTCTGTAACACTTTTAAGAAGAAAAGGAGTCAGAGAACAGTTTGGTAATTACTAAAACATGGAGTTAATTAGGGTTGGAACCTGCCCTCAAGCATTGTATCATGATAGTAGGGATCAAGGTTGAGCAGTGGATCGATTGGTGCAGACCAAGAAAAAAAAAAAGAAGAAGAAGCAATTGTTGCTCTATTTTTTTATTTAGATTTTGATTTAACAACCAAATTGAATTTAATCAAGATTGTTGAGAATGAATTAAATAATCTTACAATTGCGTCTGTGTCTTTAGAATTTGATATATTATAAGGGTCAAAGTTTCAGATTTTAAGAGAACTGCAGGGCTTATACATTAAAATTTCTCTTGGAATTCTTCTACTCAAACTTGCATTTTTTTCCAGTACTGTAAACTGGGCACAAGTAGTAGCAGAATTCTTGGTAATCATCGATTGATATAACTTCAGTCCGCAATAAGAAGCCCATTTTTTCAGAGAGGCCGCTTGTTTTTGATGGCTTATTGAATTAGCTGGTTCTATAAACAAGCAAGCCTAGGACTTGCTTTAGTTCCTTTTGTTAATTCTGATATTTTTCATTGTCCTTTTGGAGTCTATTCTTTCTCCAAAGATGGTAGTAATAATAATAATATTAACTTCTTGCATCTCATGCTTCCTGTTCTTTGGTATCTTGTATATATGTTGAAATGGATAATTGGTTGAGCTAAAGATTTCGGTCAGGTGCCATATTATCTTGACAACTTTATATGAACAAATTTCTTGTAATAAGATGTCCAATGTTGAATGCACTTATTTCACTTATTTCACTTTTGCTCTTGTACTAAAAAAAAAAAAAAATCTACATGGATCAGTAGCAATGTAAAATTAAGATTGCAGATTAAATATTGGAATAAAGAAGAGAAAGCAACCATCAAGATGGTGGATATTGAAATTGTTGTACTAACATGAGTCTTAGTCATCTATATTATAAAAATATGTTTAAAAGATTATGACAGTATAGAAGGGAAGATGATGAGTTGTATAGAAGATGAAGAAGTGCAAGAAACAAAGAAAATATCATGGAAATTTAGATTCCTACCAAGGTTTCTGAAAAATTCTTCATTAATGTTGTCAAATAAGTCTAGAAAAATGGAAGAACTCTTCCTAAAATCTGTGTACCTGTCAGAGATTCATCATACATAATTAATCAAGTAGTAAAATTAAGGATGATGGTGTCTCCAAATAAATCTCTCATATTCTCCACTTGCTATGACAAACATTTGAATATTCTTTGCTACTTCTATTGTTTTTCTTGTGCTTCTCTCGTAGTCAGGCTTTTCCAAGTGTGTGGTTTAGGACGCCTAGATACATTTTGTGAGTGTTCTACCTGTATATTAGGATTAGTTTGCATGGCTATGGCTATGGTCTAACTTCTTGACACAAAAACTAGTTTTGATTCAGTTTATTCATCCTACTCCAAAAATTCCATAGGATGATGAATGGATTAAAGTAGCTTAAGAACCAATACCAACATGATCTAATAAGGTTATATTGATTCTGTTGTGAGTGTTAATAGGATTGATAAGTACAGAATCTTAAAATCGATGTTCACTGGATTGGTTCTTAATTTTAAGGTTCGATCCCTTGATTCTTACAAAAGAATCAAATATCCTTTTTTTTAAAAAAAATTAAAATACTTCTGAAGACCAAACCTAAGACTGAACTATTCTAATTAGGTAAGCTCTGGGTTTGCTCCAACATAGAATCAGATCAATTCTAAACCCAAATTCTAGAACCAATCCTGATTCTATTAGTTATAAGTTTTGACTTAGATTCGACTTAACCCAATCCATGCTCCCCTCTAAAATTTACTATGAAACAAACTGGAAAGCAAGAACAAGTTGAAGCTAAGTGCTTTCTTCAAATGCTTGGGCTACCACAAATTTCAGGCCCATGGCCTGGCCTGTTGGCAGCCCTATCCAGAGGGTACTCACATTCACTCTTGCGTTCAGCATTGCCACCTTTGAAACACATTACTCCTCAAAATTATCTTCAATGAATATGATTTAAATTCCAGACCATCAAAATTATATCACACTGATTGAACCAATTAATTCATTCTGGTAAGCTCATTTCCATTTATCCTAAATCAAGTTGAAATCAGCTTCAGTGTAAATCAAGTCTGGTCCAAGTTTGAATAAAAGCTCAATCTTGATTGCAAACTTGATTCAAAGCACTGTTTAGACTTAAATTAACATTCAAGCTTATCAATCGAAGTCAATTTTTGGCTCTTCTTGAAATTAATTTCAAGTCTATCTTATTAGTTTAGGCTTCTGTCAAACTATTTTAATCTTATAAGGAAGCAGATAACTAAGCACAGACATTAGACTAGCACCTAGACAGATCAAAAGTGGTGTAGTGATAAAAAAAATTATAAATATGGCATGGAAAAGTGAAAAACCATAACACAAATGCATAGAAAAAAAAAAATAGGAACAATAATGATTCCATAAATAAGAAATGAGTGATAATATAATAGCAACGAATAACAATTAGACTTGCTAATATATGTAATTTCAACGTGGAAATCAATGAGAGTTAGGATAAGCTTTATATTGTCTTTTCTAACGTTTAGTTTCCTTCATATTTTTATGTTACGTAGAGGACTATGATTTGGCCAAAACAAATCCTTTTACTTTTAAAGTTTTACACAAATCTTTTCAGCCTCAGCAGCCTTTCAGCACAGTGTGACACCACCACTGCTAGCCTGGGCTGAAATCTTAATCCCAATCTATGCATCATAATGCCAACAACCATATAAATGTATTTATATATCCCTTAATGCTTTACAGTCCCAAAATATCTGTTGATGCCTAATCACCATGAGCTAGCATCCTTGAGCATCTGTGAGTGCACCGTGAATTTTCTGATAAAGCTTCATCTCCTCGCCGAGATCTACAAAAAGTTTCAGGAATAGGATATTCCAGCGAGGACCCTCCAATGCTCAACTCAATAATCAAAATCACAGTTGTGAGCTTGAGTAAGCTCGAAAGAGAGAGAGTTGAAGATGATCCTACTCTCTAAGTGCTTAAGTATTCATACCTTGGTCAGGGATTCCTCTTACCCGTTTTATTGATACTTAGAGTCTGTGAGACTTGCTTAGGAAGTTTGGAGTCTCATAATGGGCCATGACTTTGTGGATGAAATGTCAAAATTAGTGGGATTCATCCCATCTGAACTGGATGATTGGTACTTCATGACAGATGATGACTTTTCGGGCTCATCATATCCAGACAATTAAAGCTTCATGATGGATGATGACTTTTTAGGCCCAATGCTAGAGCTAGTGGAGCTTATCTCATTAGACACGTGGGCCACAGATGGTTGGTAGGCCCGGCCTTGTCAGAGGCGAAGGCTTGTCTGAAAAGCTGAGGCCGAGTTCCGAGACGAGGCCACCTTAGAGCTGGGGTTGCCATGGAAACTGGGGTCGAGTCCAGAGCTGAGGTCGTTTGGAGGCTGAGGCTGCCTTAGAGCTGGGGCCACCTAGGAGCTGGGGCCGAGTTTGAAGATGAGGCCGCCTTAGAGCCGGGGCCGCCTATGAGCTGAGGCCACCTTAGAGCCTAGGTCGCCTAGGAGCTAGGGCTACCTAGGAGCTAGGGCCGTTAGCATTCTTTGTCTTCCGCCGTTAGGTAATTTTGGCCGTTAACTTACATGTGGCTTTATCAATCACATCAGATGCCCCCCTGCTCCTGAATCTTGACGGTCACGTGTTTCATACTCACTAAGCGAAAGGTTAAAGATGCATCAATATGAGTAGCTCCCAATTAAAAACCATTCGATCGTTGATCCTAGAGCAACTTGCCAACTCACCTTGACATCATATGGTTAACCAATTCTGATTTGACCATCTAAGAGATTCATGCTCAACCACGGAGCCTAATCTACTTCCATTTGATTTAATCAAAAAGAAGGACATGATCAACTATAACTATTGTTTGATTTAGAGCATTCTTAACCTAATCTAATTAGATTTGTTCAAATACTCTTTTAGTCCAGTTGATTTAAACCTTAGGGTCTAACCCTTTATGGACCCGATTTAGCTAACCCAAAAGATTAAATATATTTCATGTTTACATGTCATATATTTCAATCAAGCATCACATATATTATGTTACTACTCATAATTCCTATATTAGATCATATCTAAAGAGATTATGAATTAACATTTGACATTCAAATTAGACTCTCATAAATATTTGTATGTTTCATAACATAGACATTAGGAGTTCTTGAAATAGTTTTCAATAGAAATGTCATTATACTAAATGATTGTCATTTTTGCCCAACGTTCTTATTGAACGTAATTTCTATAGGCCTTCTGGCCAAAAGTTATTATGAAATTTCAATAAAGGATGTTACTTTGAATATCATTATGAATGGAGTCACTGTAATGACTGAGCATTTATCTAATGGCATTTATATATTATCACAGTCTGTGAATATAGTGTACAAATCAAGTAAGCGCCCTAAAACAACTGATGTCACAGGTATTTATCTTTGGCACCATCGGCTGGGTCATATCAATAAGAACAGATTAAACAGGTTAACTCAGGAGGGCATCCTTCGAGTTCATGATTGTGAATCATTCACTACCTATGAATCATGTCTTCTTGGTAAAATGACCAAGTCATCTTTTACTGGAAAAGATGAAAGAGCTAAAGAGCTATTAAGTCTAGTATATACTGATGTATGTGGACCAATGAGCACTTGTGCCAAAGGTGGATATTACTACTTCATTATTTTTACAGACGACCTTTTTAGGTTCGGTTATGTCTATCTTATGCGACATAAATCTGAATCATTTGAAATGTTAAAACAATATCATAAAGAAGTAGAAAAACAAACAGGAAAATGTATTAAGATCATTCGATCAGATCGAGGAGGCGAATACATTTCCAATGACTTTGTAACATATTTAAGGGAGAATAGGATTCTCTCCCAATGGACTCCTCCAAGAACACCACAGCATAACGGTATGTCGGAAAGAGGAATCGAACTCTGTTAGATATGGTTCGGTCCATGATGGGTTTTGCAAGCTTGCCAATATCCTTTTGGGGATATGCATTAGAATCAGCTTGTCATATTCTCAATAAGGTTTCAAGTAAGTCTATTTCAAAAACTCCACATGAGATGTGGTATGGACATAAACCGGTAATCACCTATCTGAGAGTCTGGAGGTGTCCAGCTTATGTGAAATGTGCAAAATCAGACAAACTTGAACCCAAATCTGACAAATATTTTTTCATCGGCTATCCGAAAGAAACCAAAGGATATTACTTCTACAATACTAAAGAACAAAAGTTGTTCATTAGTAATAGAACAGTTTTTCTTAAAAAGAGTTCCTTAGTGAAGGAACAAATAGCTCTAATATTGAACTTGAGGAAGTTCATCAAGTAGAAGGAACAACACAAACCAGTGAACCCTTAGAATCTGAGTTGATTAGATCAAACTCAAAACCCATTTTAGATGCACCATTAAGGCAATCTGGTAGAGTACCACATCAATCGGACAGATACTTAGGTTTCTTGGTCCAGAACAATGATCCTATTGAACTCGATGAGAACAACGAGGATCCGATCACCTATATGGATGCTATGCAAAGGACTGACTCTAATAAATGACTTGATGCCATGAAATCCGAACTTGATTCCATGAAGGACAATAATGTATGGACATTAGTTGACCCATCCGAAGGGATAAAACCCATAGGGTGTAAGTGGATTTTCAAGAGGAAAAGAGGCACAGACGGAAAGGTTGAGACCTATAAAGCACGTTCGGTTGCCAAGGGGTATCGTCAACGTTATGGTATTGACTATGACGAAACGTTTTCTCCTGTGGCAATGCTGAAATCCATTCGGATTATGCTAGCTATAGCAGCACACTTAGATTATGAGATTTGCAAATGGATGTTAAAACCGCTTTTCTAAATGGTGATTTAGAAGAACAGGTGTATATGATACAACCTGAAGATTTTATATCTGAAGACTAAAGTGTGCAGGCTACAGAAGTCTATTTATGGACTTAAGCAAGCATCTAGGAGTTGGAACATACGATTTGATAAAGTGATCAAATCTTATGGCTTTATTAAGAATAAAGAAGAACCTTGCATTTATAAATGGGCTAACGGTTCAGTTATTGTATTTCTTGTATTATATGTGGATGACATTCTCTTAATCGGAAATGATGTCCCTGCATTACAAGGAATAAAGATATGTTATCATCATAATTCTCCATGAAAGATCTGGGAGAAGCATCATACATCCTCGGGATGAAGATATATAGAGATAGATCTAAGAGGATGCTTGGTTTATCCCAATCTACGTACATTGACACAGTGCTAAAGAGGTTTAGCATAGAGAATTCCAAGAAAGGCTATCTTCCGATAGGCCATGGAATTCATCTTTCTAAGAAGGATTGTCCGACAACTCCTAATGAAAGAGAACGTATGAGTCAAATTCCATATTTTTCGGCAGTAGGATCGATTATGTACACCATGACATGTACAAGACCAGATGTGGCATACTCACTAGGAGTAGTGAGTAGATACCAATCTGATCCAGGAGAAAAATACTAGCAAGTTGTTAAGACAATCCTTAAGTATTTGAGAAATACTAAGGACCAGTGGTTAGTCTATGAAGAGTCTAATTTGAAACTTATTGGATATACTGATTCCAATTTCCAATCAGATCATGATGATAGCAAAAGTGTATCAGGTTTCATGTTTATCCTAAATGGTGGAGCTGTTTGCAGGAAAAGTTTCAAGCAACATACAGTGGCAGATTCGGTGTGCGAGGCAGAGTACATTGCTGCATCAGATGCTGCGAAAGAAGCTGTGCGGCTGCAAAAGTTTATCTCTGAGCTTGGAGTGGCACCTTCCATAGATGGACTAGTCCTGTTGTACAGTGACAGTACTGGTGCCATAGCTTAAGCAAAGGAACCACGAGCACATCAGTGCACCAAGTACATACTGCGTCGGTTTCATCTTATATGAGAGATTGTAGACCGAGGTGACATAAATCTTCAGAAGATTGATGGAAAGGAAAACCTAGGTGACCCATTTACTAAAGCACTCAGAATCAAGGAGTTTGATGACTATAAATTGAAGATGGGTATTAGATACTGTAATGAGTGGCTTTAGGCTAAGTGGGAGTTTGTTGGGAATTGTATCCTAAAGCCAATCATTTGATGATTGTGCTGATGTAAATTATATATAAATTAATATATTAATAAAAGTTATTTGGCAGTTTATTCATTACAAGAACATCTTCTTAAAACTCCTAATAGTAATGAAGCCCCCAGGATCTTCCTTCACGATAAAGGAGGATTTATCTTTGAAGGTCCTTAAAAGAGTTTGCGACCAAATGATATACTATGACAAGGCCATAGTACTATCAATTATAGGACGTTGTATATCATATTTATTGGTTGTCTCTTAACCAAGGAGTGTAGAGACACTGGTATGACATACAGGTGAAAGTGTAGGAGTACATTTCATCGAACGTGACTCATTTCCGGATACTCTACTATCAAGAGTTAATCCGAGAAGATATAGGTATAAGTATCCTGAAGATCACAACCAGTGACTTACAAGAAACTCATTGTACTTAGGTGCCGGACCACCTGGATTTCTAATCCAGCTATGAAAGGTTACTGGGTGCAGTCAAGTACTTGTAATAGTCAGTTATGGATCAAGATGGAATTTGACCTATCCCGTTAAAAGGAGAAATTCTTGTGTTTCAATTTAGCAAGACCTTGGCCAAGGCACTTCATGTGAAAGTCACATGATCACTAAAATTGAAATCACTTTATGGATTTGCTGTTTAGAGTTGACAGGTTCTTAAGCCATCCTTAGCATTTGTGGTCAAGAGGATGAATTATACGGTAACTGTTTCTTAGGATTCTTGGAGTTTGCTTGGCAACTCTTCGACCTATCCGGACGTTGGGTTCCATTGCTAGATGGGCACATCGATTAGTATAGAAAATTATTTCTATGCTACCGGCTTAGGTTCGAACCTAGAGAGTCACACGCATAGAAGTTTCCTAGGATGATCTATTTGCTGATCAATGATTGAGAATCGTATATGATTTAATTAATCAATTTGATTGATTGAATTATCTCAATTGGATTAAGTACAAGTGAATAAGATTCAATTTGGTTTAAGTCTATTAGAAGGACTAATCAATTTCAAATATTGATTTGAAATTAGATTTGATTTGGATTTAAATAGATTCAGGATTAGCCAAATTTGATTTGGGCTAGGACCATGATCTATATTGGTTTAATCCAATAAATTCAAATTAGCTTAAAACTAAAAATCCAAACCTCATGTGTGAAAAAGGTTTTCTCGCATGATGAGATAACTAAAATCTCATCTCATAAGAAATTAAATTCTCATGTAGAATTTAATTTATAACTTTTAGTCTTCTTCAAATGATTCGCAAGTTCAAGAAAAATAAATTTTGCTAAAAGGTGCCTCTTTGGAAGAGTACTCCACACAACTCTCCGTGCATTGACAAGTGTGTGAATTAATGTGCCTCTTTGGAAGAGCACTCTATACAACTCTCCGTGCATTGACAAGTGTGTGAATTAATGTGCCTCTTTGGAAGAGCACTCCACATAACTCTTCATGTATTGATAAGTGTGTAAATTTAATATGTCTCTTTGGTTTTTACAAAAACAGCGGAATTCTAAATGTTAGAATTCAATAGGCTGGTTAATATGAAACTATAAATAGAGGACATCCCTCATCAGATAATAAAACACAAGATCAAAAGAGATCAAAAAATTCTAAACAGTTAGAACCAAGTGTTATAGTTCTAAGAGTTAGAAAAGAAAATTCTGGTGTGATTTTAGTGTTAGCAAAAGCTTGGTGGATCTTGGAGGAAGATTCAAGTGGAATAATTCAAGATTAGCAAAATTATTTTTCCGCGAGCTAGCACTCCCAGGAATCCGATCATTCGAGGGCTTCGCGTGGACAATACTAGAGGCTGGACGATTGAACGGCTGCAGAGCACAAAGGATTTACCTACTGTTCTTAAGGTGAGTGATTTGATCCTTAGATCTTAAGGCAGGCTTCAAGATGAGTAGTATGACTTCTCATCGTGAAGATTAAGATATGATCTTAATTATTTAATTTATATGCAATACTTAGATCAAACGATCTTATAATATAAGGCAAAGATATGATCTTGATGCATGTTAGAAAGATTAATATGTAATCTTTAAATTTTCGCATTGATAATTGTTATCAAATTTTAAAATATGCATGCCTCGGGGATTAACTCTCCCAACAAAAGGAGCATAACATTTTTTGCCATCGTTGAGCTTTGTGCACCATTAATCAGCGGGGGCGAGCGCGTGCCCTCGAGAAGGTAGTCTCTTTCAAGTCTCTTCCTCATTTAAGAATGGTACCAAAAGTAATGTGATCCATGGGAAGATCAAGAAAAATATCTCTCGATTGACGAAAAAGGTAGGGCACCATTATTGGATCACCTTTATCCACGTCCCATCATTGGGCGCATATCGCGCTCTTTGAACGTCACCAAGGTATTGTATCTCAGATAGTGAAGAGTTTTTTGACAGTTGGACATTGTCTCCACTTACGGGTGTCCACGTGGCATTACAACGGGCGGAACATTTCAAAAATCGTGTATAAAGATCATCCTATCAGTCCCTTCGAGCCTTTCATGCCTCTGGTATCTTCTTTGTGCTTCTTTCGCCTCGGTTTTTGCTCTATCTCTCTAATTTTAGGTCAGCCCCTTTTGCCTCTTTGTCCCTTTTTTTTCTTCCTGATGGACCCTCGTTCTAGTAGAAAGGATAAAAGTCCTATGGTTGAACCTTCTGAGGATGAAATCCTTTGGGCAAGGCATCATACACCCGGTGGCATTTCCATCTGTGACCTTCCGACAATCGCAACCTAGGTGCCACCTAGAGTCTCTCCACCACCACCAACTCGTCTGGCATCTCCTCCGGCTGCCACCTCTGATTCTGCCAGTCCGAAGGAGATTGTCTCCACCGTGTCCTCTAAAGAAATAGAATATCTTAGGGTTAGATATAGGATACTTGATAGTGTTCGTCTTTTTGCTCCCGCTTCTAATGACAGGGTAACCTCCAGCCAATCTGGTAGGGTTGCCCTATATGAGGAATTTTTAAAGAGTGGGCTCCATCTTCCCTTCCATCCCTTCTTCCTTAACCTTCTAGATAGATATGATATTGCCCCGGCACAGTTGACTCCAAACTCCATTCAGATCATCTGCACCTTTATTGTACTTTGCCATTTTCATAGCATTTTTGCTCGAGTCTCTTTGTTCCGGGCCTTGTATAAACTCCGTAACCCCAATAAGGTTGGATGGTGGAGCTTCGCCTCCAGACCCAAAAGAACCCTCATGCTCGATCTGCCCTCCAAAATCAAGGGATAAAAATTCTGATTTTTCTATGCACACATGGATGGAGTGAAGATGGGCTGGGGGAGTCCCGACATTAGCCCCAACAAGAACTCGGCCGTAGATGAGAGAGATCGAGAAATCTTTGATTCATTGATGTCTTCTCACATTTCCTCCTACCGAGAGCTGTTATCGAAGAGTAACCTCCGCGAGGCCGGCGTAGTGTCGGCATCGCCAACACCGGCGCCCGACGAGCGCCATATTCTTTAGTCATAGATTCATCAGTTTTTTTTTTGACCTTTGATCTTCTATGCAACAATGAGGTTGTCGTCTGAGCACTTGATGGCGGGCGTCCGAAGGAGGAGGGAGGCCATCGGTGACACGACAAGGACAGCGCCCAAGAGGCCTCACCGGGAGGATCAAGGTGAATCGTCCTAGGCCCCCATGGTTCCCTCTGAGGCTGCACCAGCAAAGGAGCCAAGAAGAGAGAGTCCCCTGGCCGAGGTGCCGACCCTTCCTATTGAAGTCAAAGCAGGGCCATCAAGGGATGAGCCCTCGGCCCTCACCGAGCCAAGGAATGAGGTTACTCCAGAGGTGAGGGTTGGGGTGCCTCCCGTAGTGGAAATTGAAGATGAGGCCCCATCGACAACTCAACCAATGCTTGGAGGAGGAGAGATAGCCTTCGCTAGCACCTCAAGTAACCAACCGTCGAGGCTATCGACGGCGGATAACGGTCGACTGACGGAGCACATATTGAGTCATGCCAACCTCTCTAATTTTTAGGCAGACCTTCGTCGCCGATTGATAAGCATAAATCTAACTATTTAATTCATATACTTTCATAACACATTAGCTAGTTTTTATTTAATTTTGAGTTAAATATATTTAATTTTATTTTTTCAACTACAGTATTAAGCCAATCTTCATTTTTTTCTACATAGTTTCATATTTAGAGTCTGCATATTGCAAATAGCAAGGAGACTTACTTGGATCTAATATTTTATTTCATATCTATTCTCAACGTCTCTTACAAATTTTCTCATTATCCTTTGAGCTATGGCTTTCTCCAAGGGACTCGATGCGGTAGCAACCATCTCCACGTGATGAGTGTAAGTGTAGTTTGTGTGAAGGATATGAATGAGATTAGTCTCACATGGAATAACTAGAGAGTTGGATACCTATTTATATATATTGGTGGACTCTTTCTCTTGTGGATGAGTTGGGTCTAAATAACTTGTGCCTATAATATATATTTAAAGTCAAAGATGGGCTCTTGGGCATGAAAGTCAATCAAGAAAAATTCGGTTACGCCCAAAAGATGTATCTCTTGGATACAACCATTCATATTTCGACCGTTTTAAATTCTCTGTAAAATAAGGATGTTCTCAACAGAAGATTATCACTTTCAAACGATAATCTTGGATTTATTGTATCATGAAGTATTTTTGCGGATTCCCATTTGTAATCTATAGTGGGCGTGATGAGGAACAGCCTGGCAACCAGGACTTCAGCGGGACTTTACGCGGTGGGAGCGGTTCTCCGAGTGTTATCCAACGCATTTTCAACGCGGCAACGTTGTATTTTATCTAGATGAGGATTTTAAGATGGTAATTTTTATGCGTATTCAACATGAAATGGATAGCGACTTTTTAATTACTATAGATTTTAATAGGATAAAGATTTTTAGAGTTTTTTAACGAAGAAAGATTTGAAAAAATAGAGGCCAGAGCTACGTATTCATCAATTGCTTTTAATGAAAAGTATAAGTCTCGTTAGTTTTCTTTTCAATTTTATTATAAGCTAATTTTTTTTATCTAAAGCATTGATGTAATCTAGCAGAGAACACACAACTCATTTTATTAGTTATTTTATTTTTAATATTTTTATAATTAAGTATTTAATTCTTATTATTATTGTTTGATCAATTGAATTACAATGAGATTGAGAGGTGATTTGTTATTTTAGATCTTAAATACCATTAGTTGAGCGAAAGTAGAGATGTTTTTACCACGATTAATATGATTTTTAGAAAATTTAAAATACGTAATAAGTCTTCAATTAATTAAATTCACATAGAGATATAGGGATATGGAGTTGTTAGTTGAAGATATTTTTGATATTGTTCAAGAGAAGATATTAAATAATTAAAAAAATTTAATCATTAACATGTGATTATTAGAATTTAATAATTAAGAAGAATAAATGTGTGGGATATGTTAGATGAAATCAATCGTTCTATATCCATTCTTATTATATTTTTATACTTTTTTGTTAATTTTTAGATTAAATAATTTTATTTAATTTAGAT
Source organism: Calamus simplicifolius (assembly GCA_900491605.1). Taxonomy (NCBI): domain Eukaryota; kingdom Viridiplantae; phylum Streptophyta; class Magnoliopsida; order Arecales; family Arecaceae; genus Calamus; species Calamus simplicifolius. The sequence goes on along the minus strand of UESW01004762.1, from coordinate 453,150 downwards.
AGTAGAACGTTCTTTTATATTTAATTTTTTAAATAGTAATTAATTTAGTGAATTTTGATATTCAATAACATAATTAATTTTTATGAGTTCAACATCCGTTTTTAAAAAATACTTTACTATTTGTTAAGATTTTGTGCACTTGCAGATTATTTTACGCGAACAAGTTTTTAGTGCCAGTGCAGCTAGATATTTGCTATTTTGAATATTATTTTATCATTAAAATATTTTTTTCTTTTTCTTTGCTGGAATTCCCTCTTCACGCATGGAAGCCTTCTTTTCTTCCGTGATTGCCATGGAATCCCAACCACATTGCTTGATGCATGGAAGCCTCCCTTTCTTCCATGACATCCCAACCAAGGTAGAAGAGGAACCGGGCATTTCTAGTCACCAAGCGTAAGAAATCAGGAAGGATTTCTCACGGGATTTGATAGGGGGGGTCTAGGACGAAGCCTCGCATTTTGGATTTCTCTCAAGGAAGACGGACGTCAAGATTTACGCGGCCTTCACATCCAAGCAGCAAGCCCACAGATGGAGAAAAGGTCACATAGGACTTGGGTATTCACGATGGTTGGAGAAAAAGGGAACGTACCAGCAAGGGAAGAAAGAACCGTGGAATGCCAACCACTTCTCCAGGACATGATCCGAATATGTGAAGCAGAAAGAGGGACTCACGTACGGGTTAAAGGAAGCATGAGCTAGGATCAAAGGGTTCAAGAATAGACACATTATCACTACACCAATCTGATCATCGATAACAAAAGGATAATCGATAACAAAAGGATAAAAGCTTAGATACATCTCCAGTGAGGTTGATTTCATTTAGCCTTTCCTACATAGCTTCCTTCTTTTCAGGACTTAGAAGTGCATGTCCTGCTCTAAACTATTAGAGCATACACCCTTTGATCCTGAGATTGAAAGAACCTTATAGTAGATCAAAAAAAGAAAAAGAAAGATAAAAAGAAAAAGAAAAAAGATAACATATCTCTACCTAATATGACTGATCAAAAGCACAAAGCATTATGAGACTATACTATGCCCTCGATCAATGGGGCTACATCAAGCATAAGGAGGTCAGCCATACAAGCCAATAATTTTGAAATCAAGCATACCATCATTCAAATGATACAGCGGACTGTCCAGTTCGAAGGGTTAGCACAGCAGGATCCTAACGTCCATATTGCAAATTTTTTAGAAATTTATGATATTTTTAAACATAATGAAGTGACAGATGATGCGATTCGACTAAAGCTTTTTCCTTTCTCACTTAAGGATAAAGCCAAAGCTTGGCTAAATTCTTTGCTGCCTGGCGTCATCACTATGTGAGAAGAGTTAGCAAAAAATTCCTAGCAAAATATTTTTCTCCTGCAAAAATAGCAAAGCTAAGGAATGACATCACTACATTCATCCAATTTGAGAGTAAATCATTATATGAAGCATAAGAAAGGTACACAGATAAAAGATTTATTGAGAAGATGTCCTCATCATGACCTTTCAGCATGGCTTCAAATGCAAACATTCTACAATGGTTTAGGAGCTACAAATAGGTCTATGGTTAATGCAGCAGCTGGCGAAGCTTTAATGAGTAAAACTCATGAGACAACATATGAACTTCTGGAAGAATTAGCATCCAACAACTATCAATGGCCTATAGAAAGAGCAATGCCAAGAAAAACAGCTAGAGTTTTAGAACTTGATTTTATAACTTCATTGGCAACACAAATGGCAAATTTGTCTCAACAACTAGGTAAGATAAATGTTAATACTATTCAAACTAATGGTGTTTGTGATCATTGTGCAGGAAATCAATTAAGTGTCGACTGCCAAGTGGGAAATCCTTTTGCCCAATCGAGTTATGGACAAGCAAATTACGTGTCAACCTTTCAACATCAAAATAATCCATACTCGAACATGTACAATCCAGGATGGAGGAATCATCTCAACTTATCATGGATCAATAATCAAGGGCAAGCTAAACCACCTCAGCAAGTTCCATAGCAAGAGAAGAAGCCAACACTTGAGGACATGTTTATGCAGTACATGTAGAAAACAAATATGATGATCCAAAATAACTCAGCTTCAATTCATAATCTTGAGGTACAATTTGGTCAGCTCTCGAATATGCTCCTATAAAGGTCTGCGGGAACTTTGCCAAGCAATACTGTTACTAATCCGAAAGAACATGCAAAGGCAATATCATTGAGAAGCAAGGCTTCTTCATGCGTAGCAACCATCTCCACGTGATGAGGAACAGCCGGGCAACCAGGACTTCAGCAGGACTTTACGCGGTGGCAGCGGTTCTCCAAGCATTATCCAATGCATTTTCAACGTGGCAACATCGTATTTCATCTGGATAAGGACTCTAAGGCGGTGATTTTTATGCGTATTCAATACGGAATGGGTATCAACTTTCCAATTATAAAAAGAAGGCCGCGGGTCTTTAATGGGATAGAGGCTTTTAGAGTTTTTTAACGAAGGGGGATATGAAGAATAGAGGCAAGAGCTAAGTGTTCATCAATTTCTTCCAATGAAAAACATAAGTTTCATTAGTTTTTTTTTCAATTTTATTATGAGCTAAATTTTTTTGTCTAGAACATTGATGTAATATAGCAAGGAACACACAATTTCTTTTATTAGTTATTTTATTTTTAATATTTTTATAATTGAGTGTTTGTTGGCCTAGATGGCAACCCAAGAGAGGGGGTGAATTGGGTTCTTTTAAAAAATTTAAACACTTTAAAACTTAAAGTCAACTAGGTGTACAAGTGAAGGTGATGCAGTAAGTAAAGAACACAATATAAATGAGAGAGATTGAGAGATAGAAAGATAGAGACAAAGGCATGACAAACACACAAGGATTTATAGTGGTTTGGTGTATCCCACACCTACGTTCACTCCCAAGCAACACTTGGGCCAACACTATAATCCTCTAATTACAGTCGAGTTGTTTTACAAGCTCACAACTCCAACTTGTTATTTTACATGGGATCACAATGAACCCAATAGGTTTTCACAGGCTCACCCGCACAGAACCTTAACCCAAGCTAAATTAGCTTGTCTCCCGAGGTAAACTACCTCAACTAATTCAATCCCCTGATTGAATTAGACAAACAACAAATCAATTAAGAGTTTACAACAATAACATCTCCTTAATTGAGCAAATAAGCAATGTAAGTAAATGAAATAGAAAAGCCTGATTTCTGAAGTAATGTAGGGCTTGAGCTTTTCTTCTTTTCTTCTTCTCCTTCTCTTCCGAATTGAATGGAATTAGAACACTTGAAGAAATTTTGGTGAAGAAACGGTTGAAGATTTAGGGCTTTTCTCCTTCTTCTTCAAAACTAGGAAAATCCTTTGAAATAGCTCTTTTGGCGCTTTTTGGATTCCTCTTCTAACTCTCAATAGTGGATAGACTTTGGCTCAGAAAATTTCTTGAAGTGGGATTTTTGATTTCTCTTTCTTTCTTTTTGTTTCACCGTTTTTTCCATTCTTTTTATTTCAAACGGTTTAATCCCATTTTATAGGCATTTCAATCCACGAGTAGGTGAAAAATAGTCGTTGGAGTTGTCCTTGGATGAACCTTACCAAAAGAAAATAGATCCGTTAGAGGTTAGGTAAAAAAAATATATCCGTTGGAAAACTTGAAATTCTGTTTCTGACGTGGAGGTATCGGCTCCAGGTCTTCATGTGTCGGCTCCAAATCGGGATTCCAAAAATAGTAATAAACGGTCCGTCAAGGTGTTGGCTTCAAGATTGTGAAGTGTCGGCTCGGCGAGATCTGGAGTCGGCTCTAACTTTCTAAAGGTGTCGGCTCTGCCAGTGTCCAAAAAATCACTCTTTGTAACTGGTCTGGAGTCGGCTCCATACTCTGCATGTGTCGACTCTAACTTTTATGTGTCGGCTCCAGAAATTTAGGTGTCGGCTCTGAACCGTGCCAAAAACAACACTGTTTTGATACTCTCTGGTGTCGGCTCCGAGGACTTAGGGTGTCGGCTCAAGTTCTGAACTTACATAAATTCCATTTAAATTCAACTTGAAACTGATTTTCTAAGTAACATATTGATGAATAACCAATCTTAATTCCTGAAACACTTATCAAATTTATCAGAAACATAAGGAATATACTCATGGCTTTTGTTAATCATCAAAATCAATAATTGGGTCAACAATCTCCCTTTTTTATGATGACAAAAACATTGAGTATGTGTATGATTAATCAATGAAAGTTTCAAAAACAGAGAAAAGTTCTCATAGTTAAGCTCCCCTGAATGAGGTAGCTCCCCCTATGATACTCAAATTAACATCTTTTCTTCTTATCATTAAAATTCATGCAATTAAGTTCATTCAATGCTTGATACCAATTAATTAATGAAATTCATTCAATGTATATATAATTATCTTCTCTCCCCCTTGTACATTCAATTATAATTTTATGCATATACAAATATCATTTACTTCTCCCTTTTTGTAATCAACAAAAAGGTTAAGAAGTTGCAAATAATATAGATTAAAATCAATGCATTAAACATTAAGTGAATCAAAATTCAATTCAAGTCACTCAATATCAAGGTTCAAAACATTACATCATAATTGCTTTCATACATCATTGAACTACAACAAAATGTTACTTCAATTACATCAAAACATCAAAACATATTAAACTAAACATCAACTTTTAATTACATTAAAAGCAAACTAAAATTCTAATAACCAAATCTAAGAAGTCTTTGCAATTCTTCTAAAATCTTTCCCATTCCTTCCTTTTGAATCTTCATGAAGTCTTTTAGTCTGTCATCAATGAAAGCAGATGCAGTAACAATTTTCTCTTGTAGCTCTGCATTGCACTTTGAATAAATATCTGAGTCTCCTCCTATATCCTTGATCTTTTCAAAAATAAGCTTTAAATCCGACTTCAAAGCCTCTGAAGAAGTTTCAAAAGATGAACCAAATCTGGTAACCTTGTCTTCTATAGAGTAGAGGATCTCCTTAATATTCAAAAAGTTACATCAAACTCAGTTTTTATCCTTTCTTCATGACTAGCCAATAGATTTTTAAGCTGCTCTAACTGAATATCAGAAAAACTAGAAGAACTATAAGAAGAGGGTGTAGAATCATGTACAAATGTAGGTGCAGGTGCTGGAGTCGCCGGGGGTGCCTTCGGGGGTACTGAACAACTCGGTGCAAGCGAGTGATACCTATCTGAGGGTCCTACCTCGGAAGGTCCATGGACCACAGAGTCAGCTACAGTGGCTCTCAACTCATCCTGACCTTTCTTAACCAAATACCATTCACTTTCTTAAAACCCATCCGGTGCAAAGTAGCAGAATTGTAGTAGTCAGTGTGTTGAAGTCTCTTTAAGGGCTCATTTTCTAGAATGCTAACTCCTTGGCTTTAAAATACTTTCGTCAAAACCATGCCATAAGGAAGTGTAGCTCTCTTCCTGTTGCATGCCTCTGCCATGTATCCAATTATCATCCCTGGTAGTTAAGAGGCAGTCCGTAATCACACTATCCATAACTACAATGTCTCGCTCTGAGACATACTCAAATCGTCCAGTCTTAGGAAACAAGATCCGGCTACAAATATTGTGAAGCAATCTAAGCTCTAGGGGTAGCTGATTAGCACTTACTTCCTCAAATTCAGTCATCTCTCTGCCAAGTAGTCTAGAAAGTGCTACACCCTCTCACTATGTGAGCTCGCTATCAAACCAATAGCAGGAATTTCCAATAAGTTCCCCAAGATTTCCGTTGTCAAATGGATTCTGGTGCCTCTGACTGAGCTAACAAGCCCACCATCTCCTCTAGACAAATTGTTATAAAACTCCTTTACTAGACTTGGGTAAGTTGGGATATCCATTGAGCAAATTCGTTCCCAACCCATTTCCTTTAATTGTCTTCCTAAAGAAAAACCTTCTGAGTCAAAAAAGTCAAAATCTACTTTCCTACCAGTTGTAATGATTTTTCCTGCTAACAAATCGACTTGAGGGGATGAAGTAGAGGGATTCACACTTTGGGTTGAAGAAGAGGAGGTCAAAAATGAACTGGGCAAAGGTTGACGAGCCGGACGCCTCGCAGTCCTTCTCCCGGTCGTAACAAGCGCTCCAAAGGATGATCCACGGCGCTTTGGTGCCATTGGAAGCAAGGGGATGGTAGATTTGAAGGATTCGAAGGTTTGAGTGAAGTGGGGAAGAGTTTGGAGATAATTTGAAGAATTTAGAAAATGAAATGTGTCGACTCTGCCCTAAAATAGTCAAACTGGGTCCACCAGGTGTTGACTCCCGCAAAGGGAGGTGTCGACTCCAACTCGCTAACACAGTCAGCGCTCGAAATGGAGTTGGCTCCGCAAAGCCAGGTGTCGCTCCCATAAACACAGATAGAGCAACACAAATAGGTGTCGACTCCAAGATAGTTTTAGTGAAAAATTAAAAGTTTCAAAGGATTCGAAACTTGTCAAAAAGGTTATCAAAATTTGAATAAATCAAGGGATTCATATTTCTAGATAAGTTTTCCTTAGAATCATGAGAAAATTTTTAAGAAAAGTGATTAAAATCTAGATAATTGATCCTTGGAGGTTTAGACTATTCTAAAGGATCACAAACTCCTAATTCACCTCTAAGATAGCAAAATCTTTCTTCACTAAGGGGTTTTGTAAATATGTCAACTAATTGTTCATCAGTACAAACATAATCAAGACAAATATCACCATTAGCTACATGTTCTCTAATAAAATGATATCTAATTTCAATATGTTTAGTTCTTGAATGTTGTATAGGATTTTTAGTTAAATTGATTGCACTAGTGTTATCACATCTAATAGGAGTTTTATCAAGTGTTATGCCATAATCTTCAAGTTGTCGCTTAATCCAGAGGATTTGAGCATAGCAACTTCCAGCTGCAACATATTCTGCTTTAGCAGTAGATAATGCAACCGAATTTTGCTTTTTGCTAAACCATGAGATTAAGTTACTTCTAAAAATTGACATGCACCACTTATACTTTTTCTATCTAGTTTACATCCAGCATAGTTAGAATCAGAATATGCAATCAAATTCAGTGTTGAGTCTCTAGAATACCATAATCCTACATTTTTAGTTCCACTTAGATATCTTAGTATTCTTTTTACAGCAATTAAATGAGATTCTTTAGGTTCAGATTGATATCTAGCACATAAACAAACAACAAACATGATATCAAGTCTACTTGCAGTTAAGTAAAGTAGAGATCCGATCATACCTCTATAATGCTTTTGATCAACAGGCTTACCATCTTCATCTTTATCCAATTTGCATGAAGGACTCATTGGTGTTCCAAGAGGTTTGATTGATTCCATTCCAAACTTCTTGAGAATTTCTTTGTGTATTTTGTTTGGTTGATGAAAATCCCTCTCTCTCTTGTTTGATTTGTAGTCCTAGGAAGAAGTTGAGTTCTCCCATCATGCTCATCTCGAATTCACCCTGCATTAACTTAGCAAATTCTTGACACAAAAGATTGTTAGTAGCACCAAATACAATATCATTACATAGATTTGTACTACCAATAAATCTTTATCTTTTCTTTTCAAAAATAAGGTTTTATCAACATTTCCTCTAAAAAAATTATTTTCAATTAGAAATTTGCTTAACCTATCATACCAAGCTCTAGGTGCTTGTTTTAAACATAAAGTGCTTTGTGTAATTTAAAAACATGATTTGGAAGTTCATGATCTTCAAAACCAGGTGGTTGTTCTATAAACACTTCTTCATTTATAAATCCATTTAAAAATGCACTTTTAACATCCATTTGAAATAAATTGATATTCATATGATATGCAAATGCAAGTAATAGTCTAATTGCTTCTAATCTAGCTATAGGTGCAAAAGTTTCATCAAAATCAATTCCTTCTTCTTGATTATATCCTTTTGCAACTAATCTAGCTTTATTTCTAATTACTATGCCATTTTCATCTAATTTATTTCTAAATACCCATTTAGATCCTATAACTGAGTGACCTTTAGGTCTATCAACTAAGGACCATACATTATTCCTAGTAAATTGATTTAATTCTTCTTGCATAGCTAGCATCCAATTACTATCTTTTTCAGCTTCTTCAATAGTTTTAGGTTCAATTTGAGATACAAATGCAAGATGATTATTGATATTTCTCATAGATGATCTAGTTCTTACACCTTTAGATGGATCACCTATAATCAATTCCTTTGGATGTCCATAGGAATATCTCCAATCTCTAAAAGATCTACCTCATCATGATTAGTATCAATAACATCAACTCTAGGTAAATCATCATCTTTAGCTTCTTATTTATGATCTGAAGATACATCTATATTCAATTTTTCAATATCTCTCTAGAAATTTGTATCTTCCTCATCATCAATCTTTTCTGAACTTGATGCTAAAGACTCATCAAAACTACATGAATAATGTTGACCCAATTGTTGATTTTGATGATTAACAAAACTATTTGAGTATAACATTTGAAGTTACTAATGATTTTGATTAAGTTTTTCAGTTTATGATATGATTTATTAATCAAAATTATAAGACAAATCAAGTTCTAGTTCGAATCTAATGTCAAGGTAAGATTGCAGACATTAGAGTCGACACATAGAATCGCAGAGTCGACTTCGAAAATTCGGCACAGACTTAGAGTCGACTCCTGGACTGTTAGAGCTGACTCCAACAGAAAAGATAGAACGATGGTTTTTCTGTCCACGACTTAGAGTCGACTCCTAGACTGTTAGAGTCGACTCCAGAAGATTTTTGTGTCGACCCCAGAAAAGTCAGAGATGACTCCAGTTCAAGCAATTTGGGGATTTTTGATTTAGAGCCGACTCAAGAAAAGTTAGAGCCGACTCCAGAATGTCAGACACGACTTCAGAAACTGTCAGAATGAATCTAAACTTTACTTTTATCTTTTAATCCCAACGGCTATTGCTATTTTTGGATCTAATCCTTCTTACACTTGTTTCTAACGGATAGTTTTAAACTATTTATGGATTAAACTAATCTATAAGAAGGGGTTTGCTGCATCTGAATGATAGAAAAAAGAGAGAAAAAAAGACAAGAATAGAGAAAAATCTTTGAAATCCATCAGAAAGAAAAGATGGAAGATTCGAGAGGAAAGATCATACTGATTCCCTAAAAGAAAAGAGAGAGATTCAAGCTTTCATAGCTTCATTTTGAAGAAATCTCAAGAAAAGAAGCAAGCCCTAGTTTTCTGATCTTCGGAGTTTAAAGAGCATTCTAAAGGAAGATCCACCCAAGAGAAGAGAAGAAGCAAGCCACCAAGATCTGCAAATCAGGCTTTGATTCCTATCTCTTTATTTCGTGTTCTATCATTGTATATTTGCTCATTGGAGGAGCATTTATTTGATAAAAATGTTATTGTTTGCTGGGTCAATTGGAGGATTGATTCCATTGAGGCTGTTAGCCTTGTGCAAGCATTTGCTTGTGTGTAAGGTTTTGTGCTGGTGAGCCTTGAAAACCAGCTGGGTTCGTTGTGCACCCGGAAAAACAACAAGTTTGAGTTGTGAGCTTGCAAAACAACTCTGCTGTAATCAGATTGATTATAGTGTGGACCCAAGAGGTACTTGGGAGTGGACGTAGGTATACGTACACCAAACCACTATAAAATTTTCTGTGTTTGCCGTGATTGTCTCATTATCTTTACTCTCCATTTGTCATATTCATTTTAATTTGTGCGAATCTAAGTTTTTATTTCCGCTGGAGTTTATTTTCAAAAGAGTTTAATTTTTGAAAAACCCAATTCATCCCCCCTCTTGGGTTGCTATCTGGACCAACAATTGGTATCAGAGCTAGTGCTCATTTGATTTGATCTAACGATCAAGAGTCAAAGATCCACATGACAACTCAAGCTGGTTCATCTTTTTTGAAGGACAATCTACTAATAGACCATCCTTATTTAATGGTTTAAACTATGGTTATTGGAAGGCTAGAATGAAAATCTTCATTCAAGCACTTGACTATGATCTATGGAGCATTATAGTCAATGGACCACACACACCACTGCTAGAGTTAATGGCATGGAGATTCCTAAATCGGAAATGGAATGGGATGAACATAATAAAAAATTGGCACAACTTAATGCCAAGCAATGAATGTTTTATACTGCTCATTAGATGCAAATGAATTCAATCGTATATCTATTTGCATTTCTGCTAAGGAAATTTGGGATAGACTTGAGGTTACCCATGAGGAAACAAATCAAGTCAAGGAATCCAAGATTAACATGCTAGTTCATAAGTATGAATTGTTTAAGATGGATGCATGTGAATCTATTACTGATATAGTTAATGGTTTAAAAAGCCTTAGTAAATCTTATGATAATTCTGATCTTATGAGGAAGGTTTTACGTTCTTTGCCTAGGACTTGGGAAGCTAAAGTGACTGCAATACAAGAGGCGAAGGATCTAAGTACCCTACCCCTGGAAGAATTATTGGGATCCTTGATGACTCATGAGCTTCAAATTAAGCAACATGTTGATGATGATGAGTCAAAGAAGAAGAGGACTATGGCTCTTAAGATTTTTGAATATATGAAAGAGCCTCATGAATCTGAAGATGAAAGTGATGATGAGGACATGACACTCATCACAAGAAAATTTAAAAGATTCATGAAGAAGAAGGAGTTTGAAAAGAAAAAGCCCTTTGCAAGAAAAGATGAGGACAAGGGTAAAGAAAAAAAAGTTATTTGTTTTGAATGTAAGAAGCCGGGTCATTTTAATATGAATGCCCACAACTAAAGAAAGGCATCCGAAAATTCAAAAAGAAGGCAATGATGGCCACATGGAGTGATTCGGAAAGCTCAAGTTCCGAAGAGGAAGAAAAGAGTGAAATGGCCAATCTATACTTCATGGCAAACAATGATGAGGTAAGTCTGAGTTTTCTTGATGATTTTACTTTCGATGAATTGCATAGTGCTTTTTATGAATTAATGGATGATTTTGCAAACTTAAGTTCAAAGAACAAAGATCTGAAGAATCAAATACAAAATCTATCTTTAGAAAATGAAAAGCATATTGTAGAAAATGAATTTCTAAAGAAAGAAAATAAAAATTTAAAAAATGAAGTTGATAGGCTTAAACCTATTGTTGACAAATTTACTTTAAGCTCTATCAAACTTAATATGATTTTGGACAATCAAAAAGCTGTCTTTGATAAAGCTGGATTAGGATATAATCCACTTAAGAAGCAAAAATTTTTGAAAATATTTTTATACATGC
>UESW01004762.1:342534-429296 GCA_900491605.1 Calamus simplicifolius | reverse complement strand
CCATTTCTGACATGGAGGTGTCGGCAGGTCTTCATGTGTCAGCTCCAAATCGGATTCTAAAAATAGTAATAAATGGTTCGTCAAGGTGTCGGCTCCAAAATCTTGAAGTGTCGGCTCGGCGAGATCTGGTGTCGGCTCTAAATTTCTGAAGGTGTTGGCTCGGCGTGTTCAAAAAATCACTCTCTGTAACTGGTCTGGAGTCGGCTCCACACTCTACAGGTGTCGACTCTAACTTTTCATGTGTCAGCTCCAGAAATTTAGGTGTCGGCTCCGAACCGTGCCAAAAACAACACTGTTCTGATACTCTCTGGAGTCGGCTCCGAGGACTTAGGGTGTCAGCTCCAAGTTTTAACTTATATAAATTTCATTTAAATTCAACTTGAAACTGATTTTCTAAGTAACATATTGATGAATAACCAATCTTAATTCCTGGAACACTTATCAAATTTATCAGAAACATAAGGAATATACTCATGGCTTTTGTTAATAATCAAAATCAATAATTGGGTCAACAATATTCATTGATACTAGGGGAGTATCACTTTACTTTTCTTGCTTTATTATTATTATTATTATTATTATTATTATTATTATTATTTATTCTCTTTTCTTTCTCTTTCATTGAGGACAATGCAAGATTTAAGTTTGGGAAAGAAGAGTTTAATTTTGTTTGTTTTGTTGGGTTGCATAGTAGGTCTAGTTGTTTAATTGATTGCTTTGGTTAATTTATGTTAGTTTGCATATCATAGGTTATGTTGCCCAGATCTAGCAACCCAAAAGGGGGGGTAAATTGGGTTTCTTAAAAATTAATTGGCTATCAAGTATGTGCACCTATATTCTTTCACAATTAATTATCGTGTTGTGAGGTGCGTCTAATACACAATCAATCATAGAAAAGAAATACAATTAAACAAACAATATTTATAGTGGTTCAGTGCCAACCTTGCACCTACATCCACTCCCGAAGAACACCTTGGAAATTCCACTAGTCACCACTAGCCTAACTGGCTGGCAAACTTGTTTACAGGCACAAGCAATCAAGCCTTACAAACTAGCCCTCTAAGTTAGTCTTCCTGCTTACGGGTACAAGGGGACCTTACAAATCAAACCAGGTAGACCTCTACCCAACCACGTTTCCCAACTGTGAAACAAACCAAGGAACGATTAATAGAATATTTAATACAACAAATGCTCCTAGATATGAATAGATTTAAAGCAATAAATATACTTATCAACTTGAAGAGCTAAATCCGAAGTAGCTTCTTTCTTTAATGAACACAATAGCACAGAGGAAGCTTTTCGAGGTGACTTTGAATGCTCTTCAATGAAGGTAGATGAAGCTTGAAGACCACTTGAAGATCCAGCAATAAATGAGCTTGGTGGTTGAACAAATAATCAAAGCAAAGCTTCAACAAACCTCAAACAAATCTCTCTTTCAAATGATTTTTCTCTCAATCAATATTTTTTCACTCTATCTTTCTCTTTTTCTTTCTTCCTTCTTCCTCTTTCTAAAACACTGTTCATGATCACTATTTATAACCAGAATAATAAAAATAGAGCATTTGTGACAGGAAGGAGTCCGGCCAAGAGATTCCAAGGAAATAGTATTCTAAAACATAAAACCGAAATTCCAACAATATGAAACATAGAATCAGCCGAGAGTTTCAAAAACATGGCATTCCGAATCTTGAAAATCGGCATTCCAGAATTTTGAATAGAGAGCCAGCAGAGAGAGTGAAAAAGATGGCATTCCAAATTCCGAAAATCAGCATTCCAATTTTGAAACAAGTAGCCGCCAGAGAGAGTGAAAGAGATGGCATTCCAAATTCTAGAAATCGGCATTCCAATTTTTGAAACAAGCAGCCAGTAGAGAGAGTGAAAGAGATGGCATACCAACTCAAGGAAATCGGCATTCTAAAATTATAAAATCGGTATTCCAAGATTCATTCCAAACAAAGGCAGCCGATTGATTCAAAAAACTAGTGTACCAAAAATCCCAAATTGGCATTCTAATGAAAAGGATGGCATCTCAATCTTGCTACCAAAAACCAACAGCCATAGAGCGTTTAAAAATTGGCATGCCAACATTGACCATTAGCATTCCAAAGAGAAGAAAGATAGGGAGCAGCAGAGAGCTTTTCAAGATTGGCATTCCAAAACCATCATTAGTATACCAAGATAAAAAAGCTAGGGAATCGGCAATCTTCAAATACAAGGGACTAGCCATAGGATTTATCCAAAATGAATAAGCCAGTAATCCGAAGGCAACCAAATGCAACCGAATTTAAACCAAAGGCAACAAAAGGTAACCGAAGGTAACCCAATTTAAACCGAAGGCAAGAGAATCTGGTATTCCAAATCAAAGATTGGTAACCCGAGATTCAAGCAATATGCATCCAATCCTAAGGCAATAGAGGATAAATATAATCCGGTGATAATAGAGTTATAAATAGGAGCTTGTAGGATAATTGAATCCAATTCAAGACAATGCAAATATAATTAATCCTGAAAGTCATTGTGTTAGATAAATAGCATTATATCATGAATTACAGTGTACCTAGGATAGACAAAGTGTACTGTTCCATAATGAATAACCCAAAATTGATTTGACAGATAGATCATTAGCACAATATTAAATTGATTTGCACATAACTAAATTGATTAGCACAATATTTAATTGATTAGCATAATACTTAATTATTTTGCATTTCATCAAAATCAATATGGGATCAACAATCTCCTCTTTTTGATGATGACAAAATCATTAAGAATTTGATAAGAAATAAGTAATTTGATCAAGGCATTCCTTGCAACTCTGAAGCATAAGACAATGCGTGCCGAAATGTATGTGTAATGTGCCAAAACCTTAAATTTCAAGAACATTTAAAATATGATATTTTAAAATTACATTGCATAACTTCCCCTCAGGTTTTGAATCAATGAAGTTTTCAAAAAGGTTCAATTTGACTAGTGAAGTGTACACAATCCATTTTTCCCATTCTATTTTCAAAAACATGACGTTGAAAATCAGAATGTTTTCAAAAATATGATATTTTAAAATTACATTGCATAATTTCCCCTCATGTTTTGAATCAATGAAGTTTTCAAAAGGTTCAATTGACTAGTGAAGTGTACACAATCCATTTTTCCCATTCTATTTTTCAAAAACATGACGTTGAAAATCAGAATGTGCATTTTCTATTTTTTCATGATTATGAAGTGCAAAAATACTTTTAAAAACAAAATGTATGCTTTCCATAAAATCAGAATGTATGCTTTTCATTTCTCTCCCTTTTTGTCATTAATCAAAAAGAAGGTGAAAGAGTTTGCATCTATCACTATATGTCTTTTCTTCAATGGAATGAATGAGGTATAGCAATTAACAGAATTTTCAATATTAAGCAGATATTGTAAAGTGCATATGAAATTAAACAAATCTTACAAACCATATAAACCAGTCAATTATAACTTACAAGCCAATACACAAATTGGTCCTCAATAGTAAGTAGCAGTTATACAATTCATACAGACATAATAAAAAAGATAGTTTCAAAACAACATAATTCCAAAATGATAGAAATAATAAGGGCAGGAGCAGCAAATGCAGAAGTCCAGAAGCAACATCAATCTATGATGTCAATATGAGACAACGAAGAAGATCCACGAGCACGTCTGGAAGTGCGAGATGATCTCAAATGAGGGGCAGGACGGCGAGTGGGGTCTTCAACATTAGGAGACAACTGAGATATAAAAGATTGAATTTCTTGTTGCATATTGTGGCATTCATTAATGAGCTTAGAATGATTATCAAGAGCACGCTGGGCCTTGACAATTTCCAATCTAAAGGAAGACATCTCATTACTTGCAATGCCAGCACTATCCAACAAAGAGTTCACATTCTTTCTCAGCTTGCCTAGCTCAGCAAAGAAATTTGAAATGTCCATCATAGTACCATAATTGAAAGCTTTTCCTTTAATGATGGTCATACCGCGATGTAAATCATATAGGCTTAATTTGATTTCATTTAGAGTAGAGAACATTAAAGATATGTGGGGAATCATGGTAGTATCAGAAGAACAAGAAGATGAACTATTGACAGATCCACCAAGATAAGAGAAACAACATCAGAAATCCTACGAACCAAAGTCTCCATGTCATCAGGGTCCATGTTGGTAACCATAGGATGATTTGGTTGGAAAGAATTCTGAGCGGGTGGTGGAACATTGGGTGGATTCGGATCAGTAGTAGAATTGTTAACAAAAGACAGATTAATATTAATGGAAGGGTTGGGGTCCAAAGGCATAAAACCTTGCTCGGCAAACATGTAAGTATAGTTTGTAGGTTGATCAGTAAACATAGAAGTAAAATTCTAAGGTACATTAGAATCAGAGGGATAATTATGATTTTTAGCAGAAATAGAAGGATAATTCAGATGTTCAGTGGAAAATTCCTGAGGCACAGTAGGTTGCTCCCCCTGGATAAGTGCATGATTTTCTTGCAATTTTCCTTTACTCCTAGTCCAAAGGTCATCTACCTTAGCAAAACCCATACGAGTTAAGACACGTTCATTGTAAACATCATTATCGCTAAGGTGTTAGGCATTCTCACCCCTAACATTAACATTGAAATGATTAAATACATGGGTAAGAAGCAGACCATAGGGTAGGGCAGCTCTAGACCTACTAACAGCCTCTCTCATCACACACATCATTTTTCTAAGCAGGTGTAGATGAGCTTGGGTTACAACATGATGCATGAAGGTTAAGTCATGATCATTCACGTAATCAAAACTACCACTTCTATAAGTAAGACAGCAGGAAACAATACTATGAAGCAATCTCATTTCTGCATTCAGATCTTTAGCAAAAACACGATTAATATTAGAAGCATCATCAATATCCAGAACAGTCTCTAATTTAAACTTTCTATCTTCAAGAGTATCATCACCAGAATCATTACTTAAATATTCAAAATTTGACTCAAAGAAGTTTCATCAAATTCAATTCTAACATCCTTAATAGTTGAAGTTACTCTATCATTCCCAAAACTAATATTATGATAGAAAATTTTAACAAGATCGGGGTAAATGGGTAGGTTTATTTTAAGTAAGTGTTCCCATCCTTGATAAGCTAGATTTTCTCTAATGAAAAAATTTCAGAAGCTAGAAACTCAAAATCCATAATTTATTCAAAAGCTACAGATCTTCTAATCATAGATTGAAAGCTTAAAGGATTAGAGGGAGAGCACTCACTAATGCCTTAGGATGATGATCCATGCACAGATTTACCTTTCGGAGCCATGGATCCAAAGAAATCAATGGGATTTGAAGTTGAAAGAAATGAAGAAATGGAAGAGAAGGAGAGGACCAGTTGGCTTGGACTTGAAGAAATCGGTGAAGCACAGCTTGGAAAGAAAAAATTGGAAGAAAGATGAAATAAGTAGCAGTCAGTTCCTTTCTTCAACATTGGAATTCCAACTTTGGTACTCCAAGATAGGAAAGTTAGGAGACCGATTGACAAAAGATAGAATGCCAAAGTTTGAAAATTGGTAGACCAATTAAAATGCCAAATAAAGATTTCATTCATTCATTTCATCATCCAAAATAATTTGAAATTGATCCAATAAAATATTAAAAATAAGAAGTATGAAGATCAAACAATTATGATTCATATGACATAAAATTCATACAATCATGATAAGTATAGGTGAGTATATAAATTAAACAATCATGATGACACATTTAAATATAAGGGTCAAGCATACCAAGCTCTCTTCTAATTTCACTAAATTTTGATTCATCAAGGGTTTTGTAAAAACGTCAGCGAGCTGCAAATCAGTACAAACATGCTCAAGCACAATATTACCATTATTAACATGATTCGTAATAAAATGATGCCTAATCTCTATATGTTTTGTCCTAGAGTGCTGAATAGGATTTTTGGTTAAATTGATAGCACTAGTATTATCACATTTTATTGAATATTTTTAAGTTTGATGCCATATTCTTCTAGTTGTTGTTTAATCCATAAGATTTGAGCACAACAACTTCCAGCCACAATGTACTCAGCCTCAGCTATGGACAGTGCCACTGAAGTTTGTTTCTTGCTAAACCATGAGATTAAATTAACACCTAGGAATTGGCAAGTTCCACTAGTAGATTTTCTGTCTAATTTATAACCTGCAAAATCTAAATCAGTGTATCATATTAAGTGTATGCTAGATTGTTTGTCATACCATAATCTTAAGTTTACTGAACCACCCAAATATTTAAATATTCTCTTAATGGCTAATAAATGAGGTTCCTTAGGGTTAGCTTGATATCTAGCGCACATGCATACACTGAATAGTATATCTGGTCTACTATCAATCAAATATAATAAAGATCCTATCATTCCTCTATATAATTGCCAATCAACACTTTTATCAGTATTACAAAAGTCTAGTCTACAAGAGGATCTCATAGGTGTATCGATATACTTAGAAGTCTCCATGCTAAATTTCTTTAACATTTCTTTGATATATTTGCTTTGGCAAATGAAGATTCCATCATCACTCTACTTGATTTGTAGTTCGAGAAAATGGTTTAATTCTCCAATCATGCTCATCTCGAACTCTCCCTACATAAGCTTAGCAAAGTCTTGACATAGTATTTCATTAGTAGAACCGAAAATGATGTCATCAACATAAATTTGGACAATAAGCATATCATCATTTTCTCTTTTAATAAAAAGTGTTGTATCAATATTTCCTCTAATGAATTTATTGCTAATCAAGAATTTGCTTAATCATTTTTATCATGCTCGAGGATCTTGCTTCAAACCATACAATGCTTTGTTCAACTTGAAAACATGGTTTGGAAACAAGTGGTTCTCAAATCCTGGCAGTTGCTCGACAAATACTTGTTCAGTAATATATCCATTTAGGAAAGCACTTTTAACATCCATTTGATACAATTTAAAATTTATAAAGCATGCAAAAGAAAGAAATAATCTTATGGCTTCTAGTCTAGCAACAGGAGCATAAGTTTCATCAAAATCAATTCCTTCTTCCTGACAATAACCTTTAGCTACTAGTCTAGCTTTGTTTCTAACTATATTACCATGCTCATCCAACTTGTTTCTAAATACCCATTTAGTCCCAATAATTGGATGATCATGTGGTCTATTAACTAGCATTCATACATTATTTCTTTCAAATTGATTTAATTCTTAATGCATAGCATTTATCCATTCTATATCATCTTTAGTATCTTCAAAATATTTAGGTTCAATATGGGATATAAATGCTAAGTTATTATAAGTATCTTTAAATGAAGATCTAGTTTTAATACCATGCGAGATATCACCAATAATAAATTCCTTAGGGTGATTATGTACATACCTCCAATCCTTTTCTAGGTCATGATTACCTTGTGTTTCTTCATGATTTACCTCTTCTTGATTGGTTTGAACATTTGCGTCTTCTTATTCCTCCAAAGTAATTTTCTTCACTTGATTTTTAATTTCTCCTGCATCATCAATAGCCTTTCTCTCCCTTATTGGAAGATCATTAGTTTCATCAAAAGCAACATGAATTGACTCTTCTATTACTAAAGTATTTCTGTTGAAAACTCTGTAGGCTCTACTAGAAGAAGAGTAACCAAGAAAAATACCTTCATCAGATTTTGGATCAAACTTGTTAAGATTTGATTTTCCATTATTCAATATAAAACATCGACATCCAAAAATATGAAAATATGAAATGTTGGGTTTTAAATCTTTGTAAAGCTCATAAGGGGTCTTTTTCAAAATAGGTCTAATTAAGGCTCAGTTTAAAATTGTTGGGGAGATTGTTGAGTAATTGTTACCCCAATCATATTAATTTTGATGATTACCAAAAGCCATGAGTATATTAAAAGAAGCAATGAGTTTATTTACATAAGCAATGAATTTATTTAGAACAATCAATGAGTATGTTAAGTAAGACTTTAATCAATTTGAAAGTAACTTCAAGCTCCATATTTAAGCTTTCAAAAAGAAATTTTTATACTTCATATTTCAATCAATGAGTTTTTGGAACATTTCTTGAATTGATTCCTAATGACAATTTTATTGTATTCAAGTCAAAAAATTGATTTAAAATGAATCTGGAACGAATTTCAAGTCAATCAAAAAATTCTCTGATTTTTGATACGTTCCGGAGCCGACTCTAGAGTTTCAGAGTCGACTCCACTCAGTATACAGAGTTTTCTGATTTTCACGAGTCGACCCCTATGATTTCAAGAGTCGACCCCCAATTCTGTCGAGCCGACTCCATGACTGTGTGAGTCGACTCCGCTCAGACACCAGAGGAGTATTTTCTGAGCACTTCGCGAGTCGACCCCTAACTTTTCATGAGTCGACCTCCGACTGTCAGGAGTCGACACCTTATTTTCGATGAGTCGACCCTTTAACTTTCTGAACATTTTTATTTTTGGTATCGCGTCTTCGAGCCGACTCGCGGAAAGCAGGAGTCGACTCCAACAAATCTGGGCGTGATTTTTCTGAATGCCAACTCAGCTCCAACGGTAAGATTTTTATTAACGGCTATATTTCTTTGTTTCTAACGGCTATATTTTTGCAGAATCTATAAATAGAGAAGCCATTTTCAAATCAAAGACAAGAGATAGACATACAAATCAAGAGAGAAAATCTTTGAGAAAAAGAGGAAAAACAGAGCGTCATTTGAAAAAATCCTGTGATTCAAAATAGAGTGAAAGAAAAGGTGTGAAATCAAAGGAAGCTTCGTCTGTGTTCAAGTTCAACAATCCAAGGAAGCTTCAGAAGAAAATCCAAGAGCTATTCAAGAGCAACTCAAGAGATTTTCAATATCAAAGAAAGGAAGAAAAAGCTCAAATCAACTCCAACGTTCAGTCCGTGAAGAATCCGAGCTGAGGCCCGATTCTACACTTCAAAGGAGTTGAGGAAAAGAAGAAAAGAAGAAAAGCTCAAAAGCCAACCAACTACAAATCAGGCTTTTCTAAACTTTGTTCTTTTATTTGATTATCTGCTCATTGAGGAGCTGTGTACTTGAAAAACATATTTCTATTGTTTGTGTCTAGTTCAATCTGGGGGATTGAACTAGTGGAGGTAGTCTTACCTCGGTACAAGCTTGGTATAGCTTGTGTTAGGGTTTTTGTGCTGGTGAGCCCGGAAAACCAGCTGGGTTCGTTGTGATCCCGGGAAAACAACAAGTTTGAGTTGTGAGCTTGTAAAACAACTCGGCTGTAATCAAGGAAGATTATAGTGTGGACCCAAGTGAATCTTGGGAGTGGACGTAGGTGTTGGATACACCGAACCACTATAAAATCTTTGTGTTTGCCGTGCTTCCATTGACTCTATCTCTATCTCTTTTATTCACTGCACTTTGTATTTACATTGCATTTCCTTCTTCTTAAGCAAACTATTTTAAAAGGCTAATTTTTTAAAGAACCCAATTCACCCCCCCCTCTTGGGTTGTCATCTGGGCCAACAATTGGTATCAGAGCTAGTGCTCATTAGATTTTGATCACACGATCAAGAGCTAAAGATCCAAATGGCAACTCAAGTTGGATCATTTGCTGAAGGTCATTCTACGAATAGACCTCCACTGTTTAATGGTTCAAATTATTCTTATTGGAAAGCTAGAATGAGGATATTCATTCAAGCTTCTGATTATGAATTATGGGGTGTTATAATTAATGGACCTAGTACACCCACACATGTATTGATGGCACTATTGTTCCTAAGCCCGAAAGGGACTGGAATGATAATGATAGGAAGATGGCACAGCTTAACGCTAAAGCCATGAATGTTTTATATTGCTCTTTAGATGCTAATGAATTTAATAGAATCTCCACATGTAATTCCGCAAAGGAGATTTGGGATAGATTAGAGGTTACCCATGAGGGTACCAACCAAGTAAAAGAATCTAAAATTAATATTCTTGTTCATAAATATGAGTTGTTTAGCATGGAACAATCTGAAACCATTGCATGCATGTATACTAGATTTACAGATATTGTAAATGGTTTAAAAAGTCTTGGTAAGACATATACTAACTCAGAACTTGTTCGAAAAATTCTTAGGTCACTACCAAGATCATGGGAAGCAAAAATGACAGCAATCCAAGAAGCAAAGGACCTCAACACTCTACCCTTAGAGGAGCTTCTAGGATCACTTATGACCCATGAGCTGACAATGAAGCAGCATGTAGAGGAGGACACAAAGAAGAAGAAAGTGATTGCCCTCAAAGCTGCAAAAGAAGAAGAGAGCAGCAGTGATGATGATGATGATGAAGAGACTGCTCTCTTAGCTAAAAAGTTTAAAAGATTCATGAGGAGAAAGAAACCCTTCCACAAGAAGAAATTTGGAGCAAAGTGGGAAGGAGAAAAGGATAAGAACAAGGACAAGGACAAAGAAAAAGAGAAAGACCCCTTGACTTGCTATGAGTGTAATAAACCGGGGCACTTTAGGAATGAATGTCCTAAATTGAAGAAAGCCTACAAAAAGAAAAAGAAGGCTTATGTGGCGACTTGGAGTGATAGCGAAGAATCTTCTTCCGAAGAAGAAGAACAAAAGGAAGTCGCAAATGTATGTTTTATGGCGGACGACAACGATGAGGTAAGTTCCGATAACCCTTGCGATGAATTTGCATTTGATGAATTATTTGATGCTTTTAATGAACTTGTTGGGATTTCAAGGTTTTGAAAAAGAAATACAAGCTTTTGAAAAATAAAAATTAACTTTCATTAAAGAAAAGGAAGATCTTAATAATGAAGTTAAGAAACTTAAATCTGAAAATGAAATTTTGGTAAAAGAAAAAGAATTAATTTCCAATGAAAATGATAAACTAAGGAAAGAGGTTGAAAAACATAAGAACATAGTTGATAAGTTTACCTTAAGCTCAACTAAATTGGACATGTTATTAAATAGTCAAAAAGCAGTTTTTGACAAAGCCGGATTAGGGTATAACACTTTAAGAAAACAAAAATCACTGAAAAATATTTTTGTGCGTGCTGGCCAAAGTAATTTTACATGCTTTAAATGTAATCAAAAAGGACATAAATCTTATGAATGTAAAATTCTAAAACCTAATAAAAACTTAAATATTAAAGGAAAGAAAATATGGGTTCCGAAAGGAACAATATTTGTTGCTACTAACCATGAAGGACCCAAGAAAGCTTGGGTACCTAAACATAAAGTTTGATTTCATTGCAGGAATGTCTTGTGGCCAAGAGATCAAAGAGAAAGTGGTATCTTGATAGTGGCTGCTCAAGACATATGACGGGTGACAAAGAAGAATTCATCACCCTTGAAGAAAAGAAAGGAGGAGTTGTTACATTTGGCGACAATGGCAAAGGCCAAATCTTGGGGTTTGGTAACATTCAAATAACTCCCTCCACATATATTGAAAATGTACTTTATGTTGATGGTTTAAAGCATAATTTAATTAGTATAAGTCAATTATGTGACAAAGGTTTTAAAGTATCATTTGAATCTTCTATATGCACAGTAGCTAATCCCATTGATAATAGCATTTTTTATTGGAAATAGAAATGGCAATGTATACTTGATTGACTTAGACAATTTGTCTACTAATAATCATTGCTTAGTTGCTAATAATGCTAATATGAATGAGATTGGTTGGTTGTGGCATCGAAGATTAGGTCACGCAAGCACACACCTAATTTCAAAACTAATTAGAATGGATTTAGTAAAAGGACTACCTAAAATAGATTTTGAAAATAACAAAATATGTGATGCATGTCAGTTTGGAAAACAAACGAGAAGTTCTTTTAAATCTAAAAATGTTGTTTCAACTTCTAGGCCATTAGAGCTACTTCACATGGACCTTTTTGGACCAACTAGAACCACAAGTCTAGGAGGAAAGAAATATGGTCTTGTGATAGTAGATGATTACTCTAGATTCACTTGGGTAATGTTTTTAGCTCACAAAGATGAGACTTTCTCGATATTCCTGAAATTCTTCAAGAAAGTAACAAATGAGAAAAACACTACCATAGTGTCTCTAAGAAGTGATCATGGAACTGAATTTGAAAATCACTTATTTGAAAGTTTTTGCAATGAAAATGGTATTAATCATAATTTTTCTGCACCAAGAACCCCTCAACAAAATGGAGTAGTTGAAAGGAAAAATAGGACTCTAGAAGACATGGCCCGTACCATGCTATGTGAAAGTAAACTCCCGAAATACTTTTGGGCGGAAGCTATTAACACAGCATGTTACATCCTAAATAGAGCATTAATAAGACCTATTTTAAAGAAAACACCTTATGAATTATGGCATGATAGAAAACCCAACATTAAATATTTTCATGCATTTGGTTGTAAATGTTTTGTTCACAATAATGGTAAAAATAATTTAGGCAAATTTGATGCTAAATCTGATGAAGGAATATTCTTAGGATATTCAACAACTAGTAAAGCATATAGAGTATTTAACAAGAAAACTTTAGTTGTTGAAGAATCCATTCATGTAGTTTTTGATGAATCTTTAGCAACTCGTTCCGAAAAATTGATGATGAAGAAGATACAAACATAATTGAAAAGATCTTGAAAAATTAAATATTGATGTATCTTCAGATCATGACAAGAGCTAAAGATAATGATTCACCTAAGGATGATGATACTAACACTAATCATAATGATATAGATCTACCTAGGGATTGGAGATATGCTTATAGTCACCCTAAGGAATTGATTATAGGTGATCCATCTCAAGGAATAAGAACTAGATCATCTATGAGAAATATTAGTAATCATCTTGCATTTGTATCACAAATTGAACCTAAAACTATTGAAGAAGCTGAAAAAGATAATAATTGGATGTTAGCAATGCAAGAAGAATTAAATCAATTCACTAGAAATAATGTATGGACATTAGTAGAAAGACCTAAAATCATTCTGTTATAGGATCAAAATGGATATTTAGAAATAAACTAGATGAAAATGGCATAGTAATTAGAAACAAAGCTAGATTAGTTGCAAAAGGATATAATCAAGAAGAAGGTATTGATTTTGATGAAACCTTTGCACCTGTAGCTAGATTAGAAGCCATTAGACTATTACTTGCATTTGCATGTCACATGAATTTTAACTTATTTCAAATGGATGTAAAAAGTGCATTTTTAAATGGATTTATAAATGAAGAAGTATATGTAGAACAACCACCAGGTTTTGAAGATCATGAATTTTCAAATCACGTTTTTAAATTGCACAAAGCTTTATATGGTTTGAAACAAGCACCTAGAGCTTGGTATGATAGATTAAGTAAATTCTTAATTGAAAATGATTTTATAAGAGGAAATGTTGATAAAACATTATTTTTGAAAAGAAAAGGTAAAGATTTATTAGTAGTTCAAATATATGTTGATGATATATTTTTGGTGCTACTAACAATCTTCTATGTCAAGAGTTTGCTAAGTTAATGCAGGGAGAATTTGAAATGAGCATGATGGGAGAACTCAATTTCTTCCTTGGACTCCAAATCAAACAAAGCAAAGAGGGAATCTTTATCAACCAAACAAAGTACACAAGAGAAATTCTAAAGAAGTTTGGTATGGAATCAATCAAACCCCTCGGAACACCAATGAGTCCTTCATGCAAGCTGGACAAAGATGAAGAAGGTAAGAAGGTTGATCAAAAATATTATCGAGGTATAATCGGATCCCTACTTTACTTAACTGCAAGTAGACCAGACATAATGTTTGCTGTTTGCTTATGTGCTAGATTTCAGTCTGAACCTAAAGAATCACATTTAATTGCTGTTAAAAGAATACTAAGATACTTAAGTGGAACAAAAAATGTAGGTTTATGGTATTCTAGAGACTCAACATTAAACTTGATTGCATATTCTGATTCTGATTATGCTGGATGTAAGTTAGATAGAAAAAGCACAAGTGGTGCATGCCAATTTTTAGGAAGTAACTTAATCTCATGGTTTAGCAAAAAGCAAAATTCAGTTGCATTATCAACTACTGAAGCTGAATATGTTGCAGCTGGAAGTTGCTGTGCTCAAATCCTATGGATTAAGCGACAACTTGAAGACTATGGTATCACACTTGATAAACACCTATAAGATGTGATAACACAAGTGCAATTAATCTAACTAAAAATCCAATTCAACATTCAAGAACAAACACATTGAAATTAGATCATTTTATAAGAGAACATGTTGCCAATAATGAAATTGTCTTGATTATGTTAATACTGAAGAACAATTAGCTGATATATTTACAAAACCCTTGAGTGAAGAAAGATTCTGTTATCTTAGAGGAGAGTTAGGGATTTGTGATCCATTAGAATGAATTTGAAACCCCTAAGGAAATTTTATCTAAAATTCTTTCAAATCCTTGATCTTTAAGGAAATCTTATCTAGAATTCATATCTAATTGATCTATTAAATCCAATGATTATTTTATCAATTTTTATGATCAATATCCGGACACATTTCAGATTATCTGAAACTTTATGTTTTTTGCTCTGAAATGGTCTCGGAGCCGACTCGGTGAGTATCGGAGTCGACTCCATGTTTCTACTGAAACTCTAGAGTCGACCCCTTCTCTGCGCGAGTCGACTCCACTTCGGGATAGTTTTCTGTGACTATCCGGAGTCGACCCCTCGCTTTGCGGGAGCCGACTCGAAGTGGTCCCAGGTCGATTTATCTAGGGCAGAGTCGACTCGCCGTTCATTTCTATCTCTCAATCCAAATACTCTCTCCAAAATTTTTCCTGACCTTCCAAATCCGAAATCCCTGATTAACCCTTCCAATAGATCAATGGCCCCTAAAACCCGTGGATCTAACCTTGGTGCGGCCGGAGTGAAAAGGAAGAAGGCGTGAGGAAGACGTGAGGCGTCCCTCGTGACCTTCACCGAGCTTGGATTCAACCTCATCTCTTCGACTCCTAGTGCTTCTCCCTCTACGGCTCCATCACAGGTAGATCGACTTGCCGATAGAGTGATAACAACCGGGAGGAAAGTCGATTTTGAATTATTTGAGGCCGAAGGATTTCTTGTGGGGAGGCAGTTGATTGAATGGGTTGGGAAGATTTGTTCTTTAGATTGTCCACTACCCAGCCCTAGTCAAAGAATTTTATAAGAATCTATCTAGAGGAGACAATGGACTTGTAAGCTTCATTAGAGGAAATAGAATTTCAGTGACAGTGGATTTGCTTTCAAGATTGTTGGATCTTCCATGTCGGGTACATCTACTTTTTCTTCTGAAGATAGAAGCCCAGCTCTATCTAGACTGCTTAACAGGGAGATTGTTGGTTTTGAAGAAGTTTTGCTAATCAATCCTTAGAATTGAGACTTCTCCACAACATTTGTAGTAGAATCCTATTCCCCAAGATTGGAGATTTGACTATGTTTCTGAAAGAGATATCTTTGTAATGGATGCAATTGTAACTGGTAAACCCATTAACCTTCCAGCATGATATTATGGTATATTGCCGATTGTGGAGGTAAAAGAAATCCAGTTTACCCTACGGCATGATTCTTACTAAAATATTTCAAAGCCAAGGGATTATCATATCAGATAGTGAGCCAATGAGGAACTTAAGACACACCGATTATTATAGTTGGCCACTATACATAGAATGGGTTTTGTGAAGAAGGAATGGCAGATGGGAAAGGAAAGGTTGATGGAAGATAGAGCTGCGGACATTGAGGCACCGGGACCGTCAGTAGACATTCTTCGCCTGTACCTCCGAGCTCTCCTGTTCCTGCTCCATCCCTTCCCCTGCTCCGTTGTTGATCAGACATCATCTTCATCTGTTTTCAGAACTTCAGTTAAGGCAGCTTAAAGGTCTTCTTGATGATCAGCAGATAAATTGAAATCAGAGTTTGAAACAAATTTATGAATCTCAAAGAAACTCTTTACTCTTTAGATGATCGGATCACCAAGATTGAATCAACTCTTAGCACTTCATCTGAGTCTTTAAGTGGAGACCTAAAGAACATTTTGAAGAACTTAAAGACATCTGTGGAGATGGTGAAACCTATGCAAAATGCAATGCTGAACTCCAAGAAAATATTGACTGCTTGCACTTTTGTAGATGAAAGATTGAAGGATTATGTTAAGATTCAAACAGATGGAATGAAAAATATTATAGATCACTTAACTAGGATTGTAAGGACTCACTTTTGATGTATTAGATGCTTAGTCTTTACAATGTAATGAAGTTCATTTATGTTTTACATTTTGATACTTTGATGTAATGAAAAATCTATGTTTTGAATGCTCAATGTAATCTGAGTTTAATGTACTTCTCCTTTATCAATGAATTTCAGATTTTGTTAAAACATATCTTGAATGAATGAATGAATGATTATGTTTGATGCATCTCTACCTTTTTGTTGATAAAAAAAAGGGGGAGAGTTTTATAACTGTATATGCATGGGAGAAATTAATTAATAATGATATTAAAATGATTGAATGAATGAGATAAATAATTGAATGAATGGGATATTTATTTGAGTTTCATAGGGGGAGCTACCTCATTCAGGGGAGCCTAAGCCTAACTATGAAAATAAAATAAATTCTTAATCAATCATGCATATACTCAATGTTTTTGTCATCATCAAAAAGGGGGAGATTGTTGGGAGATTGTTGAGATTGCCCCAATCTTATTGATTTTGATGATTACCAAAAGCCATGAGTATTAAAAGATGCAATGAGTTTATTTACATAAGCAATGAATTTATTTAGAACAATCAATGAGTATGTTAAGTATGACTTTAATCAATTTGAAAGTAACTTCAAGCTCCATATTTAAGCTTTCAAAAAGAAATTTTATACTTCATATTTAATCAATGAGTTTTTGGAACATTTCTTGAATTGATTTCTAATGACAATTTTATTGTATTCAAGTCAAAAAATTGATTTAAAATGAATCTGGAACGAATTTCAAGTCAATCAGAAAATTCTCTGATTTTTGATACGTTCCGGAGCCGACTCTAGAGTTTCAGAGTCGACTCCACTCAGATACAGATCTGTCTCGAGTCGACCCTGTGATTTCGAGTCGACCCCCGATTCTATCGAGCCGACTCCATGACTGTGTGAGTCGACTCCGCTCAGACACCAGAGGAGTGTTTTTCTGAGCACTTCGCGAGTCGACCCCAACTTTTCATGAGTCGACCCCCGACTGTCAGGAGTCGACACCTTATTTTGATGAGTCGACCCTTTAACTTTCTATTTCTATTTTTGGTATCGCGTCTTCGAGCCGACTCGCGGAAAGCAGGAGTCGACTCCAACAAATCTGGGCGATTTTTTTGAATGCCAACTCAGCTCCAACGGTAAGATTTTATTAACGGCTATTTTCTTTGTTTCTAACGGCTATATTTTTGCAGAATCTATAAATAGAGAAGCCGTTTTCAAATCAAAGACAAGAGATAGAATCAAATCAAGAGAGAAAAATCGAAAAAGGAAAAACAGAGCTCATTTGAAAAAATCCGTGATTCAAAATAGAGTGAAAGAAAAGTGTGAAATCAAAGGAAGCTTTCTGTGCTCAAGTTCAACAATCCAAGGAAGCTTCAGAAGAAAATCCAAGAGCTATTCAAGAGCAATCAAGAGATTTTCAATTCAAAGAAAGAAGAAAAGCTCAAATCAACTCCAACATTCAGTCCGTGAAGAATCGAGCTGAGGCCGATTCTACACTTCAAGGAGTTGAGAAAAGAAGAAAAGAAGAAAAGCTCAAAAGCCAACCAACTACAAATCAGGCTTTTCTAAACTTTGTTCTTTTATTTGATTATCTGCTCATTGAGGAGCTGTGTACTTGAAAAAATATTTCTTTGTTTGTGTCTAGTTCAATCTGGGGGATTGAACTAGTGGAGGTAGTCTTACCTCGGTACAAGCTTGGTATAGCTTGTGTTAGGGTTTTTGTGCTGGTGAGCCCGGAAAACCAGCTGGGTTCGTTGTGATCCCGGGAAAACAACAAGTTTGAGTTGTGAGCTTGTAAAACAACTCGGCTGTAATCAAGGAAGATTATAGTGTGGACCCAAGTGAATCTTGGGAGTGGACGTAGGTGTTGGATACACCGAACCACTATAAAATCTTTGTGTTTGCCGTGTTCCATTGACTCTATCTCTATCTCTATTTTATTCACTGCACTTTGTATTTACATTGCATTTCCTTCATTCTTCTTAAGCAAACTATTTTAAAAGGCTAATTTTTAAAGAACCCAATTCACCCCCCCCCCCCCCCTCTTGGGTTGTCATCTGGGCCAACAAAAATGTATATAAGGTGTTGATTGCTTCTGCCCAAAAGTACTTTGGGAGATTGCTCTCACACAACATGGTACGGGCCATTTCTTCCAGGGTTTGATTTTTTCTTTCTACAACTCCATTTTGTTGAGGTATTCTAGGTGTGAAAAAATTATGATTAATGCCATGCTCATTGCAAAAACTTTCAAAGAACTGATTTTCAAATTCTTTTCCATGGTCACTTCGAATCGACAAATTGAAACTCCCTTTTCATTTGTAATCTTTTTAAATAAGTTTTGAAATGTAGAAAATGCTTCATCTTTTCTAGCTAAAAATAAAACCCAAGTAAATCAAGAGAAATCATCGACAATTATAAAACCGTAACGTTTTCCTCCTAAAACTTGTAGTTCTAGTTGGTCCGAATAAATCCATATGTAGTAATTCTAATGGTCTATTGGTTGAAATCATATTTTTAGATTTAAATGAAACTCTAGTTTGTTTTCCTAGTTGACATGTATCATAAATTTTATCTTTTTTAAAATTCAATTTTGGTAAACCTTTGACTAAATCCTTTTTAAGTAGTTTTGAAAGAAGATCCATGCTAACATGTGCAAGTCTATGATGCCATAACCAACTTGATTTAGCAATTTTAGCATTCATAGCAACTGTTGCCGCCAAATCACTTTTGAGGAGCGTCAAGCGACAGAAATGCTTCGTTGGCCTTCAGAGGAATGATAGGGACTGCTTCCTTCAGCCAAAAACCTGCAAGAACAGTTTCGGACCGGTGGTTCCGGCGGGACCCTCCGACGCTCAAGTCAGCGATCTGAAGAACAAAAATTTTTTAATGAAAGAGTAGAGATTGAGTCCCCCTCCCTCATTGGGGGTCGGGCTCTTTATATACCTGTTCGGGGGTCCCTCTTATCCTTCGTTGATAACAGCCGAATCACATCTTCCGTTAAGATCGGCTACAGCTGCTAAACATGTACCATAAGTATCGGCAACGGTTCATAATATAGCGGTAACCACCCGTGATCTTGGCAAAAGAGAAACGGGTTGGCAAGCCACGTGGAAGCTCTGTGTGAACAGCAATGGGTGATAAAGTTAGTCACGTGGGCCCCAAGTGCAACCATTGGGATAGAAGATATCCTTTAAAGTTGAAGCCAGCAGTCCCTCGTAGAGCATTAATTATGGAGTTATAGCACTATTCACGTGCAAGGCACTGTTCATGTGACACTGTTCACATGCATGACACTGTTCACGGCCGAGAGGAATAGACAAAGGGGCTGAGGCGTAGGGAAAAAGGCCGAAGCTGCTCATGGCCGAATGAAAAAGCCAAGGCCGTGGCAGCCATAAATATGAGAGAATGCTATAAATTCCTTAAAGCGAGTGGATGCTCGTTGCCTTTGAGGCCATAAAGACGGAAAGAGTAAGGCAATAAATGACTAGCAAGTGGATGTACGTCGAAAGAAGGCCAATGCGAAGATGCGAGGCCGACGCCAAGGCGCTATTGAGGCTAACGCCAACGCCTGTTGAGGCCGACGTCGAAGCCAAGGGGCTAACGTGGCAGCCATAAATGAGAATAAGGCAATAAACGCCTGGATAATCATGGCCTTTGAGGCCATAAAGGCTATAAATATGGGAGAGAATAAGGCAATAAATGCCTAGCAAGTGGATGTAGTAGAAGGCCAACGCGAAGACGCGAGGCTGTTGAGGCCGACGCCAGAGGCCGACGCCGATGCTAGGCGCTGTTGAGTCCGACACCGACGCCAGGCGCTGTTGAGGCCGACGCTATTGAGGCCGACGCCAGAGGCCGATGCTGTTGAGGTCGACGCCGATGCTAGGCACTGTTGAGGCGACACCGACGCCAGGCGCTGTTGAGGCCGATGCTGTTGAGGCCGACGCCAGGGGGCTAACGTGGCAGCCATAAATGAGAATAAGGCAATAAATGCCTGGATAATCGTGGCCTTTGAGGCCATAAAGGCTATAAATATGGAAGAGAATAAGGCAATAAATGCCACGCTAAGGCGCTGTTGAGGCCGACGAACGGGGCTAACGTCGCAGCCATAATTGAGAATAAGGCAATAAATGCCTTGATGCTCGTGGATGGAATTAAATGTCCATTGCGTCCTTCAAAAGAAAGCCGAATAGAGTAACTAAGCTGCCTAGGAATTAAGCCGTTCGGAAAGGCCGCTGAGGTTGGCCGTCTATTTGGGAAGCCGCTGAGGATAGCTGTCTCGATAGGATGCCATCCAAAATTGCTGTCTTTATTGCCCATGGAGTCAACCGACCCCATCAAATGCCCCCCACTCCTGAGCTTGTGTGCCCCGTGTTAGCTAAGCGAAAGGAGTGTAGGACTTTTTACCTTCGCATCTACCCTTTCCTATCAACTTCAACTATGATTCCTCCGAAGTGGGGAAACCCTTTTCCTTTGGCGCTACCTTGTGTAGACATCTTCATGCTCTTTGGAGCCATGCTTTTTGCTTGTTCAACAAAAACTTTTAAGCAAAGTTTGAGGGTAAGTGGGTTACCCTCGACTGGCAACCAGTAATCCTCTGCCTATGCAAAGCCCGAAAGTGGATGCCCGTCAGCTATGAGTTGGGGAGTCAGTTTCTCCTAACTGTGAGTTGACTTTGGGTCTTCTACTTGTCATAAAATTTGAAAGTGGGTGCCCGTCAACTATGAGCTGAAGAGTTGGCCTCTCCCAACTGAGTTGTCTTGGGGCTTCTTGATGGCTGAAAGTGACCAGTAATATGTTGATGGTACATAATTTAGATAAAGGTCTTACTCGATTGGCCATTGGCCATTGAGGCAGAGTTAGAGCCGCTGTGAAGCCATTGAGGCTGTGATAAAGCTGCTGAATCAGAGTTGAGGCCATCGAGAGCCTTTTGAACCCTGAAGAGTGACCCGAGAGTCGCTGTGGTGGGACCATGCTCGGGAGCCTTTAACCCCGAAGGGTGACATGAGACCTGAGAGTCATGAGGTGCCTTTTTCTTTGCGCCAACGATCTTGCCATCGGCGTTAGAGTCAGTCTTTGGGCTTTGGTGCGGAGCTGGCTTCGGGCTTCGATGCCAACCGGAGTCGAGCTTAAGTGCCGGAGGGAGTCTCGAGCTTGGAGTGCTGATGCTGAGCCGAGCTTCCGGTGCCGAGGGGAGACTCGGGCTTCAGGTGCCAACGCGGAGTCGGGCTTCTGGTGCCGAGGGGGGACTCGGGCTTGTTGTCGACGTGGAGCCGGGCTTGGATTGCCGAAGTGGAGCCGAGCTTGATTGCCGACGCGGAGCTGGGCTTGAGTGCCGATGCGGGGCTGGTCTTTGGTGCCGACGTGGAGCCAGTCTTAGTTGCCGACGCGGAGCCGGTCTTTGGTGTCGACGCGGGGCCGGTCTTAGTTGCCGATGCGGAGCCGGTCTTTGATGCCGATGCGGGGCCAATCTTTGGTACCGACGCAGAGCCGGTCTTAGGTGTCGATGCAGGGCCGGTCTTTGGTGCCAACGTGGAGCCGGTCTTGAGTGCCGACGCGGAGCCGGTCTTTGGTGCCGACATGGGGCCAGTCTTTGGTGCCGACGCAGAGCCAGTCTTAGTTGCCGATGCGGAGCCGATCTTTGGTACCGATGCGGGGCCGGTCTTTGGTGCCGATGCGGAGCCGGTCTTAGTTTTCGACGTGGAGCTGATCTTTGGTACTGACGCGGGGTCGGTCTTTGGTGCCGACGCAGAGCCGGTCTTAGTTGCCAACGCGGAGCCAATCTTTGGTGCCGACGCAGAGCCGGTCTTAGGTGCCGATGCGGGGCCGGTCTTTGGTGCTGATGGTACATCAGGCTTTTGAGATGCTAACGCGAGGTTGGTCTTGAATGCCGATACAGAGTCAATCTGTGTGACATTTTTAAGCATCAATGAAAGAAAAAGTCTTAAGTGCAGCGTACTTAGCTCTTGCAGCACCCTTGTTTTTCTTCTGCGGGCTTGAACGCTTCCGCCCACTGGTGGTCTGCCCCCCAGGGAATCAAGTTGGTCGGTGAGCTAGTTTTGTTGAATCTTTAGCTCCTTAAGGAGAAATCCTGCACCGCATCCACTTTTATGGCTCTCCAGCTGCTACAGTTGACTTTGAAACTAGGCTTGCTCGCCTTCTCTTTTCTCTCCATAGCGTTGCCGTGATCATTCTCCATGTTGTGGACATCATTTCCTTTTCCTTCTTCTCTACAGGGAGGTAATTCAGAAGGCTGATCAAGCCTTCCCATGGTGAGATCTGTACTGCTAATCCTTTTGGTGATGAAATCTTTACAGGGGATGGCAAGAAGTGGTGCCACCGAAGAAAGGATCTTCAAAGTGGAGTTCGGTGCTGAGCTAGACACTCTCTTGGGCTCCGATGAGTTCGAGACACGCTTTAGCAAGGATTTTGGTGACTTTAACTCCATGGTATTCTAGAGATATGTCGATATGTCTGGGACATCAAGAAGCTTCTGAACATTGGACTGGAGGCTCAACTGAAGAAGAACCTCGAAGTGATTAATAACTTTGTGTACCAATTGGTTCTTCCTAATGCTATGCAAGCATCCTCTGATATAGGAGAAGATTGCCATTGAAATCAAAGAGATTAGCTGCCACTTCAGCATGGGCTCGGGAGCCAGAGGTGTCGTCGCTCGCCGATGCGAGATATGTGGATCTGGCCAAACGGCCATGGCCGGGATGGTGGCCAAAGCTGGCGATATCCGTGGGAGGAGTCGGTACGAGCATAGCTTTGGAAGACGATCGTTAAGATGCAGCAACCATAGCACAGACTTCCATCACGTGCACACAACCTCGTGCATGCAATCCACCTTCAATTGCGAAACTAGCACTTGTTTGGTCACTGCGGGGAGAGGCCGGGGGCCGCCTAGAGAGTGAGGCTGCTGTGAAGTCTTGGGCCACCGTGGCTGTTGGGGAACGCGGCTGTTGTGGAGGACCTGGGGCCTCTGTGAACATCGGGGGCCACCGTGGAGCCTCAGGCCGTCGAGAGAGAGAGAGGCTGGGAGCCGCCGTGGAGGCTGGGGGCCGCCATGGACTTGGGAGCCACTGTGGAGGAAACCGGGGCCGTCGTGATCTGGGGCCGCTGTGGAGTCTCGGGCCATCGTAGGATTCTCGGGCCGCCGTGGGATCTCGGGGCCGCTATGAGGGGCTTGACCGTTGAGGACAAGAGGCTGCTATGAGGGGCTGTCGTGGGATCCAGAAGCCACTGTGAGGGGCCATCGTGGAGGAAGATGCCGTCGTGGGATCCGGAGGCTGCCGTGGAGGAAACCGGGGCTGCCGTGATCTGGAGGCTGCATTGGAGTCTTGGGCCTCCATGGAGCCTCGGGGCTACTGTGGCCGTTGTGGAGGAAGAGGCCGTTTAGGAAGGCCACCAAGGATGGCTGCCTCTGACTGATTATTGAACCTTTGATTGAGCTCCTCTGGCCGCCGGTGTTGTTCATCCAGATGCCCCTTCATCTCATGATTAGGTTCCTTCCCAGACGGCTCAGAGGATGAGTAAGGGGAGGAGTGGCTGCTCGAGTAGAAGGTAGGAGACCGTAGTCTCTTGAAAGCTTCACGGTGGTGCTTAGGTGAAGCATGATGGTGATAAGCTTCTCTATGAGAAGATTTTCCATGGGTGAATCGCTGGCTAACTGGTGCAGCTATCATGGAAGAAGTGAGAGGCTTCGGCTGCTGCTGAGTGGCCAACGGGCGTTACTTTTGCAACTCATGAACTGCTGCATTTAAGGCTTGAACTTGTTGATTGAGGATGGTCAGCTGGTTAATTAGAGCAGCTGAGGTTGGTGGTGAGGGAGGAGCATAGAGAGAGAGTGGTCCTTTGTTGCTCAGGGCTATGCGGATGCCCCCCGGCATGATTAGTGAGGAAATTTGGCACGCGCGTCACCACCATGGCTATCTTAGAGGGGATAAAGACTTATAGGTCAGGGAGATAGAGCTCTCTTTCCTTCAGCACATCCCCCTACCTGGCACGCCAATTTGTTGCCGCCAAATCACTTTTGAGGAGCGTCAAGCGACAGAAATGCTTTGTTGGCCTTCAGAAGAATGATAGGGACCGCCTCCTTCAGCCAAAAACCTGCAAGAAAAGTTTTGGACCGGTGGTTCTGGCGGGGACCCTCCGACGCTCAAGTCAGCGATCTGAAGAACAAGAATTTTTTAATGAAAGAGTAGAGATTAAGTCCCCCTCC
Source organism: Calamus simplicifolius (assembly GCA_900491605.1). Classification (NCBI taxonomy): domain Eukaryota; kingdom Viridiplantae; phylum Streptophyta; class Magnoliopsida; order Arecales; family Arecaceae; genus Calamus; species Calamus simplicifolius. Next base: position 404,896 of record UESW01004762.1, on the reverse strand, counting down.
TCATTGGGGGTCGGGCTCTTTATATACTTGTTCGGGGGTCCCTCTTATCCTTCGTTGATAACAGCCGAATCACATCTTCCGTTAAGATCGGCTATAGCTGCTAAACATGTACCATAAGTATCGGCAATGGTTCATAATATAGCGGTAACCACCCGTGATCTTGGCAAAAGAGAAACGGGTTGGCAAGCCACGTGGATGCTCTGTGTGAACAGCAATAGGTGATAAGGTTAGTCACGTGGGCCCCAAGTGCAACCATTGGGATAGAAGATATCCTTTAAAGTTGAAGCCAGCAGTCCCTCGTAGAGCATTAATTATGGAGTTATGGCACTATTCACGTGCAAGGCACTGTTCATGTGACATTGTTCATGTCCATGACACTGTTCACGGCCGAGAGGAATAGACAAAGGGTTGAGGCCGAGACCGTAGGGAAAAAGGCCGAAGCTTCTTATGGCCGAATGAAAAAGCCTAGGCCGTGGCAGCCATAAATACGAGAGAATGCTATAAATGCCTTAAAGCGAGTGGATGCTCGTGGCCTTTGAGGCCATAAAGACGGGAGAGTAAGGCAATAAATGCCTAGCAAGTGGATGTACGTCAGTAGAAGGCCAATACGAAGACGCGAGGCCGACGCCAAGGCGCTGTTGAGGCCGACGCCAACACTGTTGAGGCCAATGCCAGAGGCCGACGCCAACGCCAAGCGCTGTTGAGGCCGACGCCGATGCTAGGGGGCTAACGTGGCAGCCATAAATGAGAATAAGGCAATAAATGCCTGGCTAATCATGGCCTTTGAGGCCATAAAGGCTATAAATATGGGAGAGAATAAGGCAATAAATGCCTAGCAAGTGGATGTAGCAGAAGGCCAACGCGAAGATGCGAGGCCGACGCCAAGGCGCTGTTGAGGCCGACGCCGACGCTATTGAGGCCGATGCCAGAGGCCGACGCTGTTGAGGCCGACGCCGACGCCAGGCGCTGTTGAGGCCGACACCGACGCCAGGCGCTGTTGAGGCAGATGCCAGGGGGCTAACGTGGCAGCCATAAATGAGAATAAGGCAATAAATGCCTGGATAATCGTGGCCTTTGAGGCCATAAAGGCTATAAATATGGGAGAGAATAAGGCAATAAATGCCTAGCAAGTGGATGCACGGCGGCATAAGGCCGATGAGGAGACGTGAGGCCGACTCTAAGGCGTGAGGCCGACTCTAAGGCACTGTTGAGGCTGACGCCGATGCCAGGTGCTATTGAGGTCGACGCCGACGCAATGGGGCTAACGTGGCAGCCATAATTGAGAATAAGGAAATAAATGCCTTGATGCTCGTGGATGGAATTAAATGTCCGTTGCGTCCTTCAAAAGAAAGCCGAATAGAGTAGCGAGGCCACCTAGGAATTAAGCTGTTCGGGAAGGCCGCTGAGGATAGCCATCTCGATAGGATGCCATCCAAAAATTGCTGTCTTTATTGCCCATGGAGTCAACCGGCCCCATCAGCAACTAAACAATCAAATTCTTGGTCATTTAAATCATTCAGATCAACAGTATAAACATTTCCATGCCTTGACCAATAAGTTTCATGCAATTATCAGCATGATTTGAAACAATGCAAACAGATGATTCAAAAATCACTTTGAAACCTTTGTCACATAATTGACTAATACTTAACAAGTTATGCTTTAAACAATTAACTAACAAGACATTTTCAATATATGCATGAGGGGTGACACCAATTTTACTAATGCCAATGATTTTACCTTGGCCATTATCTCCAAAGGTGACTATCCCTCCATTTTAGCTTCTAAAATGATGAAGTGTGATTCATCACCAGTCATGTGCCTTGAACACCCGCTATCAAGATACCATTTTTATTTAGATCCACAGGTTGCAAGACACACCTGCAAACATAATGTCACGTCTTGCTCTTACCAAGCCTTCTTGGGTCCTTTGGGGTTAGATAAAATGATTCCATTTAGAATCCATACCTTTTTGATACTGTCACATGCATAGGACTTATGTCCCTTTAAACCACATTTAAAACAGGTAATATTAGATGATTGACCATCATGTATGAAAATATTTTTCAAAGATTTTTGTTTTCTGAGAGGATTATATCCTAATCCTGCTCTACCAAAAATAGCTTTTTGGCTATCTAAAATCATATTTAATTTAAAGAACTTAATATGAATTTATCAACTATAGGTTTAAGTCTGTCAACTTTATTTTCCAAATCCTTGTTTTCTTTCTTCAAAAATTTATTTTCTTCAATATATTTATTATTTTCTAAGACTAGGTTTTGCAATTGATTTTTTAAATCTTTATTTTTGGAACTAAGGTTAGAAAATCATCAACTAACTCATAGAATGCACCATGCAATTCTTCAAATGAAAAGTCATCAAGGAAACTTGGACTTACCTTCTGGTTGTCCACCATGGAGCAAAGATTGACCACTTCATTCTTTTCTTCTTCTTTGAAGCTGGAACTTTCAGAATCACTCTATGTAGCCATCATTGCCTTTTTCTTAAATTTCTTGGGACCTTTCTTTAGTTGTGGACATTCCGATTTAAATGTCCCAGCTTTTTGCATTCATAACAGATAATTTCTTTTTTTTTCTTTATTCCATCTCCTTTTGTAAATGGTTTCTTTTTTCCTCTGAACTTTCTTCTTTTCATGAATCTCTTAAATTTTTTAGTAATGAGAGCCATGTCCTCATCATCACTGTCATCCTCAGATTCATCTGACTCTTCCTTTAGTTCAAAATTTTAAGAGCCATAGTCCTTCTTTTCTTAGACTCGTCCTTATCGGAATGTTGTTTGATTTGAAGCTCATGAGTCATTAAGGATCCCAACAATTCTTCTAGGGGTAAAGAATTAAGGTCCTTTGCCTCTTGAATAGCAGTGACTTTAGCCTTCCAAGACCTAGGCAAAGATCGCAATACCTTCCTCACAAGATCAGCATTAGTATATGATTTACCAAGACTTTTAAGTTCATTTATAATGTCGGTAAATCTAGTAAACCTTTCAGAAATTGATTCACTAGCATCCATCTTAAATAATTCATATTTATAGACAAGCATATTAATTTTAGATTCTTTCACTTGATTAGTACCCTCATGGGTAACTTCTAATCTATCCCAAATTTCTTTAGCAGATAAACAAGTAGATATGCGATTAAATTTATTAGCATCCAATGAGCAATATAAAACATTCACGGCTTTAGCATTGAGTTGAGCTAACTTTTTATCATGTTCATCCCATTCTATTTTCGGTTTAGGAATCACCGTGTTATATAGTCTAGTTGTGGGTGTGTGAGGACCATTTACTATGATACTCCATAGGTCATAGTCAAGTGCTTGAATGAAAATTTTCATTCAAGCTTTCCAATAACCATAATTTGTGCCATTAAATAACGGTGGCCTATTAGTGGATTGTCCCTCACTCAACAAGGTTGCCATAATCTTTAGCTCCAAGCTTTTTAGGGCTTAACAACAAGAGAACCTGGCTCTGATACCACTTGTTGTCCAGATCTAGCAACCCAAGAGGGGGGGTGAATTGGGTTTCTTAAAAATTAGTTGGCTATCAAGTATGTGCACATATATTCTTTCATAATTATCGTGTTGTGAGGTGTATCTAATACACAATCAATCACAGAAAAAGAAACACAATCAAACACACAATGTTTATAGTGGTTCGGTGCCAACCTTGCACCTATATCCACTCCTGAAGAACACCTTAGGAATTCCACTAGTCACCACTAGCCTAACTGGCTAGCAAACTTGTTTACGGGCATAAGCAATCAAGCTTACACACTAGCCCTCCAAGCTAGTCTTCTTGTTTACGGGTACAAGGGACCTTACAAATCAAACCGGGTAGACCTCTACCCAACCACGTTTCACAACCGTGAAACAAACCAAGGCACGAGTAATAGAATGTTTAATACAAAAAATGCTCCTAAATATGAGCAGATTTAAAGTAATAAATGTACTTATCAACTTGAAGAGCTAAACCCGAAGTAGCTTCTTTCTTTAATGAACGCAGCAGAACAGAGGAAGCTTTTCGAGGTGACTTTGAATGCTCTTCAATGAAGGTAGATGAAGCTTGAAGATCATTTGAAGAACCAGCAATAAATGAGCTCCGATAGTTGAACAAATAATCAAAGCAAAGCTTCAACAAACCTCAAACAAATCTCTCTTTCAAACAATTTTTCTCTCAATCAATATTTTTCAATCTATGTTTTTCTTTTTCTTTCTTCCTTCTTCCTCTTTTTAAAACACTATTCATGATCACTATTTATAACCTAAACAACAAAAATAGAGCCGTTGTGAGAGGAAGGAGTCCGGCCAAGAGATTCCAAGGAAATAGAATTCCAAAACATAAAAACCGAATTCCAACAATGTGAAACATAGAACCAGCCGAGAGTTTCAAAAACATGGCATTCCGAATCTTGAAAATCAGCATTCCAGAATTTTGAATAGAGAGCCAGCAGAAAGAGTGAAAAAGATGGCATTCCAAATTCTGGAAAATCGACATTCTAATTTTTGAAACAAGCAGCCGGCAGAGAGAGTGAAAGAGATGGCATTCCAAATTTCAAAAATCGGCATTCCAATTTTTGAAACAAGCAGCCAGCAGAGAGAGTGAAAGAGATGGCATACCAACTCAAGGAAATTGGCATTCCAAAATTATAAAATCGGTATTCCAAGATTCATTCCAAATGAAGGCAGCCGATTGATTCAAAAAACTAGTATACCAGAAATCTCAAATTGGCATTCTAATGAAAAGGATGGAATCCCAATCTTGCTATCAAAAACTAACAGCCAAAGAGCATTTAAAAAATTGGCATGCCAACATTGACCATTAGCATTCCAAAGAGAAGAAAGACAGGGAGTGGCAGAGAGCTTTTCAAGATTGGCATTCCAAAACCATCAATTAGTATACCAAGATAAAAAAGCCAAGGAATTGGCAATCTTCAAACACAAGGGACTAGCCATAGGATTTGTCCAAACTAAATAAGCCAGTAATCCGAATGCAACCGAATGAAACTGAATTTAAACCGAAGGCAACAAAAGGCAACTGAAGGCAACCCAAATTTAAACCGAAGGCAACAGAATCTGGTATTCCAAATCAAAGATTGGTAACCCGAGATTCAAGCAATATGCATCCAATCCTAAGGCAATAGAGAATAAATATAATCCGGTGATAATAGAGTTATAAATAGGAGCTTGTAGAATAATTGAATCCAATTCAAGACAATGCAAATATAATTAATCCTAAAAGTTATTTTGTTAGATAAATAGCATTATATCATGAATTACAGTGTACCTAGGATAGACAAAGTGTACTGTTCCATAATGAATAACCCAAAATTGATTTGATAGATAGATCATTAGCATAATATTAAATTGATTTGCATATAACTAAATTGATTAGCATAATATTTAATTGATTAGCATAATACTTAATTATTTTGCGTTTCATCAAAATCAATATGGGATCAATAGGTTACATATTCTCTATTTTAATTATATTTTGGTTATTTATTTAGGTTATTTAAAAATATAAATAATAATAAATAAATAAATAAATAAATATTATCTGGTTTGTTTATTTATAGAGCCAATGATGATAATGGTTGAAACAAGTTGTGATTTTTAGAAAGAATTCTAAGTGATTGAGTTGATTAGTTAATACTTAAATTGTTTTTACTTAGTATGATTTTTTCTTTATTCATTAGATGTATATAACAATCATTAATTGTTTGCATGCCTAGAAACATTTTATTAAAACTTTGTAAATGTTTATGGTCTCTACTACTCTAGAAGTTGCTTGAGAATTACTTGACGCAAAATCCTAGATAAGGTTTCACTAAGGAAAGGATATAGGCTATCTTTGGATTGGTCGAGCCTAAAAGCCTAACCCTTTTATCATTATATCTCTAGTCACCCATTTGAGCCTTTAAAATTTACATTTTGGCCTTCTAAATTTTTCTTGTTTAACCCATATGATTCCTACCCTATTGAACTTATATACATATATCTTTACCTTTAAGAAAACTTAGTTGATACTTACCTCATGGTTATAAGAGTTTTAAAAAAAATTGTGAGAGGTAGGAGTATGAAAAAAATTTCTATCACACCCCATGTACAGCAAGAAATAAGTTTGGGGGTGAACAAAGAAAAGGTCATCTTATTCAGTGAAAAGCCAAAAGAAGCAGATTTGAAAGCAATGGAAGTGGACACTACTGTACTGGGGTTGTCAACCATATATATTGCTTCTATGGGAGTCTATATATTCAAGAAGGAAATACTTCTAAATCTTCTAAGATCAGACGAAGGTTTCCTACTGCAAATGACTTTGGATCTGAGATAATTCCTGCCTCTGTAAAAGAGTTCTTCATCAAGGCATTTCTTTTCAAAAATTACTGGGAGGATATTGATATCATTAAATCCTTCTTTGAAGCAAATCTTTCCCTTACTACACATCCATCAAGTTTTCAGCTTTTATGATGCAACAAAGCCAATATATACATACTATTGGAATTGAGAAAATACAAATATAAGAAAATGCAAGGATTGGAAAGAATGTGATAATCTCAAACTCAGATAGGGTGCAAGAAGCAGATAGATTTAAAAATAAATAAAATAAAATAATTTAAGAATGAAATGCAAAGGGGAAGATAGTACTGATTCATCAAATGGAGATATTCTAATCTTTTCGAACAAGATTATATACTGAAATTGACACACTTTGATACTTTTGAAGAAGTCATTGTGAAAGACATGAAATGGCTCCTGAGGTAGCTGAACCATTGAATGATTCATATGTTTATATGCACTCATGGAAGCCGAGATCGGAGATGTGGTGTTTATGGCCCTACTCTTGTTATATATAAAAAAAAAGGTGCTTGATGAAAGCTATGTATGAGCCATTATGACTGAGACTACTATGCTCTTTATGCTATGGGTATATTGATTTAAGTTTCTACTTTGATACATCTTACCATTTCTTTGTAGCCCTCACCGTAGCCTTACATTACAAGTTTATAAAGACCTATTGATCCTTGGTATTATCTTTTATCTACATTAGTGGAGAGTTAATTTAAAGAGTAAGCCTATGGAGTAGATACATACACTTCTTAGAGATACATTGCATTTACATATTTGCATAAAACTATCCGAAAAGTGAGTAATGAAGTGAGAATGTTGCATGCTCATGAGTGGGAGAACTGAATATGAGGTGAGACCAAATTTTGTATTAACTTTTGTACTTGAGTTGCATAGGATAATTTCTTTAATTATGACATGTGTTAAATCTTTGAGGCTCTATTTGAACAATTAATCTTTTATTTTAGGATTCTTATTTTATTTTCTTTTCTTGAGGACTAGCAAAGTGTAAGTTTGGGGGTATTTGATAAGCATAAATTCGACCGTTTAATTCATATACTTTCATAACAACATTCGCTAGTTTTTAATTTATTTTAAATTATATTTACTTATTTTTATTTCTTTTTCATTTTATTTTGAAGGAAAATAAAAAAAAGCAATGGTCAACGGACTCTAGTAAGGACGAGTTGATGAGGTGGTTTGTGGGGACTCCTTCACGCGATAAGCTGGCGGCATGAAGACTCACGGGCGGTGAGGACTCCAATGCAATATTTTTAAAAAGGAGAGGGTCATGCATTGATGAGTTGGCAATGTCATATTTCAACGGATGAGGCCTAGTTGGCAACGCGGTAGTTATCCGAGAAAGGACTCTTTGGTGATGATTTTTTCATCGTATTCAACATGGTATAGCATCAGCTTTTCAACTATAAAAAGGAGGCAGCAATTTGCATCTAAGGGAGACTTTTAGAGTTTTTCAACGAAGGAGGATCTAAAGAACAGAGGCGAGAGCTGCGTATTCATCAATTGCTTCCAATGAAAAACATAAGTTTAATTAGTTTTCTTTTCGCTTTTATTATGGACTAATTTCTTTTTCTAGAGCATTGATGTAATCTATCAATGAACACATAATTTATTTTATTAGTTATTTTATTTTTAATATTTCATGATTGAGTGTTTAATTCTTATGACTAATGTTTATAATTTATTGTTTGATTAATTGAATTACAATGAGACCGAAAGGTGATTTGTTATTTCTTATGATTAATTCTTACAATTTATTATTAGATCAATTGAATTACAATGAGACATGATTTATTATTTTAAATCTAAATTAAATACCATTAGTTGAGCAAAAGTAGAGATACTTTAACGCAATTAATATGATTTTTAGAAAATTTAAAGTACGTAATGAGTCTCCAATTAATTAAATTCATAGATATATAGAGTTGTTAGTTGGAGATATTTTTGATATCGTTCGAGAGAAGATATTAGATAATTAAGAAATTTTTAATCATCAACATGGGATTATTAAAATTTAATAATTAAAAAAAATAAATTGTGTAGGTTTTGTTAGGTGAAATCAATCGCTCTAGATTCATCCTTATCATATTTTTACACGTTTAGATTTTTTACGCTCTATTAATTTTTAGATTAAATAATTTTATTTAATTTAGATAATAGAACATTCCATTTATATTTGATTTTTAAATAGTAATTAATTTAGTAAATTTTGGTATTCAATAACATAATTAATCTCTATGGGTTCAACATCCGTTCTCAAAAATACTTTACTACTTGTTACAATTCTATGCACTTGCGGATTGCAAATTATTTTACACGAACATTGACTACTGTGCCATTTGTCGGCAGGGTAGTCGACTACAAAATAAAAATGGGTGCAACACAAAGACTTCTCAGAGGGTCACCCTACTCCCACCCAAACACACTTAACTTGCAAAGTTCTGATGGAATCTAGTGCATTATTGATGATACACTCACACCCAACATTTTTGGAGGACTCTCCCAAGCTAGCTGACTAAAAGTAGTCACTACTGAGCCATTTCCATAACACTATCACAAGTTAGTGCCAGATCCCTCTTCCATCAATGTTTCATCAAATCAAGAAGTTACATGACTTGAAATGAATTTTGGATGGTTTAAATCAAGTTAGTCAGCTCCTTAGTCAACTACTGTGACCCAAATCCATCTCAAACTGAAGAAACAAAGGCTTCCCAATTAGCCAGCATGAAAGTCGACTCTCTGTGGCTTTTACAAACAGTTTTCCCATGTTAGTCAGCTAGGTAGCCAACTAACAAAGTGATAGCCAGCTATATAGCGAGCTATCAAGAGCATTAGTCAGCTACCTAGCTAACTAATATGAGGTTAGTAGGCTATATAGTCAACTAACAAGGGAAACAAGGCCTAGCTAACTCTTCCAAGGAGGTTTAAGGCATTCCAACCTTCGGATTTTCATTTTAACCTCTCCCAACTTGCTAAATAGTGCCATTAAACACAAAAGTCTTTCCAAAAGCCTTGATTATAAATCTTAATTGAATAATTTTTATAAAACTTCAAGAAAATTATAAGAATATAAAACTTAGGGTGTTACAAAAATTATCTTTATTTGTTAATATGAATCATTTTTTAATTTTAGTTATACTTTATTATTCATGTGGTTCAATCATTGATTCATTGGTTCGACCATTGAACACCATTGTCCCAAGATGTTTGGACAAATTTGATAACTATGGATATGGGGAGTGTTTGATATGTAGTGATCACTCAAGATCATTGGTGTTTTAAATGGGGTAATGGAATCACTATGTTTGGTTGCAACATAGTGATCCTACATGGTAGTTGTTGATGCTTCTTTCTAGCTCTTCACATCATCGAATAAATGTTGATGTTGTTGAAGAGAAATCCAATTGAACACGTCTCATTCAAGAAAGTAAGAATTATCCTAAGAAATCAAGATATAATTGAAGCATCAAAACTTGATTCCAAGAAGATTCATGCACTCACTCAAAAGAAACATAAGAGGTCCCAAGGTTTTACCTTGGGGAATCTCTCTGATGCTCAAGTCAATTCTTCTGGATTTGAAAAGAAAAGAAAAGAAAACGAGGCTGTTGGCCCAGATGGCAACCCAAGAGGGGGAGGTAAATTGGGTTCTTTAAAAATTTAACACTTAAAAATGTAAAACCAAATTTCACAAGGATTAAGTATACTAGTGAAGTGATGCAATAATTTAAAGCACAATAAGAGAGAGAGAGAAACAAAAGTATGACAAACACACAAAGATTTATAGTGGTTCGGTGTATCCCACACCTACGTCTACTCCCAAGCAACTCTTGGGTCCACACTATAATCCACTGATTACAGTTGAGTTGTTTTACAAGCTCACAACTCTAACTTGTTTTACACAGGATCACATGAACCCAGCCAATTTTGATGGGTTCACCAGCACAAAACCCAAACCCAAGCTAAACTAGCTTGTTCCTGAGGTAAACTACCTCAACTAATTCAATCCCCTGATTGAATTAATAAACACCAAATCAATTTAATATTACAACAATGGAAAGCTCCTTAAATGAGCACATAAGCAATATAAGTAAACAAAGGTAAGAAAAGCTTGATTGAAGCCAAGTGGATTTGAGCTTTTCTTCTTTTCTTCTTTTCCTTTCTTCTTCTGAATGAGCTAACTGGATTTGAACTCTGAATCTTGAATGAGGCTCGTTAAAGAAAAGTTGAAGATTTAGGGCTCTAGCTCCTCTTCTTCAAATTGGATGAAATTCTTCAGATTTTGATCTTTGAAGGCTTTGGATTTCTCTTCTATCTCTCAATAACAATTGGCCTTAAGCACAGAGATTTTCCCTCTTGAAAACTAGATGATTTCTCTTTTTATTTCCGATTTTCTTTTCTTTATTTTTTCCTCTTTTTTTTCGAACGGACGAATCCCCTTTTTATAGAGTCTTGATATGAGATTAGGTGAGAAAAATAGCCATTACAAAGTACCTTGGATGCTTCCTTACACAAAGAAATGTATCCGTTGAGAGTTAGGTGAGAAAATATATCTATTAGAGTCCGATCTGGCACTTTTGAAAATCGGCCTTGACAATTTGGAGTCAGCTCCAACTTTTCATGTGTCAGCTTCATATCGTGTTTCCATAAATAGAAAAAATTGATTTGATGTAGAGTCGGCTCCGACTTTGCAAAGTGTTGACTCCCCACAAACTGGAGTCGGCTCCCGATTTCTAATGTGTCGGCTCCGAAAATTCCTCCAAAAACATAGTCTCTGTAACTCAGGTTAGAGTCGGCTCCCAAAATCCATGTGCCGGCTCTGGCTTCTGAAGCAGAAAATAGTTTCTCTGTATCTCATGTTGGAGTCGGCTTCACCTTTTCATGTGTCAGCTCCGAAATCTCAGGTGTCGACTTTGAAACTCTAGGTGTCGACTCCGAACCGTGCTGAAAATATACAACTGCTCTAATGCACTCTGAGTCGGCTCTAATGGTTCTAGGTGTCGGTTTCAAGTTATGAACTTAAATAAATTCCATTGAAACTTGGTTCAAAACTGGTTTCTAAGTGTCATTTGGATAAATAACCAATCTTAATTCCTGAAACACTTATCAAATCTATCAGAAACATAATGAATATACTCATGGATTTTGTTAATCATCAAAATCAATAATTGGGTAAATAATTTCTTAATAATTTTTTCAACAATCTCCCCCTTTTGATGATGACAAAAACATTGAGTATATGCATAATTGTCAAAGTATTTACATTTAAGGTTAAGCTTCCCCTTAATGTGGTAGCTCCCCCTATGTGTGTGCATATGATAAGTTCATTGAAACTTTTATGCATATCTTAATTCCATGTGATATTAATTCCATTTAACATGCATTTAAGTACCATTCTTTCATTAATTGATTATGCATATATAAGTATCTCCTCTCTCATTATTTTTATGCATATACAAGAATCTCTTCTCCCCCTTTTTTGTAATCAACAAAAAGGTTTAGAAGGTGCATTAAGACTTAAATTAACATCAATCATAGGAATCAAATTCAAAGTTCAAAACAAAGTCCAAGTCAATTATCAAAATTCAAGTATGATATTCATTGAATACTCAAAACTTCATTACATCATTCATAAAGTTAAATACTTCATTACATCATTCATAAAGTCAAAATACTTCATTACATCAAAAATACAAACTAAACATCAAAGAGTAAGTACATCAAAATGTAAATCAAACATCAAAAGCTAATAACATCAAAATCTAAGAAGTCTTTTGAGCTCTTCTAAGATCTTTTCCATTCCTTCACTTTGGATCTTGATAAAATTATTTAGTCTTCTATCAATAAAGGTAGATGCAACTGTAATCTTCTCTTGTAACTCTGCATTGTACTTAGAATAAGTATCAGAATCTCCTCCAATGTCCTTGATCTTCTCAAAATGTGCATAAGATCAGTCTTCAAGGCTTCTGAAGAAGTTCCAAAGGATGATTCAATTATGCTTACTCTATCTTCCAAGGAATAGTACATTTCCCTTAAGCTCAAAAGTCTACTATCTAGCTCAATCTTCATTTCTTATTTATGACTAGCAAAGAGTTCCTTTAATTGTACCAACTGAGCATCAGAAAAGCCAGATGAAGGAACAGAAACAAATGTAGGTGCTGGAGTAGGTAATGGTGGTGGTGATGATCTACTAGGCTCAGATGAAGGATGCCTCACTGATGGACCAGCCATCGATGGTGCAGCAGCTCCAATATCAGCTGCCCTATCCTCTAGATGTCCTTTCCTTTCCAATTTCCATTCATCTTCACGAACCCCATCCGATGCACAGTAGCTAAACTATAATAGTCAGTGTGCCTTAAGTTCTTCTTGGGTTCAATGTCTGAAATAGCTACACCTTGGCTCTGGAACGCTAATGTGAAAACCATGCCATAAGGTAAAGTGGATCTCTTCTTATTTCCAGCTTCAGCCATATACCAAATCATCGTACCAGCTAAATTAATTTGCTGACCAGTCAGAACACTATCTATAATTATAATTTCTCGCTCTGAGACATACTCAAATCTATCGGTCTTGGGAAATAAAATCTAACCACAAATATTATGAAGTAATCTTAACTCAAGGGGCAACTAGTTTGCCCTAACTTTTTCAAATTCAGTGACCTCCCTTCCTAGCATTCTTGATAATGCACTTTATCTCTCATATGGATATTTGCAATAAGTCCAGTAATAGGAATCCCTAAAAGGTTTCCTAGAATCTCCAAGTTAGATGAATTCTTTTTCCTCTAACAGAACTTACTAACCTCCATCTTCTCTTGAAAGATTGAAATAAAATTCTTTAAGTAAGGCAGGGTAAGTGGGTAAATCAAGAGAACACACCTTATCCCAACCTAATTCTTTTAATTGCCGCCCAATCGAGAAACCCTCTTCCTCAAAGAAGTGAAAATCTACCTTTCTGCCCGTAGTGATCACACGGCCAACAAGGGTGTCGATTTGAGGTGGGAGGGACTTGGAACAGCGCTTGGTGTGGATGCCAACAAAGAGGACGAAGAACTTGGTGAAGGCTGCCTCGCCGGATGCCTCACAATTCGTTTTCCAGTCATCACTGCTCCACCAAACAAGGATCCTCTACGTTTTGGTGCCATTGAGTGCTAAGAAATGGTTAATTTGAGAAATCTTGGGTTTTGGAAGAGTTAGAGAGAGTTTGGAAGGGTTTGGAGTCGATTGAAATGAAAGAGTAGTCGGCTCTGCCCTAGATAAGTCAACCTGGGACCACTTGGAGTCGACTCCCGCAAAGTAAGGTGTCGGCTCCAGGTTGCTAACACAGTCAGTGTCCGAAGTGGAGTCGACTCGAAAAAAGTAGGTGTCAGCTCCAAAGTCTCAAACAAAACTGGAGTTGACTCCGATACCAGAGGAGTCGGCTCCAAGACAGTTTCAGAAAAAAATAAGAGAGTTTCAAAGGATCTGAAACTTGTTCGGATTGACATCAAATTTTGGCTAAATCAACTTTGGAACATGATGAATCAAGGGGTTCAAATATCTAGATAAATCATCCTTAAAATTACAAGAGAATTAGGAAAAATGATTGAATTCTAGATAATCATTCCTAGGAGATTTAAAATTTATTTCAATGGATTACAAACTCCTAATTCTCCTCTAAGATAACAAAATCTTTCTTTACTTAGGGGTTTTGTAAAAATGTCAGCTAATTGTTCATCAGTACAAACATAGTCAAGACAAATGTCATTATTAGCTACATGTTCTCTAATAAAATGATATTTAATTTTAATGTGTTTAGTTCTTGAATGTTGGATTGGATTTTTAGTTAAATTGATTACACTAGTGTTATCACATCTAATTGGTATTTTATCAAGTGTTATACCATAATCTTCAAGTTGTCGCTTAATCCAAAGGATTTGAACACAGCAACTTCCAGCTGCATTATATTCAGCTTCAGCAGTTGATAATGCAATCGAATTTTTCTTTTTGCTAAACCAATAGATTAAGTTACTTCCTAAAAATTGGCATGCACTACTTGTACTCTTTCTATCCAATTTACAACCAGCATAATCAGAATCAGAATATGCAATCAAATTTAATGTTGAGTCTCTAGAATACCATAATTATATATTTTTAGTTCCATTTATATCTAAGTATTCTTTTTACTGCAATTAAGTGAGATTCTTTAGGTTCAGATTGATATCGTGCATATAAACATACTGCAAACATGATATCTGGTCTACTAGCTATTAAGTAAAGTAGTGAACCGATCATACCTCTGTAATATTTTTGATCAACAGGCTTACCATCTTCATCTTTATCTAACTTGCATGAAGGACTCATTGGTGTTCCGAGAGGTTTGACTTGTTTCATACCAAATTTCTTAAGAATTTCTTTTGTGAACTTTATTTGGTTGATAAAAATTCCCTCTCTTTCTTGTTTGATTTGAAGTCCAAGGAAGAAGTTGAGTTCTTCCATCATGCTCATTTCAAATTCACCCAGCATTAACTTAGCAAATTCTTGACACAAAAGATTGTTAGTAGCACCAAATACAATATCATCTACATAAATTTATACTACCAATATATCTTTATCTTTTCTTTTCAAAAATAGGGTTTTATCAACATTTCCTTTAAAAAAATTATTTTCAATTAGAAATTTGCTTAATCTATCATACCAAGCTCTAGGTGCTTGTTTTAAACCATAAAATGCTTTATATAGTTTAAAAACATGAGTTGGAAATTCATGATCTTCAAAACCTGGGGTTATTCTACATAAATTTCCTCGTTTATAAAACCATTTAAAAATACACTTTCAACATCCATTTGAAATAAATTAATATTCATATGACATACAAATGCAAGTAATAGTCTAATTGCTTCTAATCTAGCTACAGGTGCAAAAGTTTCATCAAAATCAATTCCTTCTTCTTGATTATATCCTTTTGCAACTAATCTAGCTTTATTTCTAATTACTATACCATTTTCATCTAATTTATTTTTAAATACCCATTTAGATCCTATAACAGAATGCCCTTTGGGTCTATCAACTAAGGACCATACATTATTCTAGTAAATTGATTTAATTCCTCTTGCATAGCTAACATCCAATTATTATCTTTTTCAGCTTCTTCAATAGTTTTGGTTCTATATGAGACACAAATGCAAGATGATTATTGATGTTCCCCATTGATGATCTAGTTCTTACTCCTTGAGATGGATCACCTATGATTAAATCCTTAGGATGACCATAAGCATATCTCCAATCTCTAGGTAGATCTACATCATTACGAGTAGTATCAATAATATCATCTTAGGTGAGTAATCATCTTTAGCTTCTTGTTCAGGGTCTGAAGATACATCTATATTCAATTTTTCAATATCTCTTTCAAGCAAAATTGTATCTTCCTCATCATCAATCTTCTCAGAACTTGATGCTAAAGACTCATCAAATACTACATGAATTAATTCTTCTACAATTAAATATTTCTTGTTAATATACCTTCATCAGATTTAACATCAAATTTTCCAAGGTTGTCCTTACCATCATTATAAAACATCGACAACCAAATGCATGAAAGTAACTAATGTTAGGTTTCCTATTATGCCATAGTTCATAGGGAGTTTTCTTAAGAATTGGCCTAATTAAAGCTCTATTAAGGATGTAACATGCTGTGTTTATAGCTTCCGCTCAGAAGTACTTTGGGAGTTGGCTTTTACATAGCATGGTACGGCCATATCTTCTAATGTTCTATTTTTTCTTTCTACAACTCTGTTTTGTTGTGGTGTTCTAGGTGCAAAAAAATTATGATGAATGTCATTTTCAATACAGAAATTTTTAAATTGATGATTTTTAAATTCTGTGCCATGATCACTTCTAAGAGACACTATAGTGTTTTTTATCATTTGTGACTTTCTTAAAGAATTTCAGGAATATCGAGAAAGTCTCATCTTTGTGAGCCAAAAATAAAACCTAAGTATATCTAGAGTAATCATCTACTATCATAAGAGCATATTTCTTTCCTCCTAGACTAGTGATTCTAGTAGGTCCAAAAAGGTTCATATGAAGTAGTTCGAGTGGCCTAGTAGTTGAAACAGTATTTTTAGATTTGAAAGAATTTCTAGTTTGTTTTCCAAATTGACATGCATCATAAATTCTATTGTTTTCAAAATCTAACTTTGGAAGACCTTTAACTAAATCCATTCTAATTAATTTTAAAATTAAGTGTGTGCTTGCATGACCTAATCTATGATGCCATAGCCATCCAATCTCATTTACTTTAGCATTATCAGCAATTAAGCAATGATTACTAGTAGACAAATTGTCTAAATCAATTAAGTATACATTGCCATTTCTATTTCAATAAATATAATGCTATTGTCAATGGGATTAGAGACAGTGCAAATAGAAGCTTCAAATGAAACTTTGAAACCTTTATCACAATTGGCTAATGCTAATTAAGTTATGCTTTAAACCAACAACATATAAAATATTTTCTATAAAAGTGGATAGAGTTATTTGAATTTTACCAAATCCCATAATTTAGCCTTTGCCATTGTCTCCAAAAGTAATAACTCCTCTATTTTATCTTCAAGGGTGATGAATTTATCCTTGTCACCGGTCATATGTCTTGAGCAGCCACTATCAAGATACCACTTTCATTTTGATCCTTTGGCCGTAAGACACTCCTGGAAGATAATCAAATCTTATGTTTAGGTACCCAAGCTTTCTTGGGTCCTTCATGGTTAGTAGCAATAAAGATTGTTCCTTTTGGAACCCATATTTTCTTATCTTTAATATTTAAATTCTTATTGGTTTTTTTTAAAATTGCATTCATAAGATTTATGTCCTTTTTGTTGCAATGATAACATGAAATATCATTTTTCTTTACAAAGAAATTGTTGACATATTTTTGTTTCATGTGTGATTTATATCCTAAACCAGCTTTATCAAATACAGCTCTTTGATTACTTAAAAGCAAATTTAGTTTTTCTGAGCTATATGTAAATTTATCAACAATGTTCTTATGTTTATCAATTTCTTTCTTCAAATTAATATTTTATTAGAAATTGATTCCTTTTCTTTTAAAACATTTTCATTTTCAGATTTTAGATTTTTAACCTCAAGAATTAGTTCATTTTTCTCTTTGAGAAGATTTAGGTTTTCAGTTTTCAAAGATTTATTTTTCATTCTCAAAACCTTAAATCACTAACTAACTCATTGAAAGCATCATACAATTCATCAAATGTAAAGTCATCATGGGCTTCGTAATTTACCTCATTTTCGTCGTTTGCCATGAAGCATATGTTTGCAACCTCTTTTTGTTCTTCTTCAGATGAAGACTCTTCACTATCACTCCAAGTTGCAACATAGGCTTTCTTCTTCTTCTTGTAACCCTTCTTTAGTTGAGGACATTCAGATCGAAAATGCCTCAGCTTTTTGCATTCATAACATGTCAAGGGTTCTTTTTCCTTGTCCTTATCCCTTTCTTTTTCTCTTTCTCCTTCCAATTTTATTCTAAACTTTCTCTTGTGGAAGGGTCTCCTTCTTTGCATAAATTTTTAAATTTCTTAGCTAGAAGAGCTGTCTCATCATCATCTTCATCATCTCACTACTGCTCTTTTTACTTTCAGCAGCCTTGAGTGCTATAGTTCTTTTCTTCTTAACTTCTTCCTCTTGATGTTGTTTCATTGTCAATTCATGGGTCATCAAGGATCCAAGTAGCTCCTCCAAAGGTAGAAATTCAAGTCTTTGGCTTCTTGGATTGCAGTTACTTTTGCTTCCCATGTTCTTGGAAGAGATCTAAGAATTTTACGCACCAATTCAGAATTAGTATAAGTCTTACCAAGACTTTTCAAACCATTAACAATATCAGTAAATCTAGTGTACATGCATGTGATTGATTCAGTTTGTTCCATGCTAAACAATTCATATTTGTGCACTAGAATGTTAATTTTGGATTCTTTTACTTGGTTAGTACCCTCATGGGTAACTTCTAGTCTATCCCAAATTTCTTTGGCTGAAATGCAAGTAGATATTCTATTGAATTCATTTGCATCCAAAGAACAATATAAAACATTCATGGCTTTTGCATTAAGCTGAGCCATTTTCTATCGTTCTCATTCCAATCCCTTTCGGCTTAGGAACTATTGAACCATCTACAATGTGTGTGGTGTACTAGGTCCATTTGTAATGACACTCCATAATTCATAATCTAAAGCTTGAATGAAAATCCTCATTCTTGCTTTCCAATATGAATAATTAGAGCCATTAAACAAAGGTGGCCTATTAGTGGATTGACCTTCAGCAAAAGATGATCCAGCTTGTGTTGCCATTTGGATCTTTAACTCTTGATCGTTAGATCAACTAAAAATGAGCACAAGCTCTGATACCAATTGTTGGCCCAGATGGCAACCCAAGAGGGGGGATGAATTGGGTTCTTTAAAAATTTAACACTTAAAAATTAAAACCAATTTTCACAAGGATTAAGTATACTAGTGAAGTGATGCAATAATTTAAAGCACAATGAGAGAGAGAGAGATAGAGACAAAAGCACGACAAACACAAAGATTTATAGTGGTTCGGTGTATCCCACACCTACGTCCACTCCCAAGCAACTCTTGGGTCCACACTATAATCAACTGATTACAGTTGAGTTATTTACAAGCTCACAACTCTAACTTGTTGTTTTACATGGGGTCACAACGAACCCAGCCGGTTTTCACGGGTTCACTAGAGCAAAACCCAAACCCAAGCTAAACTAGCTTGTTCCCAAGGTAAACTACCTCAACTAATTCAATCCCCTGATTGAATTAGTAAACACAAATCAATTTAATGTTTACAATAATGGAAAGCTCCTTAAATGAGCAAATAAGCAATATAATAAACAAAGGTAAGAAAAGCCTGATTGAAGCCAAGTGGATTTGAGCTTTTCTTCTTTTCCTTTCTTCTTTTGAATGAGCTAACTGGATTTGAACTCTGAATCTTGAATGAGGCTCATTGAAGAAAAGTTGAAGATTTAGGGCTCTAGTTCCTCTTCTTCAAATTGGATGAAATCCTTTGGATTTTGAATCTTTGAAGGCTTTGGATTTCTCTTGAATCTCTCAATAACAATTGGCCTTAAGCACAGAGATTTTCCCTCTTGAAAACTAGATGATTTCTCTCTTTCTATTTTTGATTTTTTCTCTATTTTTTCCTCTCTTTTTTGAACGACGAATCCCCTTTTTATAGAGTCTTAATCTGAGATTAGGTAAGAAAAATAGCCGTTACAAAGTACCTTGGATGCTTCCTTACACAAAGAAATGTATCCGTTGAGAGTTAGGTGAGAAAATATATCCGTTAGAGTCCGATCTGGCACTTTTGAAAATCATCCTTGACAGGTTGGAGTTGGCTCCAACTTTTATGTGTCGGCTCCAGATCATGTTTTCATAAATAGCAAAAATTGATTTGATGTAGAGTCGGCTCCGACTTTGCAAAGTGTCGACTCCCTGCTGACTGGAGTCGGCTCCCGATTTCTGATGTGTCGGCTCCAAGAATTTCTCCAAAAACACAGTCTCTGTAACTCAGGTTAGAGTCAGCTCCTAAAATCCATGTGTCGGCTCTGGCTTCTGAAGCAGAAAATAGTTTTTTTGTATCTCAGGTTGGAGTCGGCTTCACCTTTTCATGTGTCGGCTCTGAAACCTCAGGTGTCGACTCCGAAACTCTAGGTGTCGACTCGAACCATGCCGAAAATATACAACTGCTCTGATACACTATGGAGTCGGCTCTAATGTTCTAGGTGTCGGCTCCAAGTTCTGAACTTAAATAAATTCCATTGAAACTTGGTTCAAAACTGATTTCTAAGTGTCATTTGGATAAATAACCAATCTTAATTCTGAAACACTTATCAAATCTATCAGAAACACAATGAATATACTCATGACTTTTGTTAATCATCAAAATCAATAATTGGATAAATAATTTCTCAATAATTTCTCCAAGAGGCAGGGAAAAGAGTCTTGCTTTACCCTTCTTAAAGACTTTAGGTTTTGTATTTATAAGTGTGAGGGTAAATTAGTTACTGTTGCCCAGATGTAGCAACCCAAGAGGGGGGAATTGGGTTCTTAAAAATTATTTTGCAGATATGTGCACTTTGCAAAATAAAATTCAATTGATAGTGGTGTGGTGAAGTGAAACTAAAGCTATCACAAAATAATAGGTAAAGCAATCATAATTAATTGCAAACAAAATAATTTATAGTGGTTCGGTGCCAAACTCAGCATCTACATCCACTCTTCAAGAATCTCTTGGGAATTTTCACTATCAACCCTAGCCAACCTAACTAGCTACTTGTTTCATAGGCACAAGGAAGCTTTACAATCTAGCCTTCCAGGCTAGCTTCTTGTTTCATAGGCACAAGGGGGCCTTTCACAACGCTAGCCTTCCTGGCTAACTTTTTGTTTTATAGGGATAAGGGGGCCTTTCAACTAATCATAAGAGTATCAAAATTTAAGAATAAGAAGCTCATAAAATGAGAAGATAAAATAAATAAGGATCACTTTACAGATTTGAAGCTTTTGGCTTCTTCTTCTTTATGATGGACTTTGAAGAATCAATGAAGCCTCCTAGTGGTTGTTGGAGATTTGAATGATAATTTGAACTTCTCCTTGAAAGCTTCTTAAATGCACCATATCTTCTTTGAATGCTCTCAACCACTTAAAAGGGTGATAATAAGATACTCCAATATCTCTCTTACAATGATGCACAGTAAATGCTTCAGTGACTTCCCTTTTATTTTACAATAAATGATCACACATATTTTCAATAACTTTCCTCTCTTTTCTACTTGTATTTTTCCATTTTTCAATCTCTTTTTATTCACTTCTTTTTCCACATGGTTTGGGGTATGTAGCATTTATACTCATTTGAATATTTCTAGATGTTTATAGCTATTGAAAAAAGATTGAATGAGAATAGGAAGCATAGAATGTTGGAAGCTAGCCATTACAAAGTTTTTTCCAAGCAAATAGTCGCCTATATAGGCGCCTATTTTTGGTTAGCTCTCTGTCTTGACCACAGAAGGTGCCTTGCAAGGCGTCTAGTTTCCTCCAAACTTTTTTCCTGCAAAACAATGTGAGAAAATGGCAAGCCAGAACCAAAACAAAAATTTTTCCCAAGATAGGCACCTATATTGGTGCCTTGTTCCTAGACTAGTCATATATATATAGGTGCCTAGTCCCAAACAAATTGTGCCAGGCCATGAAAGAGTTTTTCCACGGACTCACAGGAGAGAAATCGCAAACTAGTCACCTATATAGGTGCCTTGTTCCACAAAGAATCATGGGATGGCTTGATTTGAAACATAGGGAATACCATGTTGCCATGTAGGTGGCCATATAGCTGCTTAGTTTGTAAGTGCTCACTGTAAAATGAAAATTTTAGGTGCAAAGCATTGTTTGGGGCATTCTAAAAAGAAAGAGTGCTTGGCAAAACAATTTTGACATGAAAAATCATCCAAAGATAGTTCTCGTCATTTGAAACAGGGATGCAGTCCATTTGAAAATTTGAAACATACACTAAAACAAATCTAAAAGGAGATGACGCTAAAAAAATCTTTTTCAATGCTAAAAAGCATCGAAAGAATATGTTGTTGGAAATTATGTATTCAAGACATGAATCAAATTTATGAAAACTTAGCGGAAGATAAAATACAAAATTCATTAGGAATACATTAATTTAATCTTAAATAAAATCCAAAAATATTAGATCTATTTATACCTGAGTCCTTAATTGATGTAGAAAAGGATGAAGCCGGTGAATCCTCTATCACTAGTCATCTACTTATTCGGCCTCTAACGGTGATCCACGCAGAAAGAGTGGATGAAGACCTTCAAGTTATAAAGATGATACTTAGGGAGAAAGGAATGCTAGTGCCTCTTGAATCTCCTTCTACAATTTTTAAACCAAAAATCTTCCCATAGATCTAAAAGATCTAATCTTTTTGTACCGTAAGAGAGGAGGAAGAGAAAGAAACATATTGATAGAGAGAGGGAGAGAAAGAGATGTCTCATCTCATGGGAATATTAATCCAAGAAAGAGAAAGAGACTCCCCTTCTCATGGCGTCCAAGGATCCACATGCCCCAAACCTTGAGCATGAATCTTTCTCTTCACGTGAGGATGGATCACATCCATCTCATGGATATGATCCCATCTTCCATGTGGTCAACCCCCATCCATCATCCATGTGTCAAAATCACAGCCCTTGAAATTAGGAGTTAGCTATCTCATAACTACATATCCCAATCTGGATGTGTTCACCATCCTACCATAGAGATTCATCATGCCCCATCCCATGGGCATGAATCCTTCTTCACATGGCTGAGATTTGACATCCATACCCAAATAATCAGAGCTGTCCATCACATGAAACAAGCCAAATTGGGTATCCAATTATTTGTTCATATGCACAAATTATCTCTCCCTAAAATTCCTTCCTCTATAATGGATCATATCCATTATTATTTTATCTTCTTTAAATTGGGTCTTATCCAATTATTTAATTGGTCATCTTATTTGAATTAAATCTAATTTAATTTTAATTTTAATTCATCCAAAATTCTTCTTAATGCGTGTGACCCATTAGGCCCTTTAACATGTCGGCAATAATCATGTTCTAATCACTGACCCTATGATTGATTGGAGAACTCTTTGTCCAATTCCACGACATGATTATAGATCATGAGAGGCCTCTAGCAAAGCATTATGACCACCCAAGTGCTAAGGGTTTTGTTGACGTGACCATCAACAATATCTGTCCATGAATGGTTATCGTATGATTCAATCCTTTTGTTGCATATCTCAGATCAATCGGTGGTATAAAATATGTCAACCCTGTAATTGATCTTTGTTTACTTGATCCAAAAAAAAATTGACTCACATGAATTAGAACTTCAAAACCATTTTAAATTCTAACTCAACCTTGCAAGGATTTAACAGTCAATTTAATCCATCAAGTGGCCATGGGATATAACCTTTTCTATCAAGAAAGACGAATCCTGTCTTGATCAAATATCACCTTCGTGTGCTTCATGTCATCCCAGCCAATACTATATTTGCCACCCATGGCTAGAGCGATATTTTATATCGTCAAAGCATGATATTTCACACATGAGATGCAATGAAGATCTTAAGTCAAAGGATCATTCACACCATCATCATTAGAGATCAACCATCGACACTATATAGAATATCCATATGGGATCTATGTATGGGTCATCCAATGCATCGTTACAATAACAAGCATCTATACACATATCCAAGTATCTTCATATTTCAGCTTGTAAAATCAGCTGCTCATCCCAAGGGTAAGGGGATATGCAATGTGTGCAATCTTACGGTGTTTGATGGTGTCCAGTCCCATCTACACATCAACTAGAAAAATTTAAAGAATCGAACCATAACGTGCAATTTGGATCTCACAATTTATAATCTCTATAACAAATTTTATATACATAGTTCACATTCTTTTAAACTTTATCTCACAGAAAAATATATCAAATATATACTAAAAGACATCCGGATAGATAAAAAAATCATTTTATTTGATTTGTATTCATAGAATGTATATAGCATTCAATCCGATTGGATCTAGGGCATACACTAACATATGCCCTAATGCTTTTTGAAGCATCAAGAAACAGGGAGTGGACAGATATTTTCTCGATACTATGGGAAAGCGTCGGGAGGTAAAAATTTTCTCGATGCTAAAAAAAGCATCAAAAAGTTGAGGCCCTGTTTGGTTCATGATCTAGAATACTGTTTTCAAAAATATCGATTGTATCTAAAAAATGAGTTATATACTGTTAATTTTTAGTATTCGAGAACACGTTTAGTTGGTATTTTCAAAAATTGTTTTTGAACTTAAAAACAGTAAAAACTAAAATCCATGAGTTTTAGACATTTTGAGAAAGAAAGGAAAAAAATCTGGATAACACCTAAGATGAATTCGAAGAAAACATCACTCCGACATTTTTCAAATTCATTCAAATTTTTAGGATCATTTCAAAAAAGTATTTTCGAAAATAATCCAACCAAATGCGTTTTTCATGCTATGGGTTAAATTTTTTATTTTCTAAAACAAAAATCCAACCCAAATCGGCTACCAAATGGGCCCTTAATTTTTTTAAAAAAAATTGTGCGGCTTTCTTTCCCTCTCTCCCTCGTTGAGCTAAATTTTTTTTTTTTTTCAAAATTTTTAGCCGTGACCCTATGTTATCACCGCCTCCCTATCCTCCTCCTCTTCTTCTTCCCCTCTTTCTTCTGCTTATCCTCTGATCTCTGAAGTCACCATCCTTGCCCTCCCACGTCAGACCCAGCCAAAGCAGGGGAGTCTTCTTCCCCCAAGCTGACTATAGTCCAATAAAACTCTCAAGACTTCCACTAAATACCACAAAATCCAATCAAGAAGAAGTAAAAGGAAAACAAAGGGCATCCAGTTTCAATGCCAAATCCAAAATTAAACAAGCTAAATCCTCATCAAGAAGTTTAACCTTACCTCAGGGGCAAGCGGCTGAAGTAGGCCTCGAGCTTGTCCTTAAAGTCGGGATTGGAGACGGCCTCCTCATGAAGAACCAACATCAAATATTCATAAAGAAGAAATCATGAACAGAATTAAGAGGAGACAAAGAGATATGAACACAAAGCTCACCTCTCATCGGCA
Organism: Calamus simplicifolius; assembly: GCA_900491605.1. Taxonomy (NCBI): domain Eukaryota; kingdom Viridiplantae; phylum Streptophyta; class Magnoliopsida; order Arecales; family Arecaceae; genus Calamus; species Calamus simplicifolius. The sequence continues at coordinate 379,822 of UESW01004762.1, read as the reverse complement.
TCCTTAAGATATATAAACTTCTGAACATACCCTGAACCCAATCAATTATAATCACAAGCCACTCCATGATGTTTATGTCATATGCTAAGAAATATCTCGAGATTCAGTCAATGTTCCAGAAATTTCACAAAGTTGATGGAGAATAAATCAAGAAAAAGGAAGGGGAACCAAAGGGAGCTGGCTCACTGGCCAAGAGGTAGATAACCGAAGCCAAGAAGATGATTGCCAAAGGGATAAAGACAACCATCCAGTAATAGTCCACCGCTTCCTCGTTCGTCAAATAGAACGCTCCATGGTGCCCATACAGACCAGACTCTGGGGTCACGTTCATCGCCAGCTCTTGGATCCTGTGGTCCCGGCAGAACGGCGGCTGGCCGGCCCCCTAGGGAAGATGATTCTCGTGATAATGAAGATGGCGACGATGATGGCGAGGCCAAGCACCACTGCAAGGGCCAAGGCCAGGGTCCTCTAGAGGCAGCCCCAGGCCTTCTCCTCCTCTTGAAGGCTCTCGTACTCATGCTTCGGCATGAACGCCTTGTTGGGAATTGTATCCTAAAGCCAATCATTTGATGATTGTGCTGATATAAATTGTATATAAATTGATATATTAATAAAAGTTATTTGGTAGTTTATTCATTAAAAACATCTTCTTAAAACTCCTAATAGTAATGAAGCCCTCAGGATCTTCCTTCACGATAAAGGAGGATTTATCTACTTATGATAGGGCCTTAAAAGAGTTTGCGACCAAATGATATACTATGATAGGGCCATAGTACTATCAATTATAGGACATTGTATATCATATTTGTTGGTTGTCCTCTTAACCAAGGAGTGTAGAGACACTAGTATGACATACAAGTGGAAGTGTAGGAGTACATTTCACTGAACGTGACTCATTTCCAGATACTCTACTGTCAAGAGTTAATCCGAGAAGATATAGGCATAAGTATCCTTTAGACATGAAGATCACAACCAGTGGCTTACAAGCAACTCATTGTACTTAGATGCCGGACCACCTGGATTTCTAATCCAGCTACGAAAGGTTACTGGGTGCAGTCAAGTACTTGTGGTAGTCAGTTGTGGATCAAGATGGAATTTGACCTATCCCGTTAAAAGGAGAAATGCTTGTGTTTCAATTTAGCAAGACCTTGGCCAAGGTACTTCATATGAAAGTGACATGATCACTAAAGTTGAAATCACTTTATGGATTTGCTATTTAGAGTTGACAGGCTCTTAAGCCATCCTTAGCATTTGTGGTCAAGAGGATGAATTATATGGTAACTATTTCTTAGGGTTGTTGGAGTTTGCTCGGCAACTCTTCGACCTATCCGAACATCAAGTTCCATTGCTAGATGGGCACATCGATTAGTATAGAAAGTTGTTTCTATGCTACCGGCTTAGGTTCGAACCTAGAGAGTCACACGCATAGAAGTTTTCTAAGATGATCTGTTTGCTGATCAACGATTGAGAATCGTATATGATTTAATTAATCATTTGATTGATTGAATTATCTCAATTGGGTTAAGTACAAGTGAATAAGATTCAATTTGGTTTAAGTCCATTAGAAGGACTAGTCAATTTCAAATATTGATTTGAAATTAAGACTTGATTTGGATTTAAATAGATTCAGGACTAGCCAAATTTAATTTGGGCTTGGACCATGATCTATGTGGGTTCAGTCAAATAAATTTAGATCAGATTAAACCATCACCTGAACCAAAACCTCTCGCATAAGGATCTCATATAATGAGATGGCTAAAATCTCATCTCATGAGAGATTAAATTCTCATGTAGAATTTAATGCCTAACATTAATTTTTACCGAACGTCAATTTAGCCACGACTCTTTGGTTTTCACCGAACGTCGGATTTAGCCACGTCTCTTTGGTTTTCACTGAACGTCGGAATTAAACCAAGCGCCGCACCTTCGGCGTCTCTTCGCTTTTACCAAACGATGGAATTCTTAATGTCAGAATTCAATGTTAAGGCTAAATTGAGACTATAAATAGAGGGCATTCCCTTACCAGAAAATATAGAACAACATATGTTGTGGATTGTAATTCTAAAAAGGTTAGAATAAAAATCCTGGTGATTCTGGTGTTAGCGGAAGCGTGGTGGATCTTAGAGGAAGATTCAAGTGGGAGGATTTAAGATCAGCAAAGCTATTTTCCATGAGCTAGCACTCCCAGAAATCCGATCATTCGGGGCTTCGCGTGGACGATACTTGGGGCCGGATGATTGAACGGCTGCAGAGCAATAAAGATTTACCTACTGTTCTTAAGGTAAACGATTTGAACCTTAGATCTTAAGGCAGGCTTCAAGATAAGTAGTATGACTAGTCATCTTGAAGATCAAGATATGATCTTGATATTTTTATTTATATGCATATTTTGGATCAATCGATCCTATATACAAGGCAAAGATATGATCTTGATGCATGTTAGATAGATTAGTATGTAATGTTTAAATTCCATAATGATAATTGTTATCAAATTTTTAAAATATGCATGCCTCGGGGATTGTTTCTCCCTACACGCCTGGCGAAGCACATCGCCAATGATCGCCATGGGAAGAAGTGAGATCTTTAAAAAGTGGAGGGAGATCTCGGGTTGCGATTGGGTTCTAGCGAGGGTTTGGAGGAGGAGATAGGGGGTGAGGGGTGAGAGAAGGGAGGCCTTGGACCGGAGGAGAGGGATCCAGTCCTTGCGCTGGAGGAGGAGGGAGGAGATTTTGGAGGCAAGAGTGCAGAAGATTCAGGGGCGGGGGGGTGTGGGGAGAAGAAGAAGAGGAAGAGAAAAAGGAGGAGGAAAGAGAAGAAAAAGGGTGTAGTGAAAAAAAAAATAGTGACGATGCTTTTTAAAGCATTGGCATTCGATAAAAAATTTACGATGCTGACGCTTTAGAAAGTGTCAACATGAAAAAATCTAAATAATACGATGCCAATGCTTTCTAAAGCATCAGCATTCGAAAAAAATCTAAAAAATATGATGCCGATGCTTTAGAAAGAGTCGGCATTCGAAAAAAAATCTAAAAAAAATATAATGCCAACTCTTTAGAACGTCGGCATCTAAAAAAATCTGAAAAAGTACGATGCCAACACTTTAGAAAGCGCCGGCAAGAAAAAATCTAAAAAAAATACGATGCTGACGCTTTCTAAAGCATCCACATTCCAAAAAAATTCTGCTAAATCTGAAAAATACGATGCGGATGCTTAGAAAGCATCGGCATTTGAAAAAAATCTGAAAAAATATGATGTTGATGCTTTAGAAAGCATTGGCATCCAAAAAAATATGAAACAAAAAAAAATGCCGCATACGCTTTTAATAAGCGTTGGCAGTCTGTGAAAATTCTCGACGCTTTCCCCTAGCGTCGAAAAAATGAGTTGCTACAACCAAATTTTGTTGTAGTGATATAGGTCTTTTGTAAAATAAATGCTCCATTTGAAAAGTTCATTTGTACTTTTGAAAACATTTGGACTTGGGAAACACAATCATATTACTTTAATTTTACCTTTGTGTTACCTTTCTTGTAACTTGTATAACAATTTGATTTGAAGTAATACCTTCTTATTGATGATTTACCTTAAATCAATTTATCTCATAATAAAGTCATTAGCATTATATTTAATTATTTTGTAGTCATCAAAATCAATATGACGTCAACAGTTATAATAACTCTAGGTTAGATCTTCTTGGGAGTGAATGGCCATGATCTCTTTGTGAATCTTGAATAAATTAGCTTGATCTCCTATATCAGATTTTGCTCTGGTTTTCTTTTTTAATCCAATTATCTATTTTCTTAGGGATCAAAGCCTTATCCTTTTATACGTGGCTTCATCATAATGGCTTTTTAAAGATCCACATGTCCCCCACTTTTGAGGGTTCAATTGGTCTTTTCTTCAAGTCTTAAAAGTAGTCTTGAATGTTATGCATCTATAAGGCTAAATATATTACCTTTTATAGATGGTCTTGTACGCACTTATATTTTAATTTTTTAAAGGTGTTTATGGTTATATGATTCCCTTGATTTGCTTTAATTTCATCCTATTCATCTTCTTCATTGATATAATTTAAAAAAAAAAAACAAATTTAGGTTATTAGAAGCCATAAAGGTTCTTCTCATTTATGGTTCTTTAAAGGGTGCCTATAATAAGCATAGAGCTCTTTGGTTTTCAAGCACAATCTTTTAATTTAGTCAACTTATCATGGTGTAGTTAAGGATTGTTGTTGATCTTCTTTTCAATTTTTGAGCCTATGATTTAAGGAAATGTTGGATTATGATGAAAAAATACTCAAGTTTTGAACAAATGAATAACATGTGTCTCGTAACCATAAGTTATTTTTGAAACTACACTCATCATTTTTTATTTCCTTTGCTCTATATAAATTAAAAATGGTCAATTATTTTCTACTATTTCTTTCACTTAGTTTTTGTTCCTCCCTAAATATTTTCTTAGTGCTTCTTCGGTTGTCATCCTAATTGTTCTTGGTTTCATCTTTGATCTTCCGCCGTCTCATTTCTACTCTGTGGATAAGGCTTCAAGAAATTTTTTATAGACGACACCAATCTGTTGATGCTTCTTTCTATCTCTTCATTTCAATGGATGAAAAATGTTGAAGATAAATCCAATTGAACTCATCCAAGAAATCAAGAATCAGCTTAAAAAATCAAGATGCAGTTGAATCATCAAACCTTGATTCCAAGTAAATCCTTACATTCACTCAAAAGAAACATAAGAAGACCTCCGATGCTCAAGTTAATTTTCTGGATTTGAGAAGAAAGGAAAAGAAATAAATATAAGGAAAAGAGTCTTACTCTTGCCTTCTGTATTTATAATTGTTGGAGGTGAATTAGTTATATTAACTCTGGATTGAATTTTCTTGGAAGTGAATCGCCCATGATCTTTTTTATGGATCTTGAATATGTCACCTTGATCTCTTGGATCAGATTTAGCTATGATGTTTCCTTAGGGATCAAAGCTTTATGATTTTGCACGTATTTTCATGCTTTTAAAGTTTCCCATAGTGATATTCTATTAACCATCCTCAACTTCAGGATATACCATAGTGATATTGGATTCCGGTGGTATACCAAATAACTTAACCATGGATGCTCAAATATTTTTAATCACTAGAATATAATATACCAAACATGAAAATCTTATATCATTAAGAATTATATCATCTCAATATATAACGATTACTAGTGATCTTAGATCACTAATTGTAAATTATTTATTGATGGTTTGTACATGTAATATTTAATCATTCATATAAGTTTGACATACTTTTTGTTGAGGGGTAAAATCGTTATTACATTAATATCCGTGCGAGGCGGTTAAGGCTAACCTCCACCCTTCGTCTCCTCCGGGCTTCCGTAGCTCGGCCCTTCCGGGCTTCCGTAGCTCGGCTTCTTCGAGCGATCCACAACCTAACATCTACCTCCGCGGAACCTGACGCGGGAGAGCCCGGGCCTACCAGAACGGCATCCTAGACAAGGAATCATATCGGGACGTGGCCTAAAACCTATCATAACCGCCCCAGGCCTACTCAACCAGATCTCGAGACATCAAGGAGCTCTCCCAGCCGTCGATACCTGAACAAATGGGATACGGATTCTAACGGCCCCACAACGGCCTGATTCTGTCCGCCTCCATATCGTAACAACCTCCGAACCTTCCAGAAGACGCTCAAGACCCAGGTGACAGTCTATAAATATCAGACTCGCAGATTCCACTAGGTACGGACGCAGGTACACGCACTCTCTCCTTGCGCACAGGCACGCGCCTCTTACACGGGCACCCACGCCGCTCTCTCCGGCAGCTCGTCGGCGCTCCTGCCCTCTGGAGCTTCCGATTGGCCGCCCCCGGAGAGGCCTCCCGGAGAGATCCACCTCCCCACTGTCTGGTTGATCGCCGATTTCTTCTCCACTGACTTGAGCGTCGGAGGGTCTTCCGCGGAGGACCACCCCCAGCGTCCCCCCGCGTGTGGACTTCTTTTGCAGGTCCGCCCCCCTCTTCCTGGAGATCGACCGCGCCCGAGTCGGAGGACGGATCCCGGCGGCAACAGATTGGCGCTAGAGGAAGGGCCTCAAGTCCCATTAAAACTTGAAGAAAGGAGACAAGGATCTAAATCCGGAGAAGAACCTCTCCAATGGCCAACCGGAGAAGAGCAACCTCTGAAGCCCAAGATCAGGTCGCTTCCCAGAGGCCTGATCCGACTGGCGCTACAGCGCCGCAACCTCCACCGGTCGAAACCCCGTCGCCGCCTGCCATCCCGGTGACCCAAGACCAGTTCGCTACGCTGGTCCAACAGGTCCAGGCCCTTACCCACCTGGTACAAGAGCGCCTTGTAGCTCCTCCTGCTCGCATCCTCAGAAGGAGGCGGCGATTTCTTCTTCGCCGGCGACCTCCTCCTCTAATCCGCATGAATCAGCGGATCCCCCACATCGCCCAGGGGGACAAACCAGTCCCGCGAGCCGGTTATGATAGAGATCCTCTCAGATCTCGGCGAGCCCGCTCCCTCTCCCCGGCGACATCTCACCATGATTCCACGCCATCCTTGCGATTCTCACGCCCAGCTCCTCCTCTAACCGGTGAAGAGGAGATCCACCGTCAGATCCAGGAGATGCGTCAGGAGCTAAACGCCGCCAAGCAGACCCATCTGTCCAGCCCAAGGCGGAGCAGGGCATCCCTTTCTCTAAGGGGATCATGGAGGAAGTGATTCCCTCCCATATCAAACTACCAGCCGTCGAGCCCTATCACGGCTCCACTGACCCGGACGACCATCTCAGTAGCTTCCGGTCAATAATGATGTTCCACGGAGCATCTGATGCGGTCCTCTGCCGCGCCTTCCCATCCACCCTCAGAGGATCCGCCCGAACCTGGTTCAATGCATTGAAGCCAGGTTCCATTGATTCTTTCGACGAGCTGAGCCACCTTTTTATTGGCCAGTTCGTCAGCAGTCGCCGCCACCGACGAAGATCTGACTCCCTCTCCGAAGTCAAGCAGAGAGAGGGGGAGTCCCTGAGGAATTATCTTGGCCGTTTCAATAAGGCCATGTTAGAGGTGGACCACCTTAATCATGAGGTGGCGATGTCCACCCTGGCGGGGGGAGTTTTGAAGGAGAGCGACTTCTACCTGGCAATGGAGGTCAGCTACCCCCCATGCCTATCTGATATGATGGCCCTTGCGGACAAATATGCTAGGGTCGAGGAATCACGGAGAATTGCCCGCGCTGAGCATGCGAAGAAGCAGGAGCCAAAGTCCCGACAGGCACCGTCCCGCCCGGCGGCCAAGTCCGCCTCGCCGCCAAGAGTCCCTCCGCCACCGCCAAGGAATCGCTCCCGGAGTCCTCCCAGGCGATTCGATCGCTATACTCCGCTGACTGTGCCCCGGGCGCAAATCCTTATGGAGATAGAGCGCCAACTTCCCCGGCCGGTACCTCTCCGAGGGAACCCGACCCGAAGAGATCCCGCCAAGTACTGCCGCTACCATAGGGAGCATGGTCATGACACTGAAGAATGCTGGCAGCTGAAGAATGAATAGAGAGGTTGATTCGGCGGGGACGGCTGGATCAGTTCAGGAGGGCGCCCGAGCCACAGCAACAAGGAGGTGACCGTCAGCTCGAGCTCCAACAACCTCCTCCTCCACCAATCCGCCCGTGATTGGCCGCATCAACATGATTGAAGAGGCCGGCGGATCGAGCCCAGGGGCGGCAGTGAAGAACCGGCGCCAAAAAAGGCAAGGACAGGCGAACTCTCCTTCTCGACGATGATCTTCTGGGAGTACAACTCCCCCACGATGACGCACTAGTTGTATCCCTTAATTTGAACAATTATGATGTAAGCCGAATCCTCATTGATAGTGGAAGCTCGGTAAATATTTTGTACCTCGGTGTGTTTGCCAGGATGAAATTGCTCATGGAAAACCTTCGAGCCGTGGATTCCGCCCTGATGGGATTCACCGGCGACGTCATTATCCCAGAAGGAATCGTCACCCTGACGGTCCGCGCAGGAACCTGGCCCCTTGTGACTATTGTACAGACGATTTCCTAGTGACCGACCTCAGATCCCCATACAACGCCATATTCGGCAGGCCTGGCTTGATGTCCCTTAAGGCAGTTGTCTCTATCCCGCATCTGTCTATGAAGTTCCCCACCGAGCGAGGAGTTGGCGTGGTTCGGGGAAGTCAAGCCATGGCTCGGCAATGTTTCGTTACGAGCCTTCAGTCTAGAATGCCCGAAGTTGACAGGTTAGACGCTCGCGAAGACTTCGCCGAACAACGGGGAGAACCGACAGAAGAATTGGAGGAAGTACCATTGGACGAAGCTCAGCCCGACCGAACCACAAGGATCGGGTCGCTGCTCAAAGGAGAATCTCGGCACAGGTTGATCAGGTTCCTCCAAAGCAATGCCGACATCTTCGCCTGGACCGCCTCCGACATGCCAGGAATCAACCCCGAGGTCCTCGTCCACCATCTCAATGTGGACGAGAGGCACAGGCCTGTTAAGCAGAAGAAGAGAAGCTTCGCCCCAGAGCGGCAAAAAGCCATTGAAGAAGAGGTCGACAAACTCATAAAGGCCAACTTCGTCCGAGAGGTAAATTACCCAAACTGGCTGTCAAATGTCGTCATGGTGAAAAAGTCGAACGGCAAGTGGAGGATCTGCATCGACTTCACCGACCTCAACAAAGCCTGCCCGAAGGACAGCTTCCCCCTCCTCGGATCGATCAGCTCGTGGACGCCACCTCAGGCCACCAGATGCTGTCATTCATGGACGCCTATTCCGGCTACAATCAGATCCGAATGGCCCCGAAGATGAAGAAAAGACCGCCTTCATAACCGATCGAGGTACCTACTGTTACCGTGTTATGCCTTTCGGTCTTAAGAATGCAGGGGCGACCTACCAGCGGCTGGTTAACAAGGTGTTCAAGGAACAAATCGGCCGGAACATGGAGGTGTACGTGGACGACATGCTGGTTAAAAGCAAGGAGGCGTCACAGCATGTCGAGGACCTCTCGGAGAGCTTCGCAACGTTGCGCAAATATGGGATGAAACTCAACCCGACCAAGTGCGCCTTCGGCGTCAACTCGGGGAAGTTTCTTGGATTCATGGTCTCCCAGCGGGGTATCGAGGCTAACCCCCAGAAGATTCAAGCTCTCCAACAAATGGCGCCCCCTGCATCTGTTAAAGAGGTCCAGCGCCTAACCGGAGGATAGCGGCCCTTAACCGCTTTGTGGCACGGTCGGCCGAGAGATGCCTCCCCTTCTTCAAAACTCTCCGATCGGCCAAAAACTTCCAGTGGACTCCCGAATGCCAAAGGTCATTCCAAGATCTCAAGAAGTACCTCGGCTCGCCCCCGCTCCTCAGCAGTCGACCCCAGGAGAGACCTTATTCTTGTACCTGGCCGTCTCGGAAGGCGCGGTTTGCTCGGTGCTGATAAAGGAAGAAGGCAAAGCCCAAAAGCCGATCTACTATGTGAGCAGGCTGCTCCGCGATGCGGAGACGAGGTACAGCAGGATTGAAAAGATGGTGTTGGCCTTGATCACCTTAGTTCGAAAGCTACGATCGTATTTCCAAGCACACTCCGTAACGGTCCTGACTGACCAACCCATCAAGACGGTAGTCCACCGTCCCGAGACATCGGGAAGAATGACCAAATGGGCCGTCGAGCTAAGCGAGCATGACATACATTTTCAGCCTCGCCCAGCCATCAAAGCCCAAGTACTGGCCAACTTCCTCCTCGAGTGTACCATCCCGGAGGACAGTTCTACCCCAGACTCTCTTGAAGAGCCAAAGTCTGGAGCCCGGTGGCTCCTCCACGTCGACGGGTCGTCCAATGCCCATCACTCCGGTGCGGGTCTAGTTCTCACTAGTCCTGAGGGGATGACCTTCGAGTATGGCGTCCGATTCTCCTTCCCGGCTTCCAACAACGAAGCCGAGTACGAAGCTCTGTTAGCTGGTCTCCGGATCGCCCGCAATCTGAAGGTGGAAAAGCTCAACGCCTTCACCGACTCTCAGCTGGTAGCCGGCCATGTTCGGGGAGAGTTCGAAGCTCGGAAACCAAATATGATTCGATATCTCCAGGAGGTGCGTAACTTGCTTCCCCATTTTTCGAATTTAAAATTATTCAGATTCCCAGATCCGAGAACGCCCGTGCGACCTACTCTCCCGACTGGCAACCACGGAGACAATGGATGCCGAGAAAAAATTCCATCTGGAGACTATGGAAAAGCCGAGCATCACGGAAGCCGACCGCGTGATGCAAGTTGAGGCCGAACCATCCTGGTTCGACCCTATCCTCAAATATCTCAAAGAAGGGTCGCTTCCGTCCGACCGAAGAGAGGCTAGGAAGCTGAAGCTGTAGGCCATCCACTATGTGTTGATTGACAACCAACTGTACAAGCGGTCATTTTCCATGCCGCTGCTTAGGTTCCTTCGCCTATCAGAAGCGGACTACGCTCTGCGCGAGGTACATGAAAGGATTTGCGGCAACCATTTGGGAAGCCGGTCCCTCTGCCATAAAGTGCTGCGACAAGGCTATTACTGGCCGACCATGCAGAAAGATGCGGACGATCTGGTCCGCGCCTGCGACCCCTGCCAAAGACATTCAAACATCCAAAGACTCCCTTCCACCGAGCTAGTTTCTATATCCTCCGCTTGGCCCTTCGCCAAATGGGGGATGGACATCCTCGGCCCATTCCTGCTTGCAACAGAACAGCGGAAATTCTTGTTTGTCGCCATCGACTACTTCACCAAATGGGTCGAAGCGGAAGCGGTCGCACAAATTACTGAAGCACGGGCCAGAGATTTTGTTTGGAGGTCCATCATCTGCCGATTTGGCCTCCCTCATACTATAATCACCGATAATGGCAAGCAGTTCGATAACTCCAAGTTCCGCCAGTTTTGTGAAGAACACGGAATCCGTCACCACCTTACTTCGGTCGGGCACCCACAAGCCAACAGAGCGGCCGAAGTAACCAACAGAACCCTCCTCCAGGGAATTAAAGCTCACCTCTCCAGAGCCCAAGGCAGGTGGGCAGATGAGCTGCATCATGTCTTATGGGCCTACCGCACAACCCCAAGAATCCCGACAGATGAGACCCCATTCCGAATGGCTTTCGGTACAGAGGCCGTTATCCCTGTGGAAGTCGGTCTCCCATCATTGCGGGTGGAGAGCTACTCGGAGGGGACTCGCAACGAACAACTCCGCACCAACCTCGACCTGATAGAGGAAATCAGAGAGAAGGCCCGGATCAGAACGGCTACCTATCAACAAAGGGTGGCCCATTACCACGCTTCCAGAGTTAAAGGGAAGACCTTCCTGCCCGGCGACCTTGTCCTCCGAAAGGCCTCTGTTTCCAAACCGCTGGAGCAAGGAAAGCTGGCGCCAAACTGGGAGGGTCCATACCAGGTAGCGGAGATTATTGGATCGGGAACCTACAAGCTGCAGGATCTGAATGGGAAGTCCATTCCCCGGACTTGGAACGCAGACAACCTTCGTAAATATTATCAATAGGGTATGTCCTCTCTGAATTCATCTTCGCATGCCTCACTACACATTCCTACTTATCTGTTTCCTCAAAACCTGTCGCGTGAATCATTATGCACTATATTGCTATAAATCGCAAGAAGAAACGGATACTGCTTACCAATCCTCGGCACAACCGAGCTCTCTGTTTGAACAAGAATCTCCGAACCTTGGCAGGGCCAAGTAAAATATTCTCCGAACCTCAGCAGGGCCGAGCAACAAAATCTTCGAACCTTGGCAGGGCCAAGTAAAATATTCTCCGAACCTCGGCTGGGCCGAGCAACAAATCTCCGAACCTTGGCAGGGCCAAGTAAAATATTCTCCGAACCTCGGCTGGGCCGAGCAACAAAATCTTCGAACCTTGGCAGGGCCAAGTAAAATATTCTTCGAACCTTGGCTGGGCCGAGCAACAAATCTCCGAACCTTGGCAGGGCCAAGTAAAATATTCTCCAAATCTCGGCTGGGCCGAGCAACAAAATCTCCGAACCTTGGCAGGGCCAAGTAAAATATTCTCCGAACCTCGGCTGGGTCGAGCAACAAATCTCCGAACCTTGGCAGGGCCAAGTAAAATATTCTCCGAACCTCGGCTGGGCCGAGCAACAAAATCTTCGAACCTTAGCAGGGCCAAGTAAAATATTCTCCGAACCTCGGCTGGGCCGAGCAACAAAATCTCCGAACCTTGGCAGGGCCAAGTAAAATATTCTCCGAACCTCGGCTGGGCCGAGCAACAAATCTCCGAACCTTGGCAGGGCCAAGTAAAATATTCTCCGAACCTCGGCTGGGCCGAGCAACAAAATCTCCGAACCTTGGCAGGGCCAAGTAAAATATTCTCCGAACCTCGGTTGGGCCGAGCAACAAATCTCCGAACCTTGGTAGGGCCAAGTAAAATATTCTCCGAACCTCGGCTGGGTCAAGCAACAAAATCTCCGAACCTTGGCAGGGCCAAGTAAAATATTCTCCGAACCTCGGCTGGGCCGAGCAACAAATCTCCGAACCTTGGCAGGGCCAAGTAAAATATTCTCCGAACCTCGGCTGGGCCGAGCAACAAATCTCCGAACCTTGGCAGGGCCAAGTAAATATTCTCCAAACCTCGGCTGGGCCGAGCAACAAAATCTCCGAACCTTGGCAGGGCCAAGTAAAATATTCTCCGAACCTCGGCTGGGCTGAGCAACAAAATCTCCGAACCTTGGCAGGGCCAAGTAAAATATTCCAGCCGAGCAACAAAATCTCCGAACCTTGGCAGGGCCAAGTAAAATATTCTCCGAACCTCGGCTGGGCCGAGCAACAAATCTCCGAACCTTGGCAGGGCCAAGTAAAATATTCTTCGAACCTCGGTTGGGCCGAGCAACAAATCTCCGAACCTTGGCAGGGCCAAGTAAAATATTCTCCGAACCTCGGCTAGGTCGAGCAACAAAATCTCCGAACCTTGGCAGGGCCAAGTAAAATATTCTCCAAACCTCGGCTGGGCCGAGCAACAAATCTCTGAACCTTGGCAGGGCCAAGTAAAATATTCTCCGAACCTCGGCTGGGCCGAGCAACAAATCTCCGAACCTTGGCAGGGCCAAGTAAAATATTCTCCGAACCTCGGCTGGGCCGAGCAACAAATCTCCGAACCTTGGCAGGGCCAAGTAAAATATTCTCCGAACCTCGGCTGGGCCGAGCAACAAATCTCCGAACCTTGGCAGGGCCAAGTAAAATATTCTCGAACCTCGGCTGGGCCGAGCAACAAATCTCCGAACCTTGGCAGGGCCAAGTAAAATATTCTCCGAACCTCGGCTGGGCCGAGCAACAAATCTCCGAACCTTGGCAGGGCCAAGTAAAATATTCTCCGAACCTTGGCACCTCGGCAGGGCCGAGCAACGAATCCTCCTAGCCGTGGAAAGACCAGGTAAAAGTCATTCGGGCTAAAACCTCAGCGAAAAAGCCGAAGTATACAAGCCCCGATTAAAGCCACGCAAATTTCAAATAGTCCCCAAGGTACTTCGTCCGGTTTGAAAATGAGCGATAAACAAAAAATCATCGGCGCACGAGGGAAAGCCACCATTGGCAGAACCCCCCTAAAGGGCCATTAAGCCCCGCATGATCGGCCAGAGGCCCCAAGCAGAGCTAGGAGATCCCCCTCTGTTACTGAAAACCTTTGGGCGATGCCCCTATAGCCCATCGTTCAAAGCGTCTATATCAACGCACAAAAACGATGGGGTCACGCCAACACCCTGATTCATCACACGGATCAAGGCCACAAATTCTTGAAGAAAAGAACTTCCAAAGCAAGATCCATTTGTCATTTACAAAAAGAGGATTACAAAAAGACAGTAAAAGAAACAAAAAATAGGAGGAGGGGCCCTAAATCAGAATCCGGAGTCACTCCCGGAGGCTAGCAGCTCCTCCAGGCGCTCCGTCAAGTCAGCCACTTGCTGACGAAGGGACGCAATCTCCTCACTTTGCCGGTCCACCAACCGGCGTAGGGCCTCCGCCTCCCTGACCGACACGTCCATGTATTCTTCGGCGGTCCTCACGAGCTGCTGATTACTCACGAAGGCCGATGCTAGGCCCTGTCCGTCAACAGTGACGGAGGTGCGCCTCCCCCCGAACGCGGCAGGCTATCGAGCGAGGAACGCGACCCGACTGATGATCGCCCTGGAGAGGCCATTTTTTCGAACTTAAACCGAGGGATGGCCGAAACCGATGCCCCTTGGTCGTATTTATACTCGCCAGGCAGGTATCTCTATCGGTCGTGCCGTAACCACCGACCCATAAGAACTTGCCACGCGTCGCCGTTTCAATGCTTGCGAAATCCGAGGTGTCGCGCCCCATCCCGAGCGAGATCGATAAGCGCGAGCAGGTTGTTCGGGAATTCCCCAAACAAACATTTTTCGATCTATCGGCCCTCGCAATAAATGCATTCGGTGCTTCCCCGAGCCTCTTAATGCTGGCCTCTTTTTTGGAAAACGCGGAAGTCTGGCATTCGGCCAATAACCTGTCCCCTCGGGAAGAGTGGCGTCACCAATAAAAGCGTGACAATATACCGCCCGTTCCGCTCTGCCGCCCCTTATCAAGCGCCACGTGGACCTAACGCCATGGCCCACGATGGCAAGTGAGTCGCTCCCTTGAGCCCGAATCTCCGAACCTTGGCAGAGCCAAGTCAGTTATCTCCGAACCTTGGCAGGGCCAAGTCAATTGTCTCCGAACCTCGGCTGGGCTGAGTGACCGAATCTCCGAACCTTGGCAGGGCCAAGTCAGTTATCTCCAAACCTTGGCAGGGCCAAGTCAATTGTCTCCGAACCTCGGCTGGGCCGAGTGACTGAATCTCCGAACCTTGGTGGGGCCAAGTCAATTATCTCCAAACCTCGGCTGGGCCGAGCGAACCGAATCTCCGAACCTTGGCAGGGCCAAGTCAGTTATCTCCGAACCTTGGTAGGGCCAAGTCAATTATCTCCAAACCTCGGCTGGGCCGAGCGAACCGAATCTCCGAACCTTGGCAGGGCCAAGTCAGTTATCTTCGAACCTTGGCAGGGCCAAGTCAGTTATCTCCAAACCTCGGCTAGGCCGAGCGAACCAAATCTCCGAACCTTGGCAGGGCCAAGTCAGTTATCTCCGAACCTTAGCAGGGCCAAGTCAATTGTCTCCGAACCTCGGCTGCGCCGAGTGACTGAATCTCCGAACCTTGACGGGGCCAAGTCAATTATCTCCAAACCTCGGCTGGGCCGAGCGAACCGAATCTCCGAACCTTGGCAGGGCCAAGTCAGTTATCTCCGAACCTTGGCTGGGCCAAGACAAATATCTCCGAAACTCGGCTGGCCCGAGTGACAGGTTCCCTGAACCATGATGGGAAAAAGTATGGATTCCCTGAACTTCGGCCAAGGCCGGCCTGCGATAATCCGAGCTCCGGTAAAAGCGGAGCACAAAAATATCAGGCTTCCGACCAGAGTAAGGAGCATGCTTCGCCGAATGATCTCTGAACCGCCACACACAAACCTCGATTAGTTCGGACAGCGTGAGATCCTCGTCTAAGGACGAGCAGAACGCCTTTGTACCCCACAAACAACAATAACTACAAGTTCGGCACAAGAAAAGATAGAGATCGAGAAATAGAACATAACTCTCTTTATTGCCGATCAAGATCAGTTACAAATGCCTCACAGGCATTACAAGAGCATTGAAATGCATAAAATAAAGGTAAATGCAAAACCCGGGCAACTGCTCCAAAGCAGACCTGACCAATCTGATATTTCGGGGTTCGGATCGACAAATCAGGCAAACCACGAAACGGTCAGCCCGCCTGGACGGTCGATAAAGCTGACCCTCCACGGCTCCCGCCGAATGAAGAGATTCAGAAGGCAGCACGGCCCGTGGATGCTGATTCTGAGGATTCAGACAAACCAGCCCGCTCCCCTAGGAGGGGGTGCTGGATCGCAGGCCGCTGCCCGACCGAGAGGCCCGGGGACCATCAGACCTCGGTTGCTCCCATTTTTCCCGTCCCGTGGCAAGGATTCCCCTCAGAGAAGGGATGGGAATCCAGGCCAGCGAAAGAGGGAGAGTCTGTGCGTGCTACGGGGGTGTCGATACACTTCCTACCGTAAGCCCCCCGTAACAGGCCACAAAGGTCACACGGGAAGAGTATATGTGTGCTCCCCGTGTGATCTCTGCGCCCCCCATGTGCGCTCTCCATGTGATCTCCGGGACTCATCCCCTAAGGGCGAGCCATTCTTCAGCAGCTCCCCGGTCGCCCCAGCTATCCAGCGGCAAGGAGCCTATGAGAGGAAAAATCGGTCCTCCCACTCGTAGCAGCAGAGAAGTGAGCATAATGGAAGCTCTGATGGAAAAGACACTTTGAGGATAGCTAAACATGACCCCTTTTCTTCCCTTTTTATAGGCAGGAAAAAGCCGGGAAAAGCTACCCAAGCTGAAAGTCCCGAGATTCGAACACTTGGCCCATGCCTCCACGTGGCCCCTTAGGATGAGCGCAGCGCCCCACTGCGTGCCAAGCCCACCGCCTTAGTCGTGACGTGTACGGAGATCCCTTCCTGATCCCGAATCACGGTCATTAAATGCAGGAAATTGTCCACTGACGCTTCGAAAACTGGCGGGTGCAGAATATCATCCTTCGAAAGTGACGTCCACCAATGATAAACGATTGCGTGCACGACAAAGTGATCTGCATGGGAAAAGAGCACCTTCCGAAAAGCTCTGCTACAGCTTTATGTTCCCCACTACGCCGTATCATCAACTCTGGTGAAATAAAAACCGAATCACCTGCGGGACAGCAGGGCATTGGCGGAACAGCAGAAAGCGCGAAGACTTACTTTGCCGTCGGCCCCAGCCGACCTATTTTGCCTGTCGGCCCCAGCCGACCTATTTTGCCCATCGGCCCCAGCCGACCTATTTCGTCTGTCGGCCCCAGCCGACCTATTTTGTCTGTCGGCACCAGCCGACCTATTTGCCCGTCGGCCCCAACCGACCTATTTCGTCTGTCGGCCCCAGCCGACCTATTTTTCTTGTCGGCCCCAGCCGACCTACTTTGCCTGTCGGCCCCAGCCGACCTATTTTGCTTGTCGGCCCCCGCCGACCCACTTTGCCTGTCGACCCCAGCCGACCTATTTTGCCCGTCGGCCCCAGCCGACCTATTTCGTCTGTCGGCCCCAGCCGACCTATTTTGTCTATCGGCACCAGCCGACCTACTTTGCCTGTCGGCCCCAGCCGACCTGTTTTGCCCATCGGCCCCAGCCGACCTACTTTTCTTGTCGGCCCCAGCCGACCTACTTTTCTTCATCGGCCCAAGCTGACCTGGTTTGCCCATCCGCCTTAACCAGTGCGTTTCCTTCAATCTCGAGATAAAGATGACCCAAGAGCGTCAGTGAGCCATAGGTCGCTCACAATCGAGGCGGAAACGACAACAAGGTCACGCAAGGAAAACACTTAAGTGGAAACGGGGAATTCATTTATTAAGAAACGTCAGACTAATGTCTAAAAGACGGGATACAAGAACAGCTCCTAAGGACCGGGAGCCGCACCAGCTTTGGAAAAGCCCTCAGTCACATCTGCGGAGGCATGACTAGGTTCGCCCTTCTCCAATATTTTTGCCCCCTCTGCGGCAGTTTGCGACCGTCCCTCAGAAGCTGCAACTTCGCTGGGACCAGGGGCGGCACCAAGTTTGGCATCAGAAACGTCAACATATTCATCTTCATCTTCTTCTTCAGACTCGCCATCGTCGGGATTTTCAGCACTCAGGAAAGAAAGATCCCATTCCGGGTGCCCACTGAGTATCCTCTGTCTGTACTCTTCCATCCCATGATGGAAGGCATCTACGCTGATAGCGTCTTGCCTCCCCTTAAGTATGGCGAGCTGCATGTTGGCCTCAGCGGCCTGTTTCTCAGCCTCTGCGACTTGGGCCCGCAGAATAATATTTTGCTCCTCGAACTCGCCGGCCCGCGTCTCGAATTCTGAGCTCTTGTTGCGGATGGACACAAGCTCGCCTTGAAGAGCCCGAACCTCCAGCCCCAACTCCGCCATCTGAAAAAGCCGAAATAGGTCGGCGTCACAAGAAACCAGTAGAAAAAAGCTAAAAAAGGGGGGGGGGAGAATGAGGTCGTACCTCCTCCTCTCGTCTGGCCAACCTTTTGGCCGACTCCTCAGCCTCACTCCTGGCTCTTGTTCTGTCGGCCCCAACCAGCTCGACTCTCTACTGCAGATTATTGATCTTCAACTGCTTGGCTTCAGCATCCTCCTGGGCGTGGGATAGCTCGTTATTCACCCGAGCTATCACCCCTTATTGCCATTTAGCGCCCTCCCTCAAATGGGCAATCTCGCTTTCGCGGCACTTCAGTCGCTCCTCCACCTCGCCAAGCATCCTAGTTAAACGCCTCCTCTCGTCGGCAGCTTCCTTCCCCAGCCGACCCATACTCTCGCTATGTTCTCTCTGCATCGCCTTCACCTCCGCAGAATGTTTCAACTCGATTCTGGCCAGCTCCAAGCACGCATTGTCATTCTTCGCCAGGAGTTCCTGCAACTCCTCCACCCTGCGCTTTTGCTTGGACACCTCGGCCTGGGCGGCTTGATATTCCGCCCTTATCCCCTGCAAGCTCCTGTCGCTAATTGCCATGAGTTCCTCGAACTTCTCAGACACCTTCAGCCGCGACTGGAGCTCGGCATTATCCCTCCTAGCTTGAACACTGGCCCCTGTCGCCAAGCTTAGACGCCAGCATATAGCCCGAGAGCAGAACACTCTGCAAGATAAAAATCGAATGCGTGAGGGTTAAGCCAACCAGGACATGTTCACTACCTGAGAATGGCAACTTACCCGTGAGGCATAGGCCCGAGTCATCCTCATCAGGGTCGCATTATCGATATCGGGAAGAAGATGAACGCTTTTGGCCACGCCTTGCTGCCCAAACGCAGCATCGACCAACCCCAGATCGGCAAATTTGTCCGCCAAGGGATCCGCGCCCGGATACAGGGCCGACCTCATCATGGCGGAAAATGCCTCCTCAATACCAGCATCCGAGCTGCTGGGTTGGCCAACCCCACCTGAAGGACCGGCCTGGGCGGCCCCCGTCTGAGAGGCCTTCAACCTCCCAGCCTCCTCTACCAAGGCCCTGGCTTGGGTTTCTTCAGATAGTTCGGCCAGCCCAAGCGCCAGCCTCCCCAAAACCTTTTTCGAAGAAGCTCCCAATGCGGAGCTCCCGCCTTGCCGCGTCTCCTCCTTCGACGCCCCTTCCTCGGTTACCACCATCTGTGTCTCCGCCACCGGACCCCCGAGGTCTCGGCCTGTTCTGCCGCTTGCATCTCCTCCGCAGGCTCCCCCGAGGCCTCAGTCTGACCTGCCTCACGCTACCGGACTCCCCTGCGGAGAGACCGAGAGAAGGCTCCCCTGAACCTCCTCGGCTGCGGCTGCCACCTCTTCCTCTCCTGCCGGAGCCGACGGCGATCCCGCGGGGACAGTAGGCTCCTCGGCGATGACCACCTCCGCCAAATCCGCCGCTGATTCCTCTTTCAGGGGGGACGCGGTCGGACGAGCCAACGGAGCCTCATCCGAGCTGTCCGAGATCTCTAACACGAGAGGGTCGGAGGCCATAACCGCTCTCCCGGGCCCTCCTTCGCCCCCGGCGCTTCTGCCGTGACTGCTCCGGCGTCCGGCGGGCTTCTTGCGGAAGTATGAGCCCTTTTTTCGGCCGGCCACTATCCGCGCCGCTACCTTCCCCTGGGCGTTTCCCTCTCTTCCTCTTGGAGAGGTTCGACAACGCCGACCTTGCGGCTGTCAGACCAGAACACACATACTCAGGTCCAAGCACATTAATCGAGAAAAATACACAGCACGAAAGAGACTCACCTTGCGGGTCCAGGGGGCTGAGCCCGGCTGCGAAGAGGGCCCCCTCCGATAGCAAGTCGTTAGCCGAAAACACCTGTCCGTTACGAAGGACGTCCAAGTCCTTCTCCTCCTGCGCCGACAAAGCCGGATGCGTCTCCGCATCCCTTGCAACATCCCCCCATCTCCGAGGGAAGTCGGAACCAACGTTCCCCTCCGCGATAACAAACCGACTCTTCCACCCCTTGATGGAAGAGGGCTTATCCGCAATGACGTTGAAGGATCTCCAGGGCCCGATGTAGGGCCACTCTGATTTCCTCCCAGGAATCAGGTGGTAGCAGGTGCGGAAAAGGGGGAGAGTGGCGACGATTCGAATCTGGTGGCACATCGAGATGAATCCGACGATATTCCGCCAGCTGTTTGGAGCCACCATTGACGGGCAGATATTGTAGTGGGTCATGATTTCCTTCACCAAGGGGTGGAGAGGAAAACGAAGACCCGCCTTCAAACTATCTTCGTAGATGAAGACCCCAGACTCTAAATCCCGGGTAACTCTATCTCCGGATTCCGACGCTTGTAGACGACATCCAAGGGCAAGCCATACCGCTGGTGAATCCTCCCCAAGTCCTCGGCAACGATTTCTGAGGCCACGTCGTCGGGGCTCATCGCCATTGAAAGAGGTATCAAACGAAAGCGATAAGCGTCGAGAAGATGAAAGGCCAGAACTCCTCTGAAAGCAAGACGAGAAGACGCCGAGAGCATGCGCACATATATATATATACACAATGCGGCTGTCACTTCGCTTCTCCGCCAAGGAAGCCGCCCTGAAGAGGCGGGGCGTCTCATCCCAGGCGTCCGGAATCGCCTCGACAAACGCCCGATCGATCGGGATTCGTAGCGTGGCGCAATCCCAACTATCGCTCGTGAAGGAGCCTTAGCCCCGAAGGCGGGATGGCCCTGTCGCATTAATTAGGGCATCATTGCGCGAGCTGTCTAAACCAAGACGCGCCATTTGAACTTGTAGTCCCTACGCCCGAACCTACGCTTCGAACTAGGGAGTGGAGGGCATGTGTTGAGGGGTAAAATCGTCATTACATTAATATCCGTGCGAGGCGGTTAAGGCTAACCTCCTCCCTTCGTCTCCTTCGGGCTTCCATAGCTCGGCCCTTCCGGGCTTCCGTAGCTCGGCCCCGTCCGGGCTTCCGTAGCTCGGCCCTTCCGGGCTTCCGTAGCTCGGTCCTTCCGGGCTTCCGTAGCCCGGCCCTTCCGGGCTTCCGTAGCTCGGTCCTTCCGGGCTTCCGTAGCCCGGCCCTTCCGGGCTTCCGTAGCCGGCCCTTCTGGGCTTCCGTAGCCTGGCCCTTCCGGGCTTCCGTAGCTCGGCTTCTTTGAGCGATCCACAACCTAACATCTACCTCCGCGGAACCTGACGCGGGAGAGCCCGGGCCTACCAGAACGGCATCCTAGACAAGGAATCATGTCGGACGTGGCCTAAAACCTATCATAACCGCCCCAGACCTACTCAACCAGATCTCGAGACATCAAGGAGCTCTCCCAGCCGTCGATACCTGAACAAATGGGATACGGATTCTAACGGCCCCGCAACGGCCTGATTCTGTCCGCCTCCATATCGTAACAACCTCCGAACCTTCCAGAAGACGCTCAAGACCCAGGTGACAGTCTATAAATATCAGACTCGCAGATTCCACCAGGTACGCGACTCTTGACGCACCTTTTTGGGTACACGCACTCTCTCCTTGCGCACATGCATGCGCCTCTTACACGGGCACCCACGCCGCTCTCTCTGGCAGCTCGTCGACGCTCCTGCCCTCTGGAGCTTCCGATTGGCCGCCCCCGGAGAGGCTTCCCGGAGAGATACACCTCCCCACTGTCTGGTTGATCGCCGATTTCTTCTCCACTGACTTGAGCGTCGGAGGGTCTTCCGCGGAAGACCACCCCCAGCGTCCCCCCGCGTGTGGACTTCTTTTGCAGGTCCGCCTCCCTCTTCCTGGAGATCGACCGCGCCCGAGTCGGAGGACGGATCCGCGGCAACACTTTTATAGGTTCAACACGGTCATATATATATATATATATATATATATTCCATATCATCGGATCGTAAATAACATGTAGTGTTCAATAGCTAAAATAAATAAGTAAACAAAACACATTAATGTGCGTAGGTAGAAGAAGTAAAGTTGAAGCTTTTTGGTTGGAGCATCATATTAGTAATTAATGTAGTAGCCAACAAGGACGCAATGGTCCCCCTCCATCCAAATCATTTTCTAGTGGGCCTAGCTTAGCTTGACTTCTTTCTATATTTCCTGCCACCGACCCTTCGTTGCCACTTTTTCTCCATTTTTTTATTTAGCAATTGTTCTTTGGTCGAAATTTTCAAACAGTGTGCAAGATTTAGTAACATCTTTTCTTTAGTCAAGATTTTTCTAATATTCTTCGCAGAAATTTAGTAAGATTGCGTCAAGTTTAAGGACAAAAAAGAAGATTGACAAAAAGAACTGTCGAGAAATGACTTTGATTTTTTGATTTTTCTTGCGTCGGCAAGAAATGACAACATGTTTGCTGAAAATGATCGCTTAACACGATCACGTGGCAGGAAAACGATTGCTGAGAGGAGTGGAGAGTCGGTTGCTCGACATAATTACGATACCGTAAACCACAGTGCTTACGATAATTAGATCGTTGGTGTTCCGAGAACACGGAAGCAAGCGCACACGTGGGGATGTCAATCAGGAGGGGCTGGTGCCCCTTCAATTCTGTCTTTATCGTACTAAGCATAGCTAATCATCGACGTCAGTAATAGTATAGTTAATTAATTACTAATTAATAATAAAAATTTCAGCGACTATCATTTTAGCAATAAAATTTTTAACATCACTATTGCATCGTTAATTGAATTAGCAACGAATTTTTAGGATCTGACATCTTAGTTTCGTTAACTTGAAAAATTCTTCTAGTAGGTCTATGTTGGAATAAAAAAATTTAAATTTAAATTTATTTTTTTATGATAGCTTTATTTCTTATTTTATAAAAAAAAAATACTTAAAAAATAAAAATATTTTCTTTGAACAATACAATTTTAAATTAATAGAAAATTAAAAATAATTTACATATATATTTTTTCTATTTTTATTAAATAAAAAAAGATTAAAGAGCTTAAAATATGAGAGCAAATATAAATAACTTTTTTCTTACTTACGAAATATTTTTTCTCGGACATCAAAAAATAGTAAATTATAGAAACAGAAAAACAGAAAATATTCTTAAAAATATAGCTTAAAATTACTGTGTTTTTAAGTTTCTAACTCTAACCTCAACCCAAAATTTGATTTTTAGCGCTTTATTTATATAAAAAATTTAAAGAATTGTGACCATGTTATATATCCAATCTATTGATAAATTTAGCCAGTAAAAGATATGGTATCATATGCGTGATGTATTAAAAACTTAATGAATAAATCTTTTCTTTTGACGATCGACATTTATACACGTAGATTGATTTTAATATTATTTATAATACTTAAAGTTTATTTTTTTTATTCAATTAATTTATGATGCATTTTTTAGGTACAAGATTTTAATTGTTATATATATATATATAATCATTTTGTATGGTACTTTTACGGCGCAGCGGCCGTCGTCAGTGACTTGGCACGGTGGCGAGGCATGGTGGTGGGCAAAATTTCTCTCTCACCCAAGATAACCAGTGACCGCCGGTGGCTCACATCGAAGGGAGAAGGCAAGAGATGTCGGTGGAATGAGATCCGAGGTGGTAGTGCCACCAAATGTTTAAATAAAAGAAGTGACAACGCTGGGAGGAGCATCCGGCGTCCCCATGACACCCTAGCATCACTTCTGTTGGATTACGGAATGAAAATCTTCAATCTAATTAGAATAAAATGGCAGCGGAAACAAAATAAATTTATTCTATAACCCACCAAGGATCATATGCATTTCATAAAAATGAAAGAAGGATAGACAAAAAATATGACCTTTTGTTGATCAATATGTAATCCGTCTGTTCTTATGTTGTATTTGCTCGGATCTTCAAAGGTGCTGCCTTCAGAAAGACGACCACCCTCTACAAGTATCCACACACGAACGGACACCAAAATTTTTTTTTTAAATGCTAGTTCAAAGTTATTTTTTACAAAAAACGAACCAGCCTCTTCAACTCTCCATTTTTCTATTTTTCAAGGCAAAATACATGACCCTTCAAATGCCCCAATAGATACGACCTTTCAAAAGCCCCAATACACTTTAAAACATATATATCATATATATACAAGTATGCTAGGGGTTTTTTGATTAACTAGGATTTTAATTAATATTTATTTAAAACTCTTTTTAAATAATGATAATTTAAATCCTAGTCCTTACCAAATAAGGAATTTATATTTTTAACCAAAAACCTTTATGGATTATTTCCTTATCCAATAAGAAAATATAACTAATTAATTATTTATCATAATTTAAATTACGAATTTAAATTTTCTCAAAATTAAACTCGAATCTAAATAACAACTAATTATTATTTGTAATTTAAAATAATCTCATCATTTTAAATTACTATAGAGAGTAACAAACCGTAACCATTATTGTCCGTTCTTAGTGTGCAACCCTATAGGTTCAATTAACGTTGGCAGTAGGCCTAAATCACATTTTGATCCTACAAGTCATAAGCGGCCTCTAACAAGACATTATGACTAACCAAGTTAAATGAAAAGCTCATGTTCCGAGACAACCTTAAAGTAGCTAATGACATAATCCTTTTATCACATGATATCTTGATAGAATATAAGGCATGAAAAAAGTCAACCTTATATCGCTCTATCTTTAATTTCTCGAAACCTAATTAGACTGACTAAACAAATGATATTGATCTCCATCAATTCATTTGAGCACGGCCATGCATTTCTCAGTCTCAATCATCGAGGGGCCCAGAGATCTCTCTTATAATAAGAGGGACAAATTCATCTTAATCACTCATATCTCACTACATGATTCTTATTATGTTCAAGCATAATCTTTATAATCATCTGGTTAAAGACAACATTTTATTATGTCAAAACATAATATTCCTCGTGTTGAGAACTATAGCAATCTCAGGTCTAAGGATTTAATGATACAACTACTAGAGATTTACTTATAACTTTGATCCATGTATTAATCTCAAGGCGGGTCTTGTCCAATATTTGTTCTCAACAAATACATATAAATTTGATTTGTATCTCATACACATATTTCCCATGAATATCAATCAAATTTCATACTAATCTTAATTTATTATTATTCCCACAACAATAACCAATTAGGGACATTTTGAATAATTAATAATATTATTCAAGGACATTATTATATAATAAACATGCAAATTATGATAATAGTAAATACTCATAAATATTCAAAATACCATGTCCATAAAATAGGCCTAGGGCACTATTACTAACAATCTCCCACTTGCACTAGGCCCACTCATCAATGTATCTAATAACTATGAACCTAGTATGACGATCATGCTTTGCTTGTGGTAGAGGCTTAGTCAATGGATCAGCAACATTGTCATCTGTTGGAACTCTGCATATTTTTACGTCACCTCTCTCAATGATTTCTCGAATGAGATGATAACGCCTAAAAATGTGTTTGGATCGCTGATGTGACCTAGGTTCCTTTGCTTGTGCGATAGCACCATTATTGTCACAATGAACATTAACAGGATTTGTGATGCTAGGAACCACTCCAAGGTCAGTAATGAACTTCTTGATCCAAACTGCTTCCTTTGCTGCATCAGATGCTGCTATGTATTCAGCTTCAGTTATAGAATCAGCAACAGTGCTTTGTTTCAAACTTTTTAAGCTAACAGCACCACCATTTAAACAAAACACATATCCTGACTGCGATTGGAAATCATCTTTGTCAGATTGAAAGCTTGCATATGTGTAACCACTTACAACCAGATCATCTTCCAATCCGCCATACACCAAGAACACATCTTTAGATCTTCTCAGATACTTAAGAATGTTCTTGACAGCCGTCTAGTGACTCTCACCGGGATCTGACTGGTATCTACTCGTTATGCTTAAAGCATAAGAGACATCTGGTCTAGTGCACAACATAGCATACATGATAGATCCTATTGCTGAAGCATAAGGAATCTTACTCATGCGCTCTCGCTCATCTTTTGTGTTAGGACACTGAGATTTGCTAAGTGTAATACCATGAGACATAGGCAAGTATCCTCTCTTAGAATCTTGCATACTGAACCTTTTCAGTACTTTGTCTATGTAAGTACTTTGACTTAGACCAATCAGCCTCTTAGATCTATCTCTATAGATCTTTATCCCTATGATATAGGCAGCTTCGCCTAAGTCTTTCATTGAGAAACATTTCCTAACCAAGACTTGACACTCTGCAAGGTAGGGATATCATTCCCAATGAGTAAAATGTCATCAACATATAAGACCAAAAATACAATGGCACTCCCACTAACTTTCTTATAAACACAAGGTTCATCTTCATTTTTGATAAATCCAAACTCTTTTGACTGATTCATCAAAACGAAGATTCCAACTCCGAGAAGCTTGCTTCAAACCATAAATGGATCTTTGAAGCTTGCATACTTTACTAGAATTCTTAGGTTGTACAAAACCCTCAGGTTGTGTCATGTACACATCCTTAAGTAAGTTTCCATTAAGAAACGCAGTTTTAACATCCATTTGCCAAATCTCATAATCATAATATGCAGCAATGGCAATGAGAATTCTAATAGACTTAAACATGACTACAGGTGAAAAATTTTCATCATAGTCTATACCATGAGTTTGTTTGAAACCTTTTGCAACTAGCCTTGCTTTGTAAGTATGCACTTTACCATCTATGTCAGTTTTCTTTTTGAAAACCCATTTGCACCCAATGGTCTTTGTACCTTCAGTGGCTCAATCAAGGTCCATACCTGATTATCATACATGGATTGGATTTTAAACTTCATGGCCTTTAACCATTTCTCAGAGTCTGGATCTAACATAGCCTCTTGATAGGTAGTAGGTTCATTTTGATCCACTAACAATACATCATGATTATCAGTCATAAGAAATCCATATCTCTCGGGCTCATGATGTATCCTATCAGATCTACGTAATTCTTGTGCTACAGGTGGTGTGTCAACAATGGTTTGTTGACTTTGAGCATCCACAGGCGGTTCAATGTTATCTTGTGGTTCTCGAATTTCTTCGAGTTGTATCTTGCTCCCATTGGTTCCTTTAGAAATAAATTTCCTTTCTAGAAAGACACCATTCCGAGCCACAAACACTTTGTTCCAATGGGATTGTAAAAGTAGTATCTTTTAGTCTCTTTAGGATACCCCATAAAAAAATATTTGTCAGACTTGGGTTCCAGCTTATTTGAAACTTTACGTTTTACATAAGCTTCACAACCCCAAATCTTAAGAAAAGACAAACTGGGCTTTTTACCAGTCCACATCTCATATGGCGTCTTTTCAACCGCTTTGGTTGGAACTCGATTTAGTGTGAACACAGCTGTTTCAAGTGCATAACCCCAAAAGGTAAGTGGAAGATCTGTTAGACTCATCATAGATCGAACCATATCTAATAAGTTTGATTCCTTCTTTAGACACACCATTCCATTATGGTGTTCCAGGAGGAGTTAGTTGTGGAATGATTCCATAACTTCTAAGATGGTCATAAAATTCTTGGCTCAAATATTCTCCACATCGATCAGATCGAAGTGCCTTGATTGTCTTGCCAAGTTGGTTTTGTACTTTATTTTGAAAAGATTTGAATATTTCAAATGATTCAGATTTGTGTCTCATCAAGAGACATAACCATATCTACTGAGTCATCAGTAAATGTAATGAAGTACTTGTAACCTCCTCTAGCATCTGAACTTAATGGTCCACATACATCTGTATGTATTAGGCCCAATAATTCATTGGCCCTTTCACTGTGTCCAGTAAGGGGATCCTTTATCATCTTACCCAATAGACAAGATTCACATGTATCATATGATTCAAAATCAAATGAGTTCAAAAGTCCATCTTGATGGAGTTTTGATATGTGTTTCTCATTTATATGGCCAAGGCGACAATGCCAAAGATAGGTTGAATTTAAATCATTGGACTTAAATTTTTGGTAGTTATGTTATAGACAGAAGAATTGTTGGATTTTTGAAGATTCAAAACATAAAGACCATCTAGTAATTCGGCATTTGCATAGAACATGTCTTTATGATAAATGGAGCAATTATTATTCTTAATAATAAAAAAAAACCATCATTATCCAAACAAGAAACTGAAATAATATTCCTACACATTGTAGGAACATAAAAATAATTGTTCAAAACTAACAAAAGCCCACTGGGCAAAGAAAGTTCATAACTTCCTACAGCTAAAGCAGCAACTTTTGCTCCATTGCCTACTCGAAGATCAACTTCGCCCTTCTTTAGTTGTCTACTCCTTTTAAGCCCCTGCACATTTGTGCAAATGTGAGATCCACATCCAGTATCTAATACCCAGGAACTAGAAGGAGAGAAATTAATCTCTATAACATAAATACCTGAAGAACGGTCTCACCAGTCTTGTTCTTCTTTAGATCCTCCAAATACAGCTTGCAGTTTCTCTTCCAATGACCAGGTTCATTGCAAAAGAAACAGACACCTCCTTTGGGGCTTTAGCCTTGGGTTTAGGATTGGGCTTGGGTTGAGCATTGGACTTTCCAGCCCTTCCCTTACCCTTTCCTTTTCCTTTCTTCATAAAGCCCTTTCCCTTTTGAACCATCAGAACATGGCCAGGCTTGGATTTAATATTCTGTTCAGCAATTTTAAGCATCGTATGCAGCTCAGAAATTGATTTGTCCATTTCATTCATGTTATAGTTCATGACAAACTGGCCATAACTATCAGGACGTGAATTTATGATCAAATCTATTGCTAACTCTTGGCTCAATGGAAATCCAAGCCTATCAAGGTGCTCAATATAGCCTTTCATTTTCAACACATGAGCGCTAACTGAAGCACCCTCAGCCATTTTACAAGAGTGCAATGCCTTGGTTGTATCATACCTTTCTTACCTTGCTTGTTGCTGGAACATTTCCTTTAGATTGATAATCATATCATAAGTTTCCATGTTTTCCAAATCTTTCTGAAGTTCAGAACTCATGGTAGCTAGCATCAAGCATGCAACATCAATATAGTCATTATGATGCTTCTCATAAGCATTCTTTTCAGCTCTAGAAGCATTATCGGCTGGTTCTTCAGGGTGAGGTTGATCCAGGACATAAAGCTTCCTTTCTTGTTTGAGAACAATTCTCAAATTTCGAAACCAGTCAAGGAAGTTAGTCCCAGTAAGTTTGTCCTTCTCAAGAATTGATCGCAGTGACATAGTAGAATTGTTATTATTGTTGGCCATCTACAATAAATGCAAAGTTCGTTAAGTATTTTGATTATGAAAAACTCCCACTAAATTAACAACCCTCAATAATAATAATCATATTAATTTAGTGAGCTAAGATCCATATTTATACTCAACTTTAAGTCAGCTTTGGCATGATACTTAAAATTAAGTTATTTAGGTAGGTAACTCTTACCAATTACAACTCATGCAACTCTTAGAAATTTATGGGATTTTGACATCATATGTCCCGGCATGTTTAAATCCATCTCATGCCATTAGGCCCAAAACTGTTTTGATAACCTAATTAAGTTAAACCATTTTTAAACATATGGGTAGCACCATTACTCATCTTATCTCACTAATGTAACCTAATGTACTTCTACTTTGGTAGAACCCACATTAAGGTGATAAAAGCCTTGACAAGTGTTTAAATATGGATGGCATGTCAACTTAAAATTTTATGTGAGGGATCTAGATAGATTTTATTTTTTTAATTAATAGATCTCATCATGCATTTAGTATCACATACTCATTGATATCATACATGGCATCACATACTTATGAAATGTTGACCCCAGATTGATTTTGATAATTACAAAACAATTAGGCAATTCTAAGGAAGTTCGGTCGCCTTGCAAGTAAGTATCTTCGTGCAAAATTTCATTGGTAAGAAAGTACTTCATTTAATTTGCTTTGAATATTTTTTATTAGCTTGGGAGTTAACTGGTTAGCTAACTTGTTATTCCATTTAGCTAGCTGGCACACCTCTCAGCTAGCTGATACATTGTCTCAGTGCTATAAGTGGCCTCGTTCTGGCCTGAACTGGTGTGATTCCGTGCAATTCCTACATAGGCCAATAGACTGCGATGGGCTAGCGGCTTGGGAATCTAAGCATCGATAGCGTGAAAAGAGCAAAAGAAGAGGAGGGGGATCGACAATTCTAACACAAATGTCAAAGGATGTTCTCTTTTCATTGATTAGCTAAACTTCTACAAAATGCCGACCATGGTCGGACTTGAATACATTGCAAAAAAAAAAGGGGAGATCCAAGACCGCAGGCAGGGCTTCAGTTCTTCGCTGGAGCGGTGTCGGCTAGGGGGGTGGTATCATCGGCCGAAGCGGAACCCTGGTGGACATCTTCACCCTCGAGGTCTCCTTCTTCGGGTTCTAAGTCTTTAAGGCCTTCGACGCCAAAGACCTTCACTGCCTTGTCTCGGCAGCAATAGAAACCTTGAAGGTAGGCGTTGGCTCCCGCTTCGGCCACCTCTTCGATGAAGACCGGGGAATTCTGGTAGTTATCCATGACTTTCTTCCCCGCCACGGCCACCTCATCGGCGAAAGCTTGAGAGTTCCGGTAGTTTTCCATGGCTTTCCCTGCCACCTCAGCCACTTTCTCCACAGCGGCCTGAGCCACCGCTTCGACCTCGGCTGCCCTCTTATCGGCGGCTTTCACCGCCTCCGCGGCCTCGTCAGTTTTGATGTCGGCCAGGTGGGCCACTTCCTCCGCGATTTCGATCTTCTCCTCGGAAGACCTCAGCTCAGACTTCACCGCTTCGAGCTGGGCCTTGGTGTCGACCAATTCTGCCTCGGAGGCCATCAATTTCCCCTCGGCCGTAAGAGCACGCTCGAGGACCTTGCACATCTGTTGCTGCACCGCAGTCACCTCAGCCCGCGCTTGAGACTAGACTATTTCAAGCCTCTCAGCCTCCCCAGTCTGAGTCAGCTTGAGAGCATCTTCGGCTTTCATAGCCCGGTCCCGGTACTCGAAAGCTTTCCGGCGATAGCGATCGAGCCGATGCTCTCCGTTGGCAACAAGGGCCTGAGTGTGATTGAAGATATTCACCATCTGCACATCCAGACTGATGTCAGCTACCCTAAGTAAACCCATGGAAAACAAATAGGATTAGAATGTAAACGGTTGCTTACCCGGAGCATGGCCATCTGGCCATCTTTGAAGAGAATTCGGGAGTTGGTCCGCATAATCTCCTCCCGGATAGCGGGCGTGGATGCCACCGACAATAAATTCCCGGCGAGATGGGGGTGGTTCATGAGAGATGGCCGTGAGGAGACTGGTCCTATCTTATCTCCGATGGGCTCGGACGCAGCGCTGTGGGCCTCGTAGCCCACAATGGCCTTCTACCTCCTGTCGACCGATGCCTCTCTGCTGGCCTGAGGCGCTTCCCTTGAGGCCGACCCAGTGGTCGGCGGATCAAGGTGTTTGGTCGGTTGGATTATGTGGGCCCTCGACTCCTCGGGTGGCGTGTCCGCAGTCAGACCGACTGGCTCCGGCGGTTGTAGCGGTGTGGGAGATCACCATGGCGGCAGTGGAGTAGGAGATCGTCGTGGGGGCAGTGGCGGTTATTGCACAGGGGATCGACGGGGAGGAGGTGATGGAGTAGGATGCTTGGGGACGTTCTAGGATGCTGGCGGCGATGGGACCGAGGCCTCTTCCTCGATCCCTCGGCCCCATCATTCGGCCCTTTCCTCTTCTTGACGGCTGCCTTGTGGAAAGCCCCGACTAGGATGGTGATTTTCATGGCTGCATAAGAGCCGATATTAAAAAAAAAAAAAAGAAATGGGAGCAAAGGGAAGATGCTATATTCGGAGAGGCCCTTACCGTCATCGAGAGCGATGCCGGCGTGCCGGAGGTTGACCTCCGACAATAGCTCTCGATATGATGGGATTTCAGTCGCCAGGAGAAGATCGAAAGCTTCTTGATCTCTCGGAACTACCGAGATGTTCTTGTTAGCCTCAGTATTGGGCGTGCCCCATTCCCTTCTTACCCCGTCCACCTCGGCGAAGAAGAATCGAGGTTTCCATCCCTTTATGGATGAAGGGAGACCTAACCTAAGGGCTCTACCCGGTCGGGGGGGCAAATAATCACCAGCCAGATTGAGCCCGGATGGTGTAAAGGCTGCGGAAGAGGGAAACATTACTCGGGAGGCCTTGAAGATGAGTCAACACTAAGAAGGCACAAATGGCCCTGATCGAGTTGGGGACTAGTTGGGCCGGGACCAACTCATATCTATCAAGGAGGTTGATGATGAAAGGGTGAAGAGGAAGACGAAGACCGGCCTTAAAGAATTCCTCATAAAGGGCTATCCCCCGAGGGGGGGAGCTCACCCTGTCGTTAGGACCTGGTGCGATCAGTCGCACCTCTTTGGGTATTTTATAGACTGCCCTAAAGGTCGCAAGGTTAGCGGGAGTAACAGTGGAGGCGGTCCCCTCAGGGGAACCACTGCTTGCCCTGGGAGATGGAGCTACCCTAGGAGGTGGGGTTACAGCTGCCGAGGATCCCTAACAGCGGTTCCTTGGCCATTGCCCTATGGGTCGGAGAAATCTGGTTTGTGGAGGACCGAGAGGACGAACTAGAAGAAGATGACTGTGAAGGCATGTGGAACTAACCTGGACAAAGGAAGAAGAAGGAGTTGGAGGAGCTCTCAAGCTGGAAGAAGAAGAGGCTTTGTGCAGTAGGTGAAATCGAAGCTAGGGCATGTTCTCGCTTATAAAACTTCTATCGGCGTCTTCAAAATCGTCCCACCCGATGCGCCTGCCACGCGGATGCTATCCATTGAGGAGGACTCTGCAGAGACACTCCGGGCACGCGATAGATGAGACCCCCGACCAATCAGGATGTATCGATGCCAGTGATTTGATGGCTTAATGATGATCGCCGATATCTTGGGGATCCCAGACTGCTCCCTGGCTTCAAGGCAAATCCGATGGTTAGGATGCGCAGATGACGATGCCCCACGACACGATCACCCTAAAGGAGCTATCTTATCAAGGACAAGTATGCGGACACCTTTATACATGGTGTGGGGATCAGCCACCTACGAATCGACGCCCCTTTCACTTAGATGGTGACACCAACTCAGGGATGGGGGGCATCTAGTATGGTCGATTGGATCAAAGCGCCCGCGAGGCAATTCCTTGACGATTGGGTTCATCGCGGCCCACATCGACTTCCATGTCGGTCACGGGCCGTCTAGGCCTCGGTGCCGGCTTCGGCATCAGCCACGGCCCATCTCAACCTCCATGTCGACTGCGGCCCACCTTAGTCTCGGCGACGGACCCGGCCCATCTCGGCCTCCGCATCGATCATGGCCCACCTTAGTCTCGGCATCAGCCACGGCCCATCTCGACATCCACATCGGCTATGGCCCACCTTAGTCTTGGCGATGGACTCGGCCCGTCTTGGCCTCCGCGTCGGCTGCGGCCCGTCTGGCTCTGGTGTCGGCTTCGAGGTCGGCCTTGGTCTCGGTGTCGGCCTCAGCATCGGTCTCGGCGATGGCCTCGTGTCGGCCTCAGCGTCAGCCTTCGGCGACGGTCTTCCACATCCAAGCTACGTGGTCCACTTCCCTCGAGAATGGTGGATCACGTTACCACGAACGTGCTCGGTGACGTGCGCAATGAACGTGCTTTCCCCTAGCGCCGCTAACGATGGGTATGGCCCCATGTTAGTCCCATTACCCATCCTTTGCGGCACGTTGAAGACCAAAAATTAACAACCGTTTGAAAGGGACTTGACCACGACGAACGGAGGGTAAGAGTGATCCTCAAACAGGTATAAAAGGCCCCGGTCCTTAAGGTAGGGGTCAAGCTATATCAAATTATTCAACAGAAATAATCATCCCTGTTCCCAAATCACTAATTTGGGCATCGGAGGTCCCGCCGGAGTCACCGGTCCGGGACTTTTCTTGCAGGTTCCTAAGCAGAGGAAGGGGTCTCGCCGTTCTCTCATAGGCCCTCGAGGATTTCAGCCCACTGACGCTCATTAAAAGTGATATGGCGGCAACACTAATTATTGGTGATCCTTCTCAAGGAGTTAGAACTAGGTCATCATTTAGAGACGCTTGCAATAACTTAGCATTTGTATCTAAAATTAAACCTAAATGTTATGATAATGCTAAAAATGATGTTGATTGGATTAATGCCATGCATGAGGAACTTAACCAATTTGAAAGAAATACTATTTGGACTCTTATTGAAAGACCTCTGATCATCAAATTATTGGAACTAAATGGGTTTATAGAAACAAATTAGATGAACATGGTAATATAATTAGAAATAAGGCAAGATTGGTAGCTAAGGGCTATAATCAAGAAGAGGGAATTGATTTTGATGAAACTTATGCCCCTGTTGCTAGATTAGAAGCTATTAGATTACTTCTTGCTTATGCTTATTATATGAATTTTAAATTGTATCAAATGGATGTTAAAAGCGCTTTCTTGAATGGATACATTGCTGAGCAAGTTTTTGTGGAACAGCCACCTGGCTTTGAAAATCACTTGTTTCCAAATCACGTTTTCAAATTGAACATGGCTTTATATGGTTTGAAACAAGCACCCCAGGCATGGTATGAAAGATTAAGCAAATTCTTGATTAGTAATGATTTTATTCGAGGAACTGTGGATACAACTTTATTTATTAAAAGATAAAATAAAGATATATTAATTATTCAAATATATGTTGATGATATCATATTTGGTGCCACTAATGATTCTTTGTGCAAAGATTTTGCTAAGCTTATGCAGGGAGAGTTCGAGATGAGTATGATGGGAGAGCTGACCTACTTCCTCGGACTACAAATTAAACAAAGCAAAGATGGGATCTTCATAAGCCAATCCAAATATACCAAAAAATGATCAAGAAGTTTGGCATGGAGACATCCAAGAGTATCGGTACCCCTATAAGCTCATCATGTAGACTTGAATCCTATAATTCTGAAAAGTCTATTGATTTAAAATTATATAGAGGCATGATTGGATCATTATTATAGTTAACTGCTAGTAGGCTAGATATTTTATTTAGTGTTTGCATGTGTGCAAGATATCAATAAAATCCTAAAGAATCACACTTGCTTGCTGTTAAAAGAATATTTAAATATTTAAATGGAACAATAAATTTAGGTATATGGTATGATAAACAATCTAGCATTAACTTAATAGGATACACTGATTCAGACTTTGCTGGATGTAAATTAGATAGGAAATCAACCACTGGAACCTGCCAGTTTCTAGGTGTTAACTTAATTTCATGGTTTAGCAAAAAGCAAACTTCAGTAGCACTGTCTACGGCCAAGGCCGAATACATTGCAGCTGGAAGTTGCTGTGCTCAAATTTTATGGATTAAGCAACAGCTAGAAGATTATGGTATTAAACAAAAGGCTATACCTATAAAATGTGATAATACAAGTGCAATCAATTTAACTAAGAATCCTATTCAACATTCCAAATTAGACATCATTTCATTAGAGATCACGTAAATAATGGAAATGTTGTTATTGAATTTTTAAGTACTGAAAATCAAATTGCTGATATTTTCACTAAGCCTCTTGATGAAACAAAATTTTATGAAATCAGAAGAGAATTGGGAATGTTTGATCCAACCATTTAATGAATCAATTAATGAATTGATATGATATCAAATTGATGTGACATCTTTTAAATCAAATAAATTAAAGGAACATCATTAAATGCTTGAGTATGTTGTAATGCTTTAAGTCTTTTCATCTTTATGAATGCCAACTGTTATACTCCCATAAATTCATCCACCAACCGGACGTATGAAAACCTTTTTCATTTTATTCATGGCAGGTAACTGACCAGGCAACCAAACAGTCACCTGGCCAGCTAACCATCAAGCCATCTCCCTATATAACCTTTTCCCAAATGTTTTTTTTTCTTCAAACCGTTCTTCATCACTTCAAGCCGAGCATCTTCACCGATCGTTCTCTCTCCCTCTCTCATCCTCTCTTCATTCCATTAATCCTTTCTTTCCTCCATTCATTCATTCAATCCATCTTGAAGATAGTGGATGGCTCCCAAGAAGAAGGCAGTCGCTAGAGATGATGATTGTGCCGATCTTCGCCGAAGTCTTCTACTTCTTCATCTCATATCAACTCCCTTCTTGCATCTAAATCCTTTGCTCATGGAAGGTTAGTTGATTTTAACTTCTTAGAACAAGAAGGTTTTAAAATTGGAAAACTTTTAGTTAATCAAGGTTGGGATAAGCTTCTTTCTACCAAGAGACCTATTTATCCTGAGCTTATTAGGGAATTTTATGAAAATATCTCTTTTGGTAGTGGAACTATCTCTTCCTTTGTGAAAAAGACTAAAATCGACCTAGACTACAAAACATTAGGATGTGCTCTTAATATTCCATCTGATGGTTTCTTAGAAATCCTACCAGTGAACGTGGATATAAAATAGGTTTAATCCTTAATATTGATAATGAAGCCAGTAATATTGAAACTCTAGATGCCAACATGCTATCTGTAGAAAATAGATTGTTTCACAGTATCATCGCCAAAATCCTAGCCCCTCATACTGGTTCGTTTAATGTAGTAAATGATAGGGACATATGCATAATGTATGACATCTTAATAGAAGACCCTGTTGATCTACCTCAACTAATGATGACCGTAATGAAAGAATCCTTGTCTAGATCTAAGGCTGCATTGCCCTACGGAATGTTTCTCACTTATGTATTTGAGTTTTTCAATATTAAGCTTAAGGGAGAAACTGCAGTGGCATTACGTCACTCTAACGTTTTTAATGCTCATTCACTGCACCGTATGGACTTTGCCAAAAGGGATGGTATTTGGTTAAAGGTTAGGTCTAGAACAGGTCAGTCTAGTATGCCACCGCCAACTGTGACTCAATTGCTTGTTCTCCTCAGAACTTCTTCAATTTTGACTTCAACCATCCGAATCCTTACCTTGCTGCTATGATCAAAATCCTTTTCAATCTGATCCACCCAGTATGAATGCTCCTGGACCTTCTTATCGTAATGACAATCAAGCTCCTGCTCCTCTTCCTATCGTTCGTATAAGTGATGATCAAATTCGCCTTATTATCAATGAATTGACCCTTGCCACTTCTAGTCGAAGCTCTGGAGACAGCGCTTCTTCTGTCAATGATCAGACTCTCGTTCCACATATTTCTTCTGTTTTTGAAAACATATCTCAGTTTAAACTTATTCTTGAGCGACTTGTCCATGATGTGAATATTCTCAATGGAAGAGTTTTTCATCA
>UESW01004762.1:225267-340696 GCA_900491605.1 Calamus simplicifolius | reverse complement strand
CGCTTCTTCTGTCAATGATCAGACTCTCGTTCCACATATTTCTTCTGTTTTTGAAAACATATCTCAGTTTAAACTTATTCTTGAGCGACTTGTCCATGATGTGAATATTCTCAATGGAAGAGTTTTTCATCACAATGAATCTGTCATGGAGCGGATCCTAAAAGAGATTAATTTCTAAAAGGTAAGCTTGAGAATTTTGAAACTAAGAAGAGTGGGTAGAGCACCGAATGAGATCTATAGAGATGCAGACCCGGGATGCAACAAACGCTGTTGACCATTGGACCGCATCCTTCTCAAGGCTGAGTCAGCTCCTAGAGACTTACATCACTCTTCTGCCGCCTCTGCGCCTGATGCTTCTTATTCTCATCCGCACCTCTGGACTCCACCAACACAGCCTTCCTTCGACAAGCCTGGATCTTCAAACAAACCAAATGTTTCTTCAGTGCATATTTCTTCTTCTAATGATGACAAGTGATTATGTTTGACTTATGTTGTGACCATACTTAGTACTGTTATTTTTGTAATGCATGACTATGTTTTATGACTTGAGACCATGGCGTGTAATGTTTGTAATACTCTATTTTTTATCTGAATGACTGCTCAAATTATGTATGTTTGATCACATCTCCTTGATATATTATGCTTAAATTTATTGCAAAACTCTTCAAACTTTTTTTGATTAATGATAAAAAGGGGGAGAAGATTATTGCATACATTAAGGAATGGAGTAAAGTAATAACTCCATATATTCAGGGGGAGAAAAAGATTTCACTGATTCAGATTGACAGGGGGAGAAATTAAATGTTTTTCTGATTACACTCCTGTCTACTTCCTATATTTGCTCTTGTGCTTAAAGGTTTTGTCATCATCAAAAAGGGGAGATTGTTGACCCCAGATTGATTTTGATGATTACAAAACAATTAGGCAATTCTAAGGAAGTTCGGTCGCCTTGCAAGTAAGTATCTTCGTGCAAAATTTCATTGGTAAGAAAGTACTTCATTTAATTTGCTTTGAATATTTTTATTAGCTTGGGAGTTAACTGGTTAGCTAACTTGTTATTCCATTTAGCTAGCTGGCACCTCTCAGCTAGCTGATACATTGTCTCAGTGCTTGGCCGAACGATCTTGTATTTTAGCTAGCTGGTTAGCTAGCTTGTTAGCTAGCTGAAGTTTCTTTAGCTAACTAAAATGCTCGTCATAGTGCTTGGCCGAACGCTCTATAAATTTAGCTAGCTAGTTGGTTAACTTGTTAGCTAACTGGAATTCGTTTAGCTAACTCTAGTTGCCTGTAAACTCTCCTGGCCGAACAGTTTCAAATTTTAGCTAACTATGGAGCTAGCTGCCAGGCCTTCTAGCTAGCTGACATTTCTTTTAGTTAACTGTTTAGCTAACTATTTTATCCTGGAGCTAACTGGTTAGTTAACTATTTTTCATAGGTGAGCTTGTGGCCGTGAGGTTTGAAAATTTAGTTAGCTGAGGAGCTAACTCCCTCTCTCTCTGGCCGTTTGTTCTCTGCTTAGCTAACTGGAAAGCTAGCTATCTTTTTATTAGTTAACTGGAGAGCTAACTAAGCTGGGCGGTTTATGCTTTTTTGAAATTAGTTAGCTAGTGAGCTAACTGGCTATCATTTAGCTAACTGCTGAGCTAACTCCACTTCTTCTGTTATCCCTGCAGCCGAGAGCTTTAAAATTTTAGTTAGCTGGAGAGCTAACTAGCAATGCATGGCTCTTTCTTCTGACTTTCGATTGATTAGTTAGCTGGAAAGCTAACTATCGATTGATTAGTTAGCTGGTGAGCTAACTAAGAAATCTGCACATTTTTCTCTGGCGTTTACTTTTGCTGTTAGTTAGATGGAGAGCTAACTAGCAATCTTTTTAGTTAACTAAAGTGCTGCCTCTGGACGTCTTTTTCAACCGTGGCCTCTCTTGTGAGCTAGCTGACTAACTAGCTGAGGATTATTGCTTAAGTCTTGGCTGAATGGTTTCTTGGCTTCAGCTGCCTGAAGTTATTTCCAGCCAACTACCGCCTGAGTTCTTGAGTTTGCTTTTCCTCTCTTACTCTTTCTCTATTGCTATTTTAAGCTACACTTAACTTTTGGATTTTTGAATTTTTGCAGTGCTTTTCCTTCCTCAAATGGAGATCAGCATTCAATGCTTAAGGGAAACATTTATAATGGTTATATTTTCTTTCCGTTTTTATTTCCATTTGTTCCTAATGTATCTAACGGATATTTTTCTTGTTGGATGTTTATAAAAAGGTGGGATCTGAAGCACACCATGACGATTTTCTAAAAAAGAGTTTTCAAAGAGAAAGAAATCCAAGAAAAGAGCTTATATTGCATATTGTTGAGTGGTTGTTGCTGTGCATTCAAGTTCATTCATTGCTCCAAAAAGTCTTCCGGATCTTTGAAGCTTTTCAAGCAATCAAGACTTCAGCTACTTCGATCTCGTTCATTTATTGTTGAGTTTATTGCTTCAAAAATTGTAAAGTATATTCTGAATATTTGCTCATTGTGGGAGCTTCTCTTTATCATTCCGTGATCATTTTTGTAAAAGGGTTAGTGTTAACCCTAATTATTTTGGGTTCCTTGTGCCTTGAAACAAGAGGACTAGCCTAGGTTTGGCTAGGGGATTTGGCTTCCTTGTGCCGTGAAACAAGAGGACTAGCCTGGTGGGCTAGGGGTTTTTGGCTACCTTGTGCCGTATAAATAAGAGGGCTAGCCTGGTTTGGCTAGAGGTTGTAATCGTTGTGATACGATTAGTGGAATTCCAAAGGTTTTGGGAAGTAGATGTAGGTGCTGAGTTTGGCACCGGACCATTATAAACTTCTGTGTTTGTGGTTGTTTGATTCTCTGCTGTTATCATTCTGTGCACTCCATACACCGCTGCAAATCAAATTAGGGTTTAAGCACATACTTGCATAGTAATCCATTTTTTTTAATAACCCAATTCATCCCCCTCTTGGGTTGCTACATCTGGGCAACATGAAACATCATACATAGCATCTCATACGTGTATATAATAAACGTGTCATAGTATAGCCTTATCTAGATTGATCTTCATAAGCCAATATGAAGATCAATGATCAATCCTAGGTAATAATGAGCAATACCATAATGTCTACTTGACCATCATCTTGTGCATAGACACCTAGCTCCTGTATCACCATGGTTGGATTGCATGACTTCAAATGGCTTGCTTTGTCTTTTTTTTTATTACAATAAATAAATAAATACTACTAAAATTAAAAGAAAAATTACAATGAAACAAAATGGCACGCAGGCCATATTTAATATTACAACCCTTGTAAAAGAATAATAAAAACCTGCCAATCACATTGGTCACAAGGCCATACTATGCACCATACAAAGCAACACACCATGCAAAACATATCATGTTATCATATAGCATATACATATTGCATTAAAGAAAATATGTTATAATAGGCGTGTTGTTTAAAACCAATTAAATTTATAAGGCGCTCCGATTAGGTAGTATTGCGGTTAGCGGACAGGGTCGAGGGAGGCCGCCCTCATGGGGTCGGGGGGCAGCGCCCCTCGAAACAAAATTTTTCCTTTGAAGATACATTAAAGTTTCATCCTAAAATTTGATTTTTATTGATCTCATCAATAAATTTAAGGCTTACATCCGCATCACCATAAATAGCAATTGATAAATCCTTATTGATATATGAATTCAGTTTATGTATTAATCTAATTAGGACAACACTAAAATCATATCATGCTATTAAACACTTTAATTGCAATATCCCATTCGGATTCTTAATCATATTAACGAATCCTTACAGAAAACAGATTCATCAATTAACACCTTAGAAAACCTATTATCTATATCGTTCGTGCAAACCCTAATATCTCATATATATATACAAGAACGCAAATCATGCCAAGATCATATACATCTCATACATACAATTAAACATGGCATAATCGATTTTTATGAAAACGCAAGTGGCTCTAATACCACTGTTGGATTACGGAATGGAAAATCCCAATCTAATTGGAATAAAATGACAGCGGAAACAAAAAAAAATTATTCCATAACCCACCAAGGATCATATGTGTTTCATAAAAACGAAAGAAGGATAGACAAAAAATATGACCTTTTATTGATCATATATAATCCGTCTGTTCTTGTGTTGTGTTTGCTCGGATCTTCAAAGGTGCTGCCTTCAGAAAGACGACCACCCTCTACAAGTATCCACACACGAACGGACACCAAAAGTTTTTTTTAAATGCTAGTTCAAAGTTTATTTTTCACAAAAAACGAACCAGCCTCTTCAACTCTCCATTTTTCTATTTTTCAAGGCAAAATACATGACCCTTCAAATGCCCCAATAGATACGACCTTTCAAAGCCCCAATACACTTTAAAACGTATATATATATATATACAAGTATGCTAGGGGTTTTTTTGGTTAACTAGGATTTTAATTAATATTTATTTAAAACTCTTTTTAAATAATGACAATTTAAATCCTAGCCTTACCAAATAAGGAATTTATATTTTAACCAAAAACCTTTATATTATTTCCTTATCCAATAAGAAAATATAACTAATTAATTACTTATCATAATTTAAATTACGAATTTAAATTTTCTCAAAATTAAACTCGAATCTAAATAACAACTAATTATTATTTGTAATTTAAAATAATCTCATCATTTTAAATTACTATAGAGAGT
This sequence comes from Calamus simplicifolius, assembly GCA_900491605.1. Lineage (NCBI taxonomy): Eukaryota > Viridiplantae > Streptophyta > Magnoliopsida > Arecales > Arecaceae > Calamus > Calamus simplicifolius. The sequence continues at coordinate 335,993 of UESW01004762.1, read as the reverse complement.
AACAAACCGTAACCATTATTGTCCGTTCTTAGTGTGCGACCCTATAGGTTCAATTAACGTTGGCAGTAGGCCTAAATCACATTTTGATCCTACAAGTCATAAGCGGCTTCTAGCAAGACATTATGACTACCAAGTTAAATGAAAAGCTCATGTTCCGAGACAACCTTAAAGTAGCTAATGACATAATCCTTTTATCACATGATATCTTGATAGAATATAAGGCATGAAAAAAGTCAACCTTATATCGCTCTATCTTAATTTCTCGAAACCTAATTAGACTGACTAAACAAATGATATTGATCTCCATCAATTCATTTGAGCACGGCCATGCATTTCTCAGTCTCAATCATCGAGGGGCCTAGAGATATCTCTCTTATAATAAGAGGGACAAATTCATCTTAATCACTCATATTTCACTACATGATTCTTATTATGTTCAAGCATAATCTTTATAATCATCCGGTTAAAGACAACGTTTTATTATGTCAAAACATAATATTCCTCTGTTGAGAACTATAGCAATCTCAGGTCTAAGGATTTAATGACACAACTACTAGAGATTTACTTATACTTTGATCCATGTATTAATCTCAAGGCGGGTCTTGTCCAATATTTGTTCTCAACAAATACATATAAATTTAATTTGTATCTCATAAACATATTCATCCCATGAATATCAATCAAATTTCATACTAATCTTAATTTATTGTTATTCCACAATAATAACAGATTAGGGACATTTAGAATAATTAATAATATTATTCAAGGATATTATTATATAATAAACATGTAAATTATGATAATAATAAATACTCATAAATATTTAAAATATAATGTTCATACAATAGGCGTAGGGCACTATTACTAACAACTTCGTCCATGCCAGTGGATCACAGCAGAAGAGGAGGCAAATTAAACGGTGGATGCGGCCTCTCCATTTCGATGGGTTTCCTCTCACTGTCGGAATCAGGGCGTCACACGCATTTATCTTCTCCATTTATTATTGCCTTTGAAATTTTAAAGACTCATTATTTATGCTAAAGAAAGGAAGCGGTCTGGGATGTGACTGAAAGGACTCAATTAACAAAGCTGATAGGGGAATGTTAGGCAGCTTCAAGCAACTCAAGACTCAGGTTGGTGCAAGGCTTGGTGAAATTCGAAATAAATTATCGATCCTTGATTAGCAAAGAATGATCAATTGTCTAAGTTTACGGAGGGATCGGCAAGAAAAAATTCATCTAAGAGATCTCAACCGTCAAGCTTTGATTGAGAATAATGCCAACGGGAAATAATTTAAATTTGAACTTAATTGGCAGCTTTTGATTTCCATCATGCAACAATGAAGCGGAGGTGGGACTCAGGTAGGCTCATTTCATGTGGAAAGAAAAAGTTCCAAAAATTGTATCCATAGGTAACATAGGTTAAATTGACGATTGCGTTAGAACTCTTCTAATTTTCAGCATACTTTTGCAATCAAAGAGTATCTACGAAAATTGAGGGGTTTGCAAACTGATGAGAATTCAACTGAATTTTTTTTTATCAACTATATATTTTCTTTATGGTGGGAGAATGAGATAAATTGGTGGTATGTACAATTGCTTCACGGTGAAAATTTGAAAGTGATGGGCCAATTGACCCCATGAAATGTAAAATTTTTTATTTCTGGACGGCCCCAAAGGCCGACAGGCTCCAGCACCAGCCACCAGCGTTGGCCTCCAGCGCCAGCCTCCAGCGCTGGCCAAAGGCCGACAGGCTGCAGTGCTAGCCGCCAGCGTCGGCCTCCAATGCCAGCCTCTAGCGCTGGCCAAAGGCCGACGGGCTCCAGCGCCGCCCCCAAGGCCGGCACATCAAAGGCCGACACCCGCCAAGGCCGGCCTCTCCAAGCTAGACGGCCCCGATTCCAGCCGGCCCCTACTTCTCTACGCAGCTCAGCCCCGACACTTCCTCCGCGTCCCTGTCCCGCCGAGTCGGCCAAGGCCATCCCAGATCGGCCCAACTCGGCCCCGGCGTCCCCGGTCCCGCCGAGTCGGCCAAGGCCATCCCAGGCGGCCCGACTTGGCCAGGCGTCTCCAGTTCCGCCGAGTCGGCCAAGGCCATCCTAGGCCGGCCTGACTCGGCCTCGGCGTCTCCTGTCCCGCCGAGTCGGCCAAGGCCATCCCAGGCCGGCCCGACTCGGCCCCGACGTCCCCGGTCCCGCCGAGTCGGCCAAGACCATCCCAGGCCGGCCCGACTAGGCCCAGGCATCCCCGGTCCCACTAAGTTGGCCAAGGCCATCCCAGGCCGGCCCGACTCGGCCCCGGCGTCTCCAGTTCCGCCGAGTCGGCCAAGGCCATCCCAGGCCAGCCCGACTCGGCCCTGGCGTCTCCAGTTCCGCCGAATCGGTCAAGGCCATCCCAGGTCGCCCGACTCGGCCCAAGCATCTCCAGTTCCGCCGAGTCAGCCAAGGCCATCCCAGGCCGGCCCGACTCGGCCTCGGCGTCTCCTATCCCACCGAATCGGCAAGGCCATCACAGGCCGGCCCGACTCGGCCCCGGCATCCCCGGTCCCGTCGAGTCAGCCAAGGCCATCCCCGGCCGGCCCGACTCGGCCCGGCATCCCCTGTCCCGCCGAGTCGGTCAAGGCCATCCCTGGCCAGCTTGACTCGGCTCCGGCGTCTTCGATCCCATCGAGTCAGCCAAGGCCATCCCCGGCCGGCCCGACTCGGCCCCGTCATCCCAAGTCCGCCGATTCGGCCCCGCCCCGGCACTGCCTTGCCGGCTGGATGGGCCCCGGCCATCTTAGGTCGACCCAGCTCGGCCCTGACGAGACGAGACCCCCCGATTCCCGTCAGATCAGCCCCAGGGTTTAAAAAACTACCTCTCTGACGCGCGCCACCCGACAACGTCAGACGCGCGAGTGCACCGCCCAACAGCCCAGCTGCTGATGGGACGTAACCCACCAACCAGCCCAGATTCACGCAATGACTCAGCAGACCTTCTGACTTCACGAAAACCCCGTGATGTTGCCAGCGCCAACCCTATAAAAGGGTAAATTACGTCAAAAACCGGATAAGGCACATTTTTCACGCACTCGATGCCCTAATCTCAAAGGAACTACCTGATCCTTCTGAGACCTCTCCCTCCTCAAGAGCTCTCTCGAGCTCCTTCTCGACTGTGACCTCTGTCACTAACTTAGGCATCGGAGGGTCCCATCGGAGAACCCTCTCCGGTCTTGGGACTCCTTGCAGGCAATCCGGTGAAGAAGAAGAGCCTCCGTTCCAACGTCCAGAAAGGGTGATCGAGCGTCATCAGAAAGCAACAATAGGATTAGATTGACTACCAGGAGAAAAAGCTACTTTGTCTAACAATATTATAATTATGTCAGGGAAATTAGAAGTAACAATCGGTAGAACAATATATTTGTGCCTACGACTAGTGCCGGAGCATGAAAGTCTCTTTTCCCATCAAATGGCCTTTCCAATGGCATATAAGGAGGGACGTGGGGTTAAGGGATAAGGAGTATATTATAATTATGATGGAAAGTTGTCATCGTACGTCTACCATAGATGCAAGGCACAAAAACTGATTCTCAGACGAATGTGGTGTAGAGGATCAACTATTTGAGGCCATGGAAGATGCACAAGAGGACTAAGAAAGCTAAAAGTACCTCCACTTAGAGATTTCGCTTCATCCAATTGTAGGGTATCTCATCCCTCAAATTATAACGTTAACTCTCCATACTCTTCTAATTAACCGGTGGTTTGTATTGCATGGGAGATTAATCTTTTAAATTGATACTGCTTTAATAGCATGAATATAATATGTAGAGCACATTGATTTGGTATGAAGTTGGTTTCTTTTTTTCATGGTTTGTATTTTTTGTTGGTTTGAATATTAATATTATTTTAGCCTTGGACAGCTTGTTTCAGGTAGTAGTTCCCAGGGATTATGACCATTTATTGCCATTACAATTATTGCATGTTGCTTGTCTTATGTTATTTAAAGATACTTTTAGTTGCGACAATGATGAATTTCTTAAAATAAAAATAAAAAGGAGTAGAACATATATAAAAGTATAATTATGGAATATAAGTTTCAATGACAGGTCGATAATGTTGATAATACAAAGAATCCTAGTACAATAACAAACAATAGTAGAATAATAGACAAAACATAAAGGTATTACATAGCTCTTGATGCAAGCTAATCAAGCCTAGCAGCTGCTTATTTATTGCATGAATCCATATAAAGTTAAGATAGTATATTGGTGACCAAGGATTGGTTGACAACTGCAGACACCAACCAGCATAGACAAGGTGTTGATATGGTCATGAGGTAGGGGGACGGCATTGCATTTAGGGCATTTAGGAGGAGGAGGAGGAGGAATAGGGCATCTGCATTGCTTAGGGCATGGAGGAGGAGGCTTTGGTTTTTTCTTTGGAGGGGGAGGGGGAGGGCATCTGCATTGCTTAGGGCATGGAGGAGGAGGAGGAGGTGGGCATTTGCAGTGCTTGGGGCATGAGGAGGAGGCTTTAGTTTTATCTTGGAGGAGGAGGGGGAGGGCATTTACATTTTTTAGGGCATGGAGGAGGAGGAGGAGGAGGCGAGCATTTGCAGTGCTTAGGGCATGGAGGAGGAGCTTTGGTTTTATCTTTGGAGGGGGAGGGGGGAGGGCATTTGCATTTCATAGGGCATGGAGGAGGAGGAGGAGGAGGTGGGCATTTACAGTGCTTAGGGCATGGTGGAGGAGGTTGGTTTTTCTTTGGAGGGGAGGGGGAGGGCATTTGCATTTCTTAGGGCATGGAGGAGGAGGAGGAGAGGCGAGCATTTGCAGTGCTTAGGGCATGGAGAGGAGGCTTTGGTTTTATCTTTGGAGGGGGAGGGGGAGGGCATTTGCATTTCATAGGGCATGGAGGAGGAGGAGGAGGAGGTGGGCATTTACAGTGCTTAGGGCATGGTGGAGGAGGATTTGGTTTTTGTTTGGAGGGGGAGGGGGAGGGGCATTTGCATTTCATAGGGCATGGAGGAGGAGGAGGAGGAGGCGGGCATTTGCAGCGCTTAGGGCATGGAGGAGGAGGGGGAGGGCATTTACATTTTTAGGGCATGGAGGAGGAGGAGGAGAGGCGGGCATTTGCAGTGCTTAGGGCATGAAGGAGGCAGTAATCGTGGCATATGAAAGAAGTGGCGGCCTGGTTTAGATGGCTTTGGTGGCAGCTTTGGAGGACGACCAAAGTAATGATCTGAGTTCGCAAGCCCAGTACCTACATCAGCTTCTGCACAATTAATTGCAAATTATATCCATATTAACTTATTGAAAAAAAAGATTTGAATTTTTAAGACAAAAATTTAAAACTAACATTACAACAATATGTACTAAAATCTAATGTTGTCGCCCTTTTCTCTCAGCATAAAAATGATTTGAGGTTACAGCGAGGATAGGCTCTAATTATCTCCAGTTAAAACTACTTTAGAGGATTGTACTGGCTTAGGAAGGAAACAAAGAAAGCTTAATTCATATTAGACCATTTTAATTGAGAGGTAGGATGTGTGCTGATAGCTCAAAACTAATTTTCAGCTTAGCTAATATTGATCCAACTTGATCTAATTAGACTCTATAAGATTAGAGAATATCTATATATTATATATATAATGCAAACACATACATACATACATTCATACATGTATATATATATATATATATATATACAAGTATGTATTGATGGATCAAGGGATGGATATATAATGAATTATTATTAGATTAGGACTTTGATTAATATATTTATTTATTTAATCAATTAAATATTAATCCAAACCTTAATTGAGCTTGATTTAAAGTTGAATTAGTTTGATGAATCATCATGCTATTGAATACAAACCTAGTCAAGCTCAACTCTCGTAGAGAACTGTCACTGTTGGTTAAATATGTGCGATCCAGTGTTCCAATAGATCTCAAGCGTTTTCCGCTTTCTGATAAATGCCATTAATTTGTGCATTAAAGTTTGACATGATGGTTGGTAATATTCAACATTCGATCACATCATTTTCAACCACCCATGTCACTCAGCTGAGAACTTTTTGTATGCTAGGATGTCCATGTCATTACTGTTTCAAATATGAGATAATTTCATCACATTACGAAACAGCATTAGAAAAAAAAATAAAACTACCAGTGAGACTACCAGCATTCAAAAACTACTTATTATAATACTGCAATCGGTGAGACCGTTCAATTAGAGAGAGAGAGAGAGAGAGAGAGAGAGAAAAGAGGAGTTCTAAAAAATTGTGAGACTAAAATGGAGTACTGATTACATTAAGGACGGCCACATACTGCAATCAATAATAAGACTATTGCAATTAAAAGAAAAAAAAAAATTTCACGAGAACAAAAAGGAGTTGTAATTTCGCTGAGTATGCATGGCTACACTCAACAATCAGTAGATGTGAGACCAATAAAAAATTCCAATCCCATCTATATAACTATCATTCCCCAAGTCTTGATTACCAAGTTAACTGTACTCGAAGGTCTATATATATATATATATATATATATATATATATATTCCATCATCTCTATATTTGAATTATTACAGTTTGGGCGATGACTATTGTCGTGCTGATTAAAAAAAACAATAACAACTGTGCTGCGATGAAGTTGTTTTAAATTTTGGAATTAAACTAATGAGTTTCTTAAGAGAAAGATAATAAATTGATTAAGAAGAAGAACGGAAAAGAAAAAAGAAAGAAAAAGAAAGAAGTAACGAAGAAAAAAATAAATGAGAATAGAAGAAAGCAAACAAAGGCTCACTGGTTTGGGTATCATTGGCATCTACGGCAGCCGTATTCGGCTGGATGATTAGGCTGCAGAGCACCAAGAGGATGAAAAATGCCTTAAAAAGCGCCATTTCTTCTTTTTTTTTTTTTTTCTAATTGATAACCCCTCTTCGTTGCTTTCTGAGGCGCAATAGCCCTTCCACCCGTCTCCCGCTTATATAGAGCACAGTCCACGCCCTTGCTTTTGCGATGGCCCTTCTCTTTACATTGTCCACAGAAAAAGAAAAAAAAAAAAGGACGCTTCGCTGGATTATTTCCTCTCTCGAGACTCGTCCTACCGTGCCGTTGTCACTTGGCCAGTTGGTCTTGATCTCAGCCGCTCGATTCACCTACATGTAGACAATTTGGTGGCCTCCACAATATATTTAATGACTTTCCTAATCCCTTACCTACCCAACCCTGAAATTGCAACTCATGCTAAAAAAATACAAAATTCGAATAATTCAAATATATGCGAAACGAACATGCTCGCTTGCTCACATAATGTAAGGAGACAACAAGTACAAAAAAAAAAGAAGTTACACTATTTCTACAAAAAAAAGAAAAGAAAAAAGAGAATAAATTAAATTGCTATATCAACATCTTTAAAGGTCAGTTTTGCTCTTGCAATAAAGCTTTTGATTAGTTAAGCTTTTTATAGTAAATTTTGAAAGCAAAGCTTTTAAAAGCGATCTATTATTTTAATGATCATATTTCTAAAATACCATAGGAATATTTGTTTGGTAAAATGGTAGTAAGACTTTGCATCAAACTATCAATCATAAAATATAATGTATTATAATAATATTATAGTGCTATATATATAATAATAAAATATAATAATATACTATAATTATTATAATATAATCATGATAAAATATAGTATTTTCATAATTAGTAGTTGATAATTATATTATAAAAATAATATAATATGATGTATTATTGTTGTACTATTATAAAATTATAATATTATATAATTATAATATTATATAGAATTATATATGATTATTTTATTTTATTTTACACTACACATTAATAATATTATTATATGAATAATATAATATAATACTATTATGTTGTATTATATTAGTATAATAATATTAGAATATTAATTATGATGTTTTTATATTTCAAACTCATCTCTAAGTATAATAAAAATAGTTTTTGTTGCTGCCAAATCACTTGCGATGAACGTCGGGTGAGCTGAGATCTCCGCAGAACTTCAGGGATGCAGAAAGGTCGCTGTCTTCCTTCTAGAGCCTGCAAAAAGTTCCAGACCGGTGGTTTCGGTGGGGACCCTCCGATGCCCAAGTCAGTGGGTTGTAGAACAGGAATGTTGTATCTCAGTAAAACTTGAAAGAGAGAGAGAGATTGAGCTCCCCAGCATTGAGCTCGGGTCCTCTTTTTATACATGTCTGGGGTCCCGTTTACCTCGTTCCATTGGAACCGTCGAATCTTCCTCGTTGGGATAAGTTTCACCGAACGGCAAGTGGTTAAGCCGTTGCTGGATGAGGGCCGCTTGTAGCGGTAACTGCTGAACGAGCTAACACTTGCCCGTGATTTCAGTGAGCGAGGTGCACAGCAGTAGACCTTGAATCACGGGATCTGTTCTATGAGACTAGTCATTGTGCATGCGAAAAAGCACTGGAGGCCGACGCTGGAGGCCAGAGCCAAGGTTCAGCGCTGGAGGCCGACGCTGGAGGCCGGAGACAAAGTCCAGCGCTGGAGGCCATTGCTGGAGGCCGGAGCCAAAGTCCAGCGCTGGAGGCCGTCGCTGGTGGCCGATGTTGGAGGCCGGAGCCTAAGTCCAGCGCTGGAGGCCGACGCTGGAGGCCGGAACATAAGTCTAGCGCCGGAGGCCGTCACTAGAGGTCATCGCTGGAGGTCATCGCTGGAGGACGACGTTGGAGGCCGGCGCTGGAGGTCATCGCTGGAGGACGACGCTGGAGGTCATCGCTGGAGGATGACGTTGGAGGCTGGTGCTGGAGGCCGACGCTGGAGGTCATCGCTGGAGGACGACGCTGGAGGCCGGCACTGGAGGCCGACGCTGGAGGTCATCGCTGGAGGACGACGCTGGAGGCCGGCATTGGAGGCCGACGCTGGAGGTCATCGCTGGAGGACGACGCTGGAGGCCGACGCTGTAAGCCGGAGCTAGAGTCCAGCGCTGGAGGCCAGCGCTAGAGACCGACGCTGGGGGCCGGCACTGGAGGCTGGAGCTAGAGGCCAGCGCTGGATTTCTATCTCTGGGTTTTGCTGTCACATCATTATTTTCGAAAATCGTGCAAAAGATAATACTACCCAGAGGAAACGGCCAGCCGTATCAGATGCCCCCCGCCTCTGAGATGGGTGAGCGCACAATCACCCGCGAAAGGGGTGTTAATATCCTCTGGGCGACCGATTTTTGCGCCATTATTTCGCTTGTCCGTATTGTTGGGATTTGGAAAGGATTTCCCTCGAGCAATGAGTCACAAAAGGCAAGCGTCATCATTGTGATAAGGCCAATGCCCCCCTTTTTATTGGTGGAGCTTTTCGTGTTTTTCGCGCTGATAAGCCGTCGAAACGCCTTCCAATTGAAGGTGGATGCGTAGTCAGATCGGACGATCGTGGGGTGATTTGAAATGGAGTTATAAGGGGAAAAATCGCCCTTATCCTCCCATCGTCCCTTTCGAGTCCGCAAGTGTCCGTTCGTCTCCCGTGTTCGTTCCCTCCTCGTGCTCCTTCGATTCTAGCTCAAGTCTTCCAGGTTAGTCTCCATGGCTTCATCACCTTCTTGTTCCATTTTTGATTCCTGGGGGGTTCCCCCAACCCTTCTCAAGCTTCAGCTTCCTTACCAAGCCAGTGGTCTACCCCCTCCTCCAATCGCTGCTTGCCGGAGCAACGGCCGGTCAATCGCCGCTTAGCCAGGAGTCATCCGTCCGGCGGGTGGATTCCCGCCCGGGGCCGTCCGATGGTTGCCGGTCCTTCTAGTGTCATCAAGGAGTCCCCCGAAGGGACTGCTTCCGCTATGTCTGCTCAAGACGTAGCAAACCTGAAAGCCAAATATAGCTTTCCGTCGGACCTTCGCTTGTTCTACCCTGCTCCCAATGATAGGGTAACCTCCTCCTGTTCCGGAAGGGTCGCCTTGTATGGAGCCTTCTTTAAGGCCGGACTTCGGTTACCTATCCATCCTTTCATCCTCAATCTTCTGGACCGATATTCTCTAACCCCTTCTCAGTTAGTTCCTAATTCGATCCGAACCATTGTCGGCTTTCTGGTTCTCTGTCACCTGAAAGGCATAGAGGCCAGCATCTCCCTATTCCGTAGTTTTTATACCCTCCGCAAGCAATCAGGTTGGTGGTCCTTCACCCCTAGGTCCAATAGGATCCTCAAATTGTGCCTTCCCACCTCCGTCAAAGGGTGGAAGGACAAATTCTTTTTTGCTGATATCGGCGGGGTGCGCGGAAGCTGGGGGATACCCAACATTGATGCCAATAGGGATTCCTCCATCCTTCCAAGAGATCGGATGGCATTCGGGCAGCTTCTGACTGCCGATATCCCTCGGTGCAATAAGCTTTTAGCCGAGGAAAGCCTTCGTCTCGCCGGTTTAATTCCTTCGAGTGGTGAGCATTAGATCACTCTCCTTCTCTTTTCTTTCTCTTCTTTTTTTTTTTTTTAATTTACCGTCGGCCTTTATAGGGATGTGCCCTCGCTTCGTGAACTCAGGCAGGCAGCTACTAGGAAAAGGAAGGCTACGGGAATGAGTCCCTTGCCGAGAGAAGGGCCGTTGCCAAAATCCCCAAGAGGACCGAAGCGGGGAGAGCCGACACGGGAAGGGCCGACGCTGAAGGGACTGGCGTTGTGAAGCCCCTGCGCGCCAAGGTTTTGAAGAAGGGCGACCTTAAAAGGGCCGACGCTAGGGAAGCTGACGCTAAACGACACATTAGCGAGGCGACCAGAGCCCATGCCGATGAGCCCACCAAAATGGATACGGTAAGGATCGGGGCCGGCGAGAGTGTAGGGCAGAGCCAAATGGAAGGAAGATCTTCAGCTCTAGCTCCTCCTGTCATCCTGCTCGATCCCCCTGAACAGGTCGCAAAAGCGCCGTCACCCCTGCCCGAGGCCGTAGAGACAGAGCAAGTTCCTGCATCAATAGGGCTGACTCCCACAGCTACCCTGCCCCCCGTAGGGACAACAACCAAAGAGCCTTCACCAGTCTAGGGGCCAGGTGTAGCAGAGTCAGAGACGGGATCCGCCTCCACGGACCCTGTACCAAGGGAAAGGAGGGGCATCGACGCTTCCTTCCAATCACTGTTGGCTAACCACAGCCGTTTGGCCGAGCGGGCCTTAGATGAAGCATCTGTGGTGGAGGTGCAAGAATTTCTTCGGCATCAAAAGAGAGCCACCTTCTTCCGCGAGGCGTCTGTGGCACATCTCTGGGTGAGCCTCTGCTCCATTATCATTTTTTCTCTTGGTTTCATTTGTTTTACTTTGCTTTTTACTGTCGACATTCCCTTTAGGCATTGAACTCTCTGATTGTCATGAAGAATCTTTGGACCCTGAGTGATACCGCTATCGACCAGGCGCGGGAGGAGATGTTATCATTCCAAGCCCGGGAAGAAAGGTGGAAATGGCTTTGGAGGATACCCGGGCCACCCTAAAGAGCGAAGTCGATACCACCCGGCTGAGAGCCGAGAAGGCCGAGTATGCACTGGAAGTTGCCCAGTGTCGAGCAGCCAATGAGCTGGATAACGCTTAGGTGGCCGAAGAAAAGCAGAGGATGGCCAAGGAAAAGCAGAGGATGGCCGAGGAGAGGCTGAAGGTGGTGGAATCAGAAATGTGCATCTTGAAGACTCGATTCGATTCTGCCTCCATTGAGATAGAAGCAGCCAAAGAGGCCACCCGCCAGTCCGATGCCAAGGTTGTCGATTTGGAGGCTGCGGTGACTGAGGCCAAGAGGGAGGCCGTCGAGTCCAAGCAGAGAGCCCTTGAGGCGGAGAAAAGAGCTGCAGAGGCTGTAGAGGCTTTCAGAAAGTCTAAAGCCTTTGATAAGGAGCTAGCCGAATCGTCGGCGTTTGCTTATAATGCCGGCTTTCAAGATTGCAAGGCCAAAATTCAAGAACTCTACGACCTGGAGGACATTGAAGGGCTACAACCAGATGACGTCTCTGAAGACGATGACTTGGCCCCAAATAACCCTTAGTAGCTCTAGTTTTTTTTTTTCTTGTATTGCTCTAAGTCCGACTTAGGTCGGCAATTTTGTAACATTTTAGTCATCAATGAAAGTTTTAACTGTCACTACGTGCCCTTGGTTATAATCAACTTTAATTGTGTAAGCTGTCGTGAACCACCAACCAGTGGTGCTTCGTTAGATAGGTTGGGCGAAATGCGACTGTTCACCCAAAACATTATGACGAATTACCGACGAAAGGAGCCAGTTTTGTGCCGACGCGGGGAGCCGGTATTTTGTGCCAACGCGGAGCCGGTCTTTTGTTTCCGTCGCGGAGCCGGTCTTTTGTGCCGATGGAGACGGTCCTTTGTGCCATCGCGAAGATGGTCTTTTGTTTGCCATCGCGGAGAGTCTTTTGTGCCATCGCGGAGACGGTCTTTTGTGCCGTCACGGAGACGGTCCTTTGTGCTGTCGCGGAGCCAGTCCTTTGTGCCGTCGCGGAGACGGTCTTTGTGCCGTCGCGGAGACGGTCTTTGTTGCCAGTGCGGAACCGATCTTTGTTGCCGGGTGGAACCGGTCTTTTGTGCCGACGCGGAGCCGGTCTCTTATGCCGTCGCGGAGATGGTCTTTTATTTGCCGACGTGGAGACGGCCTTTTGTGCCAACACGGAGCCGGTCTTTTGTGCCGTCGCGGAGACGGTCTTTTGTGCCGACGCGGAGCCAGTCTTTTGTGCCGTCGCGGAGATGGTCTTTGTTGCCAGCGGAGACGGTCTTTGTTGCCGGCGCGGAGCCGGTCTTTTGTGCCGTCACGGAGAGTCTTTTGTGCCGACGTGGAGCCGTCTTTTGTGCCGATGCGGAACCGGTCTTTTGTACCATCGCGGAGCCGGTCTTTTATGCCGATGCGGAGCCGGTCTTTTGTGCCGATGCAGAGCCGGTCTTTTGTGCCATCGCGGAGATGGTCTTTGTTGCCGGCGTAGAGCCGGTCTTTTGTACCATCGCGGAGATGGTCTTTTGTGCCGACGAGGAGCCGATCTTTTGTGCCGACGCAGAGCCGATCTTTTGTGCCGTCGCAGAGACGATCTTTTGTGCCGACGCAGAGACGGTCTTTTGTTGCTGGACATACTCATTCAAAAATAAGTGAACATATCGAACATTCATTTATCAAATAGATTCAAATTAATAACGATAGCATCCTACTGGTAATACCGGTGTAAATTATCGGCGTTCCAGGTGCGAGGAAGCGGTTTTCCATCTAGCTCTTCAACTTTGTATGCCCCATGGTGAAGTACCTCCTTGACACGGTACGGTCCTTCCCATTTTGGTGCCAGCTTGCCCCCTTCTGTTGGCTTTGATATTTCAGCTCTTCGCAGAACGAGATCTCCAGAGCGGAATGTCTTGGATCGCACCCGGGCATTGTAGTACTTGGCCGCTTGCTGTCAGTACGCCGCCATGCGAAGTTGTGCTTGGTCTCGCAATTCTTTCATCAGATCTAGATTGGCTCGCAGCTGGTTTGAGTTACTTTCTTTGTGGTATAATTCCGTCCGGGGGCTGGGAACTCCTATTTCCACTGGGATGACCACTTCGGTCCCAAAGACCAGGCTGAAAGGAGTTTCCCCAGTAGGGGCTCGCGGCATCGTGTGGTAGGCCCACAGTACACTGGGGAGTTCCTCTACCAGCGCCCTTTGCAGCTATCTAGCCGAGCCCTGAGTCCTTGGAGGATGATGCGATTGGCCACCTCAGCTGCGCCGTTGGTTTGGGGGTGCCCCACGGAGGTGAATCGATGATGGATGCCTAGGCCATCGTAGAATTCCCGGAAGGCCGTATTGTCAAACTGTCGATCGTTGTCAGTAACAAGGGTGTGCGGTAGCCCGACCGACACACCACAGACTTTCAGAAGAAAGCACTTATTTTGACCTCCGTGATTTTAGCGAGAGCCTCCGCCTCGATCCACTTGGTGAAATGGTCGACGGCCACCACGAGAACTTACGTTGTCTGGAGGCTGGAGGGAATGGTCCCAAGATGTCCATCCCCCACTGTGCGAAGGGCCAGGGTGCAGCCAGGGGGTCAGCTGGGACGCCGGTTGATGTTGAATGTTGGCATGGCGCTAGCAGCTGTCGCACCTCTTGATAAGTTTGGATGCGTCCTCCTTCATTGTCAGCCAGTAATACCCCTGCCGTAGGGCTTTGTATGCAAGAGCCCTGCCCCCCATATGGCTTCCACATATACCTTCATGTATCTCCCGCAGAATATAATTGGCTTCGGTGGGACCGACACACCTGAGGACTGGATACGAGAACGACCTCCGGTAGAGCTTTCCCTCCATTATAAAAAACTTTGGGGCCCGTCTTTTAAGTTTCCTGGCTTCGGCAGGGTCTTCTGGGAGGGTACCCTCGGTAACGTACCGGACGTAGGCGTCCATCCAGGAGGGCTCCTGCTCCACTGGTAGAGTTTCTCTTGATACGTTAATACTCGGGGCTTCTAAGTGCTCCACATAAGCTCTCCCAACATCCCTCAGCGGAGGTGGCAAGGTGGGACAAGGCGTCGGCTCTAGCATTCTCCTGTCGGGGGATGTAGGTGACACTAAAATGAGCCAAGGGAGTAGCTAGCGATTGCACCATGCTTAAATAGGGAACATGATGGGATCCCTTGCTTCATATTCCCTTGTGACTTGGCCATCGACCAATTGGGAGTCGGTGAACGCCCTAAGGCGTTTCACCCCAAGTTCTTGAGCCAATCTCATCCCGGACAACAAAGCTTCATACTCTGCCTGATTATTAGTGGCTGGAAAGAGGAAGCGAAGTGCACACTTGGTTACCACTCCATCCGAGTTGGCCAAAATGAGGCCTGCTCCGCTCCCTTGAGAATTCGACCCCGTCTACATGGAGGACCCATTCATCATCACTGGTTTCAAGGGCTGAGTGTCTGTAGGAAGTTCTTTAGGTTGCTCCTCTCCCCAAGTGTATTCGACCAAAAAATCTGCCAAGACTTGAGACTTCATGGCCGACCGGGGCAAAAAGATAGATCGAACTCCCCTAGCTTAAGGGCCCACCTTGCAGCCGGCCGGAAGTATCCGGACGAGCAAGAACCGTCTTCAGAGGTTGGTCTGTGATCACCGTGATCGGGTGGGCTTGGAAGTATGGCCGCAGACGCTGGGTAGACACGATCAATGCGAAGATAATCTTTTCCATGTTTGAGTAGCTGGTCTCTGCATCGTGGAGCACCTTGCTTGTGTAGTATACTGGCCTTTGCATGCCATTGGTGTCCACGCGGACCAGCACAGAACTAACGGCTTCAGGAGAGGCTGCGAGGTATAGAAGGAGTTCTTCTCCACCCGTTGGCTTGGCTAGCAGCGGCGGAGTAGATAAGAATTCTTTTAACCCTTCGAACGCCTCCTGGCATTCTTTTGTCCATTCAAATTCATTGGCTCTGCGAAGCGCCTTGAAGAAAGGTAGGCATCTTTCAGCGGACTTGGACAGGAAGCGGCTTAAGGTGGCCACCCATCCCGTCAGGTGCTGTATTTCCTTCTTGTTGGCGGGAGGCCTCATGTCCAAGATGGCTTGGACTTTGTCCGGGTTTGCTTCGATCCCCCTCCGAGTTACCATGAAACCCAAGAACTTTCTGGCTGTCACCCCGAATGCACACTTACGTGGGTTCAGCTTCATCTGGTACCGACGAAGGTTGTCAAAAGTCTCCGTTAGGTCCGCGATATGGTCAGTGGCGTGAACGCTTTTTGTCAATATGTCATCCATGTACACTTCCATATTGCGTCCTATCTGGCCTTCGAAGACCTTGTTCATCAGCCTCTGGTAGGTGGCTCCCGCGTTCTTTAGCTCGAAAGGCATTACCCTTTAGCAGTATAACCCCTTCTCAGTTATGAAGGAGGTAGCTTCTTCATCCGCCGGATTCATCCGAATCTGGTTGTATCCGAAGAAAGCATCCATGAAGCTAAGGACCTCATGGCCGGATGTAGCGTCCACCAGTTGATCGATCTGGGGTAGGGGAAAGTTGTCCTTAGGGCATGCCTTGTTGAGGTCGGTGAAATCTATGCATATTCTCCAGCTCCCGTTGGTCTTACGGACCAGCACCACGTTGGCCAACCATTCGGGTAATGGACCTCCCGAATATGACCCACAGCCGTTAGCTTGCGAACTTCCTTGTTGATAGCTTTTTGTCTATCCGGAGCGAAGTTTCTTTTTTTCTATCGGACCGGCCGACACTCTGGCCTGAGATTGAGCCGATGGGTGATCACTTCTTCGGGGACGCCCGGCATGTCTGAGGACGACCAAGCGAAGACGTTGGTGTTGGCACGCAGGAAAGTAAGAAATTGATCACGTGCCTCCTCTGGAAGCAATGCCCCCACCTGAACAGTCCTTGCCAGGTCATCACCCAAAGGAGGGTTAGAAGGTGCTCGGCTGGCTCTCCCCTTCTTCCCAGCTCCCGGGGATCAAGCGACTCAGAGGCTACTGCCGACGCTGCTTCCAGCGGACTGGGAGACAAATGATAGCAGGGGCGGTAGCAGGCTTTGCTCCCCTTTCATTTCTTCGACTCCTTCATCGGTGGGGAACCTTACCAATAGCCTCTTAGTGGAGATTACGGCATCTAGCAGATTCAACCCTGGTCTCCCCAAGATAGCGTTATAAGCCAGCGGGACCCGGACCACCAAGAAATTTATGACCATAGTGCTTTGACATGGAGGGGTTCCAGCCATGACTGGGAGGGACGATTTCCCCCTCGATGCCCACCGAATCTCCAGTGAAGCCCATTAGCGGCGCGGCAATGGGTTGGAGTAAAGACTTCGACAAATTCATCCGAACAAAAGCCTCGTAGCTCAAAACATCCACCAAACTCCCACTATCAATTAAAATTCTTTTTACAGGATGTTTGGCTATAGTCATGGACACAACGACGCTGTCGTCATGCTTATTAACTACCCCATCTAAATCCTTTCCAAAGAAAGGAATTACAAAATCTATTCCCTCTCGCTGCCTCTTTGAACCGCCACCCGTCCTCCAGAAATCATAGCTATGATCTTTTCAGTTGGAGCATTGTCCATGCCAGCCGGACGACTTGGAGGCACCGGTGGGCCTGAAGTGGGAGGGTTTCCCCTTCGAACGAATTTGCCCAGGTGACCCTGCTGAACTAGCTCCTCGATGGCCTTCTTTAGATGGCGGCAATCCTCGGTGTCGTGACCATAGTCTCGATGGTACCGGCAGTAAAACTCCTTGTTGCGGGGGGCCCCAGACTTCAAGGGAGCCGGACGCTTGAAATAAGGTTCCTTCTCGATCTCTAGCAGGATGTGAGATATGGGAGCCATGAGTGGGGTGAATTATTCCTTAGGAACAAGCGTCTGTGGTCGGCGATCTGAGCGGTGTGGAGGCTCAGGCTTCCAAGGTCGTGCACCGGTGTGATCAGTAGGGGGTGGTTTCTTACTGGTGTTCTTGTCAACTTCCCTCCTGGAAGAATCCGCCTCGTCAGCGCGGATGTACTTCTGTGCTCGGCTCAGAAGCTCAGTGTAAGAACTTGGAGGCTTCTTATCCAGAGAATAAGCAAACCTGGATGGGTGAAGTCCTCATTTCAGGGCCAAAGTGGCTACGGAGTCTTCCAGGTTGTACACCTCCAACCGCTTCCTTAAATCGAGCGATAAAATCCTTCAAGGTCTCGCCGCTCCTCTGCTGGACAGCAAAGAGGCTATCAGCCACTCATGGGATCTTTCGACAGGCATCAAAGTGGGCCAGGAAAGATCGCTCGAGTTGCCGAAACGAATTGATGCTGCGTGGAGACAGGTGGGAGTACCACGCACGTGCCACCTTGCGGAGGGTGGCCGGAAAAGCGACGCATAACAGGGAGTCTGTCGCTCCCTGGACTTGCATAAGGATCTTGTAGCTTTCCAGGTGGTCCAGGGGGTCCGTCGTGCCGTCGTATGGATCCAATTGGGGGAGACGGAACCGAGGCGGGACTGGTTCCTTCATGATATGCTGGGAAAGTGGCGGGCGACGCTCATAATCCGCCCCATGAGGATCACCAATCCGGCGGCTAAGCTCTTCTAATCGTCGATAATACTCATCGAGCCTTTGCTCGGCCCGACGAGTAGTTTTCCTGAGAGCGCCATCTCGGGATGAATCGGAAGAAGAAGATGAAGAAGATCGACGGGGCAAAGAACGCGCCCGTCTGGACTCTCTCTCCTTCGGCCGGTGGTGGGAACGACCAGAGTGGTGAGAGGGGGACCACCGTCGCTTCGAGGTCCCTCGGTGATGAGGTTCAGGGGGTGAGCGGTGGGAGACCTCAGGTGGGGTCCCGCCTTGGTGAGACTGGACTATCCCCCGCACCCCTTCATCAAGCGCAGGGGGTTGAGGTGCAGCAGCCAAATAATGCTCTTGGAGCCCCCGGACCATCATCATCAGATCCTGGACTTGGTGGGCCAGAACCTCGAGCTGGTCAGGTCGGTTTATCTGCGCGGGGGGCGGAACATGGAGATTGGCCCCTGAGTGCTCAGCCCAGGGAATGCGCTCCGCGGCTTGACTGGAGGAAGCCTCCTATGCTCGTGTAGTCACCATCGTTTCCCTTGCAAAGTTGGTGGGGTCACAGGGAGAACTTTTATCCTGTGCGAACTGCGGCCCCCTTCCTGGCGCACCAATCTGTTGCTACCAAATCACTTGCGATGAACGTCGGGTGAGCTGAGATCTCCGCAGAACTTCAGGGATGCGGAAAGGTCACCGTCTTCCTTCTAGAGCCTACAAAAAGTCCCAGACCAGTGGTTACAGTGGGGACCCTTTGACGCCCAAGTCAGTGGGTTATAGAACAGGAATGTTGTATCTCAGTAAAACTTGAAAGAGAGAGAGAGATTGAGCTCCCCCAGCATTGAGCTCGGGTCCTCTTTTTATACCTGTCTGGGTTCCCGTTTACCTCGTTCCTTTGGAACCGTCGAATCTTCCTCGTTTGGATAAGTTTCACCGAACGGCAAGTGGTTAAGCCGTTGCTGGATGAGGGCCGCTTGTAGCGGTAACTGTTGAACGAGCTAACACTTGCCCATGATTTCAGTGAGCGAGGTGCACGGCAGTAGACCTTGAATCACGGGATCTGTTGTATGAGACTAGTCATTGTGCATGCGAAAAAGCACTGGAGGCCGACGCTGGAGGCTGGAGCCAAGGTTCAGCGCTGGAGGCCGACGCTAGAGGCCGGAGACAAAGTCCAGCGCTGGAGGCCATCGCTGGAGGCCAGAGCCAAAGTCCAGCGCTGGAGGCCATCGCTGGAGGCCGGAGCCTAAGTCCAGCGCTGGAGGCCGATGCTGGAGGCCGGAACCTAAGTCCAGCGCCGGAGGCCGTCACTGGAGGTCATCGCTGGAGGTTATCGCTGGAGAACGGCGCTGGAGGCCGGCGCTGAAGGCCGGCGCTGGAGGTCATCGCTGGAGGCTGGCGCTGAAGGCCGACACTGGAGGTCATCGCTGGAGGACGACGCTGGAGGCCGGCGCTGGAGGCCGTGGAGGACGACGCTGGAGGCCAACGCTGGAAGTCGGAGCCAGAGTCCAGCGCTGAAGGCCGACGCTGGAGGCCGGCGCTAGAGACCGACGCTGGGGGTCGGCACTGGAGGCCGGAGCTAGAGGCTAGCGCTGGAGTTCTATCTCTGGGTTTTGCTATCACATCATTATTTTTGAAATCGTGCAAAAGATAATACTACCCAGAGGAAACGGCCAGCCGTATCAGTTTCAATAGATCTAGGTGTAGGAAAGTGTTTCTAGGTGGAAGCTCTAAATTAAAACTTTTGACAAACAAACATTTTCTAGCTTTGAGCAAAAGTACTTCTAGCAAAAGTTGACTCAAAAAATTTATCAAACACCACCTTTGTCTACCCCAAGTGCTTTCTAATTTTGGAAGGCACTTTTGATCCCTCCAAATGCATTTCAGAACAAGTCTTTAAAAGGACTAGGTCACTAGTTAATTTGGCCGATAATAGACTCAATTAAAGCATTTGAAAGTAGAACTTTTGTGAATGGTTATTTGTTATTTGATAACTGCATCTTTGTTTGAAACTTGTTGAAAAATAACTATCTTATATAACTTAAGGAATACAACTATTGTTGGCCTCAAGCATTTATCCCAAATGAAGCCTACATATCTAAAGTAGTACTACAGAACTTTAGTAACTATCTATTAACTAAATTGAAAAAGTGCTTTCGGATTGAATTGCGATTTCAATTGGTAAAACATTTGCATTATCAAAAACTATCACTATAAATTATTTTAAATATATTAATTATTATATAGTAATTTAATAACATTATATTGTAATAATAGTATAATATAAGACAATATATTAATGACTTATTATAATATCATATTATTATATTATATATTTTTAACATAATAATATTATAATGAAGTAATTTTATATTATTATAGTATCTAAAATTTTAGCTAATAAATAATCATACTATTAAAAAGTATGGTAGTAGTATAGTAATAATATAGTGTTATAATACTATGATATTATTATAGTACTCAAGCAAAATTATAACATAACATAATATCATAGTATTATGGTATTATAATAACATGTTTTGATCATACTATTATAGTATTATAATATTACATTATAATAATATTTTGTTCATTGCAATATATTAATTAATTATTATTGTATCATAATAATATTAATGTTTATTTTATATACATCACAAGCTAGTATTATAATTATAACAAATAAAATATTTTTTTTAGGGATGAAGTCAAGTACAAAAGAATAACTAAGTAGAAAAAATATTGAAATTTATTCATCCTCGTATAAATGATAATAAAAATTGTTTATATTCCCTGATGATGTCAAAATTTAGCTGAGGGACTCCAACGCTAATAGAAATGATAAAATGAGTGATGGAATAAAAATTAGGTTGATGATTGATCCAATAAAGCAAGAGCCTTCTACTGAGCGGGTTCAAATCGTTGCGAGCACAAAAAAATGAATGCAAGAGGTGTTGGGGACTGCTTAACAAAAACTCTTTAATGCCTAAGTTAGTATGAGAAAAAGGTGAAATAGATGAAGGATAATGTTTAGATATAGTGTCCAAAGCAAGAGTGAGAGGGTACCTTTTTTTGGTTATATATGGCATTCGAACTTGTGATGGAACAAAAGGGTCGATAGAGAATACATGATATGGCCTAGCATGGAGGTGGGTCTCAAGTGCTCGTGTTAGCACCATGGGTCGCATTTACCACAAAGCTAAGGAGGCCTTATAGGCTAGAGGATAGTCATACACATCATCATTCAAGTATACATCATCTTTCAATCGTAGAGCATGTGATTTTGAGGTAACTACGAGTGGTGCTACTAGGGGAAGTGTCACCATATTCTCATTTAACAGGTAATGTAGGATTTGCCATCACATACCTCTCATTCCCAAGATCAGAGTAGTTTGCTTAGGTGATGGAGTAGTTTTTTGTTCTCGAATATTGGCTTGTAAGTTCTAACACTTGGAATAAACTTGTAGGCCTTTTTGTCATTTGATGTTTTAGCCTTCAATATGGTTAATTGGCTTATTCTTCAAGTATCCATGCTGATCTTATTGGCATCAAGTCTATGGAGTGTAAGAGTTTTAGGGCACTCTGAGAGGGCCAAGCTCAAAGGTCATGCTGTTAGTAGAAAGCAGCAAAGTTGAGGTCCCACTGATGATAGGATGTCTAGAGCTCTTCCAATGTTAGAGAGCAAGGTATTTCCTTTAGGCATGTGCCTCACTATTCCAAGGATGGATATTCTTTGTGAGCCTGTCCCCCCTCCCTCAAGCATGGTACTGGGTTTCTTATAGGACTAGGGAGCTTCTCATCCTACCTTAGGGCAAGCATTCCTAGCTTTAAGCTCATCAAATTATACTTCTTGGGCATTGAGCTCTCATGGGGTCCTCAATCACTCATCACCAACATGGAGCCCTCTAGTTTTGCAATCCTAGATGTTGGTGCAATTGAGGCTTAGTGAAAAGTCCATGGGTTATGATCTTTTTGTCTACCTCCTCATCAACAAGATCATGTTTCTAAATGATGAAAAGTTCCTTTGAAGCTTAGGTGACTAGCAACTTGTCTTATTTAGATTCAAGTCCACCATCCACTTCATACAACATGTATGAGAGCTCTCGAATAGGTATACCCAAAATGGGAAGAATATTGATCATGCTTTAAGGATGTTGGGACATAGAAGTGGAGGGTAGAATCTTCTCATGTGTTGGAGGACAAGGCAAGGATAAAGCTCATGGCTTGTGCAAGGGAATTGGTAGAAGTATTAGGGAGGCTATCAATGCTAGCAGGATCGAAAGTCACAAGGCTATCACCAAAGCAGGGTGGCTAATCTAGAAGAAAAGATCCAAGCAGCTAAAGCTAGGGAGGCCACTGTCATTGCAAAGGTGACTCAAATAGAGGAAAGACGATTTGTTATATAGTGAGCCATAAAGGAGGTAATCCAATTATTTAAAGTTTGAAGGAGTTTCACATAGCCTTTGTAGAGAGGCATTCTGAACAAGAAGACTCGGATTAGGCATCTTGGTCTCAATTTCTCTTTCCTAGAGTTAGAGGAAGAGGAAAAGGAAACTGAAAATGGTAGCCCTCCTAAATGGAGTCCTCTAGTAGCCATATACGGTCCTTATTTCACCAATGCAAGAGTCTTCAACTTGTCCGTTAATAGTCCAATAGAGGAGTTTCTTGTTTTGGCTTTAGCAGTAGAGATTGATGTGTTTGAGAGTATTCCTCCTTCAGCAACTAGCATTACTGAGGACAATATACCGAAGACTTTGTGGATGCTTCGAGGGAGAAAGTTTGACTTGTCCCCCAATAAGGACTCTTCTAAGTGTAGTTTTCTATTGTTTGCTCTTCTTACTTTTAGATTCCCTTTTTTTTTCTTCTTCTTTTGCATGTCCTTTTGGACTTTATAAAGAAAACACTTTTGGAGTTAATGAGAAAGCTCTTTCCTTTCCTCTTTTTGAAATGATCCTTCATGGTGTGTTTCATAGTAAAAACTATGCTTTCTTGGCTTTGCTTTGCATAAATAAAAACTTCTACCTCCTTCACAATGAGGAAAAAGTGTTGTATTGGCCATACCTAGCTGAGTTTGCTAGTCGTATCTAATTAGACTAACACTTTTCTTTCTTTTGGAGTGAGTAGTTTTGAGTAATCTCTAAAAAACTCATCTTCATGTAGCAACTAACTCTCTCTCTCTCTTTCACTTGAGCATAGCTCTTCCAAGTAGATCAGCTCTCTAGTGGAGCAAACTCTCTTCTCTTGTTTGCCAAGGAAAGTTTTTTTAAAAAATAATCTTAAGTATAGTGATTATCCTAAGAACTTGATAAAAATGATGACTGATGGTTTCGTTAGATTGATGGAAGAAAAAATGCATTGTGTGGCTCCATACATTGCCTATAATATGAACTTTGGTACTTGAACTTTAGTACTTGTTTCTCAACAACATTGTGTTTGGTATTTGTTAAAAGACACCTTTAAGAGTAGCTACTAAATGCCCCAAGGTAGGAGGTCTTAGGATGTCACATGAGTTTTTTCTTTTCATTTCTATAGCTTTCCTTAATTTTTATTGTACTCCCTCTCTCTCTCTCCCCTCTAGGTTGGGACGCTCACCTCCTTAAGAGAGATGCATATTGATAAATTCAATGTAAACTCACATAGGCTACCATAATATAAGCATAATATTTCTTTCAAAGTTTCTCATATTGCCTATAATTAAAACTTCTAGATAAGCTACAAATATAAAAATATATAGAGGAAAAAAAATCAACATAATACTTGCCAGGAATTAAAACATGCTTCATAGAAAGGTAAGGATTTCATGAATCTATGAGTTATTAATAAGGCATTTAGTTGACTTTTATAGTCTTTGAAGTGGTACTAGAACACTACAATTTTACATCATCATGGTTTTTTAGTTCAATAAACAAAAGTGCCATCATAATTCCAATTTTTCTAAAAAAATTCAACCTTTTGAGTAATTACCACATGTCAAATAGAAATCAAACATATTTTTTGGACTCCTCAAGAAGAAAATTGCATATGACAGAGGAAGAACTATATCAAAAGTACCCATATTTGATGTCCCTAATAGACAACTAATTAAATAGGCTACAGTTTAAATTAGATACATATCATGGATTTACAATAGTATGCAACTATTTGATTTGCCTAAACAATATTTTCTACTTCAAATATTTTGCACAAATGGGCATTAAGAAACAAGTGATTGGCATTTTTATTCTATATCTCTCTTTTTGTTGAATTCATTAAGTTATACCTTATTTGTTAAGGAGATATTGATTGAACTTGTTCTTTGGTTTGAAAAGATATGAAACCCTTAGAAGCAATTGAATCGGAGTCCAAAAACTTACATATAAACATATTGAAATCCATAGTAGGATCGGCTAAAGTCAAAACTTAAACCAATAGAAAAATTAATAAAGAAAAATAAATCAAGAGAGAGGAAGAGAGATTTTAGGTGCTAGCTCACTACTTTAAAGACGACATTTTAGTGTTACATTGAAATCCTTACCATGGCAACATTTACTCATCTCAGTGGTGCTCAGAAGTTGTGGCAGATGTGTGCTTTGGGGTTAGGTCTCTCAATTTAGGGATTGGGAAGGTGTGATCTAGAATATGAAAGGAAGATAGAAGAGAAAAAGTATTAATAAAGGCTATTTTAGTCTTTTATAATTGGATCTTACAAAATAAATTTTAGCCCCCAAATACTTCAATTTTGACGCAAATTTTATTTGTA
Source organism: Calamus simplicifolius (assembly GCA_900491605.1). NCBI lineage: Eukaryota > Viridiplantae > Streptophyta > Magnoliopsida > Arecales > Arecaceae > Calamus > Calamus simplicifolius. The sequence continues at coordinate 311,307 of UESW01004762.1, read as the reverse complement.
CAAAATTTGGTTTAAGATTCAATTTAATTAAATTCTTTTGGCTTAAAAGCATTTGAAACAAAGGAATCTCTTGAAAATAGAGGAATTCAAATGGAATTACTTATTTTTAGGCAAATAGACTATTTAAGAAAAAATGTGTCTCTCTTTCATTATTTCTCTAAGTAAACCCAAGTGGCCCTAGCTGAGGGCTCTTTTTTTGTTCCTTAGGGTGCTAGTTGTGGATCTAAATTTTCTTGTTCAATCTAGATCTGTAGGGGCACAATCATTGAGTTATTTTTCTCCCTTATAATTGATGGTGTTTACTTTTATGATTAGGATCTTTGACCTCAGCAAAGCATCAAACTTAGGAGATTAATTTTGTGTTTGTGAGCATGAGTAGTTTTATCTAAAAGACATTAAGTGCCTCAATCTCTAGCATTTTACCATTACATAAATATTTTTATGAAAAATCTACATTATTTTTTATTTATTCATTAAAAAATCATGAATATTTGAAATTTAAAATATGAAAAAACATTTATACATAATTTCATGTGATGGAAATTGTAATGCATATTTTAAGTATATTTGAAATCAAAGATTTATATAAACATATTTTTGCACAGATGGAACATTATTTTAAAATCATATATCCTTTTTAAGCACAATATATTTTATTTAGACATGGTATTAAATTTTGATGCATCAAAAATTATGTTAATTTTGAATGGTTATAAGTATATTGTCTTATGGATAAAATTTAATGGATTTTTAGATTAGTTGTATAACTAAGAAATTGGTTGAAATGGATATTATGCTTGCTCTTTGATTCGATTTTGTTTTAGATCTAGCTATTTCAATTGATCGTTGGCCACATGTAATTTAAAACTAATTTTCTTTGGGGCCTAAAAAATTTGCATTGATCATTGATGCATGCTACTCGTTGGCAAGTTTTGCCCATAGAAACTAATCTCTTTCAAGCCTAACCTATCAGAGTTTATCATTAGCACATGACTATTGACATATTTAATTTCCTTCTAAACTAAGCTAATCAGGGCTAATTGCTGGTGTATATCTTTTCATCTACATATTTTTTTATCAAAAGCTTGTCTTTTCTAGGCCTTATCATGAGGTTGATCATGGCCATCATCATCATCATCATCAAAGATTTGAGAAGTTAGATTTAAAAATAACTATAATTATAAAAAATGGAAAAGGAAAAGAAAAGATAAATTTTCTAAATTGATGCATTAAATGTTTTGAAAAATAAAGTTATATTTTGCTATGATTATTTTATATGAACTTTTGTTGGCAAATTATTTTATGATTAAGATATACATAGTTATTAGACTTGGACTAGATCGACTAGTTTGATCAGTGAATGAGTGAACCGAACCCCTGACTAATTTAGTTCTTTAACTAGACTGGCTGTATATATAGTTGATCTGGCTAAAATTGAATGAATCAACGGATTTTTTACTGACTTAGTGACTTTGTATGCACTAATAAAGTCATATTGATTTTTTAATATCCTTTAAAATTACTTTTTAACATATATAATTCAAGTATCACTATTACTTTTTAAGATTTTTTTTTAATTTTTTCCCTAATTGATATACAAGATTTCAATTTTTTTTAGAAATTTGAGATTATTATATCAATATGGATATTATATTCTATTATAGTTTATATAAATGAGTTTTTAAGAGTTAAATTTTAAAGCAACCAAATTAGTTGAATTTTACTAAAAAATTATCTTTATTTGTAATGAATCATTTTTAATTTTAATTATCTTTATTACTCATGCAACTCGATCATTTATTCATTAGTTTAACCATTGAACACTATTGTCCCAAGATGTTTGGATAAATTTGATAACTATTGATACATATGGGGAGTGCTTGATATGAGGTGATCACCCAAGATCACTAGCATTTTGAGTGAGGTGATGAAATCACTATGTCTAATTCATAGCGATCCTTCATGATAGTTTTTGATGCTTCTTTCTAGCTTTTCACATCATTGGATAAAATTTATTGAAGCAAAATCCAATTGAACACAGCTCAATTAAGAAATTAAGAATTATCCCAAGAAATTAAGATAAAATTGAAGCATCAAAACTTGATTCCAAGAAGATCCCTGCACTCACACAAAAGAAATGTAAGAGGTCCCGAAGATTTCTTTTGGGGAATCCCTTCGATACTCAAGTCAATTTTTTTGGATTTGAGAAGAAAAGAAAAGGATAAAGAGACAGCGAAAAAAGTCTTACTCTAGCCTTCTTAAAGACTTTAGGTTTTGTATTTATAAGTGCTCGGGATGAATTAGTTACATTAACTCTAGGTTAGACCTTCTCTAGAGTGAATGGCCTATGATCTCTTTGTGAATCTTGAATAAATCAGCCTAATGTCCTAGATCAGATTTAGCTATGATTTTAATTTTTAGGCCAATTAGATATTTTCTTAGGGATCGAAGCCTTATCCTTTTATAGATGTCTTCATTGTAATGACTTTTTAAAGATTCCTATCATCGCATGACCCCCTCTTTTCAGGGTTCAATTAGTCTTTTTCTTAAGTCTTAAAAGTAGTCCTAAATATTATGCATCTATAAGGCTAAATATATTATCTTTTATAGAGAGTTTTGTTTGCACTTATATTTCACTTTTTTAAAGGTGTTTATGCATATATGATTCCCTTGATTTACTTTAATTTCATCCTATTCATCTTCTTCCTTGATATAAATATTATTTAATAAACAATTTTAGGTTATTAAAAGCCATAAAGGTTCTTCTCGTTTATGGTTCTTTGAAGGGTGCCTCTAATAAGCATAGATCTTTTTGGTTTTCAAGCATGATCTTTTAATTTAGTTAGCTTATCATGGGGTACTTAACGATTGTTGTTGATCTTCTTTTCAATTTTTGAGCCTATGATTTAAGGAAACATTGGCTTATGATGAAAACTACCCGAGTTCTGAACAAATGAATAACATGTGTCTCATAACCAATAAGTTATTTAGGAAACTACACTCATCATTTTTTGTTTCCTTTGCTCTATATAAATTGAGAATGGTCAATCATTTTCTACTCTTACTTGTACTTAGCTTTAGTTCCTCTCTAAAGATTTGCTTAGTGCTTCTTCGGTTGTCATCTTGATCTTCCTTAGTTCCATCTTTGATCTTCCTCCATTTCATTTTCTACTATGTGGAAAAGGCTTCAAGAAATTTTCTATAGATAATGCCAATCTATTGATGCTTCTTTCTATCTCTTCATATCAATGGATAAAATATGTTAAAGATAAATCTAATTCAACACAACTCATCCAAGAAATCAAGAATCAGCTCGAGAAGTCAAGATGAAGTTGAAGCATCAAACATTGATTCCAAGTAGATCCTTGTACTCACTCAAAAGAAACGGAAGAAGACCCAAGGTTTTCCTCCGAAGAATCCCTTTGACACTCAAGTCAATTTTCTGGATTTGAGAAGAAAGGAAAAGAAAAGAGAGATAGGGAAAAGAGTCTTACTTTGGCCTTCTTAATGGCTTCAGATTATGTATTTATAAGTGTTGGAGGTAAATTAGTTACATTAACTTTGAATCGGATCTTCTTGGGAGTGAATGACTAATGTCTTGTTGTGGATCTTGAATAAATCACCTTGATCTCTTCGATCAGATTGAGCTATGATTTTCATATTTAAGCCAATTAAATATTTTTTTAGGGATCAAAGCCTTATCCTTTTATACGTATCTTCATCACAATGGCTTTTTAAAGTTTCCTATCAGCAATGATATTCTTAAATCACCTCACCTCTAAAATCGCTATCTAATGTGGTGATCCTATTAACCATCATCAACTTTGGGATAGTGATCCTGGATTCCAGTGGTATACCAAATAGCTTAATCATGGATGCTAGATATCTTTAATGACTAGATACGATATACCAAACATAAAAATCTTAGTGTTGACCCCATATTGATTTTGATGAAATGCAAAACAATTAAGTATTGTCCTAATATTGTATCTGTCAAGTTCAATCAATTTCAAGTTATTCATCATGGAAAAATGCACTTCATTTATCCCAGATATATTGTAATTCATAATATAAGGTAATACGGTTCATTTGACAAATGACTTTCAAGTTTAATAATATTTTCATTGTCTTGAACTAGATTCAATTATCTTACAAATCTATTTATAATTTTATGATATTTTGGATTATCACCAAATTATGTTCTTAAACTATCTATATTTCTATTGCCTTCGAATTGGATGCCTAATGCTTGAATCTTGGGTTACCAATCTTTGATTTGGAATACCAGATTATATTGCCTTCGGATTGGATGCTTAATGCTTGAATCTTGGGTTACCAATCTTTGATTTGGAATACCAGATTCTATTGCCTTCGGATTGCATTCGGGTTGCTTTCAGTTTGCCTTCAGTCGGATGCTTGCTAGCTTGCTTATATTTTATCATGTTACAGCTAGCTTCTTGGTACTTACTTTGTTGGCATGCATGTTCCTTTGTTTGGAGCTTTCGGCTGGTTCCCTGGCTTTCTCATCTTGGCATGCTAGTTGGAATTTTTGGCATGCTAATTCTTTATAACTCTCTGTTAGTCTTCCAGCACTCAAACATTGGTATACTAACTTTATGTTTTGGCATTCTAATTTCCTACATGGTTCGGTTGTCTTTCTGGCTACAAATTTTGGTATTCCAATTTTAAAATTTTGGAATGCCAACATCCTCATGCTTCGGCTGGTTCCTTCCATGATTCAAAAATCGGGCTGCCGATTTTAGAGTTTTGGAATGCCAACATCCTCATGCTTTGGCTAGTTCCTTCCATCATTCAAAAATCGGGCTGCCGATTTTAGAGCTTTGAAATGCTACTTCACCTTTTGACTACCAATTTCATTGGATGGGATTTTATTCGTTGGCTTCTCTTGAACAACTCTTGGCCAGCTTGCTCTCTCTCTCTTACTCCCTCTTCTATTTCACAACGGTACACAACGGCTATATTTTGATGTTCTTATTATAAATAGTGGAGATGAATAGTGATTTAAAAGAAGGGAAAAAATCAAAAAAATATCAGTGAAAAATATTGAGAGAAAAATCATTTGAAAGAGAGATTTGTTTGAGATTGTTGGAGTATTATTTTGATTATTCTTCAAGTCACCATAGTTCATTTATTGCTGATTCTACAAGTGGTCTCAAAGCTCCATCTACCCTCATTGAAGAAAATTCAAAGCTACCTTGAAGGTTTCTATTGTGCAGCTACGTTTATTAAAGATAGAAGCAACTTCGGGATTAGCTCTTCAAGATTGATAAGTATTCTCATTGTTTAAATCTGCTCATATCTAGGAGCTTATTGTATTAAACATTCTATTACTTGAGCCTTGATTTATTTCATAGTTGTGAATATGATTGGGTAGAGCTCTACCCAGATTTATATTTGTAAGGCTTGCTTGTGCCTGGAAATAAGTGTTGCTAGCTAGGTTGGCTAGTGGTAATTTATTTGTAAGGCTTGCTTGTGCCCGGAAACAAGTGTTGCTAACTAGGTTGGCTAGTGTTGATTTAATTGTAAGGCTTGCTTGTGCCCAAAAATAAGTGTTGCTAGCTAGGTTGGCTAGTGGTAATTTATTTGTAAGGCTTGTTTGCGCTCAGAAATAAGTGTTGCTAGCTAGGTTGGCTAGTGGTAATTAGTGAAATACCCAAGGTGTTCTTGGGGAGTGGATGTAGGTGCAGGGTTGGCACCAAACCACTATAAATATTGTGTGTTTGATTGTGATATATTTTCTATGATTGATTATGTATTAGATTCACTTCACTATATGGTACTCATTTGTAAAAGAATATAAGTGCACATACTTGATAGCCGATTAAATTTTTAAGAAACCCAATTGACCCCCCCCCCCTCTTGGTTGCTAGATCTGGGCAACAAGTGGTATTAGAGCAGGTGCTCTTGTTGTTAAGCCCTAAAAAGCTTAGAGCTAAAGATTATGGCAACCTTATTGAGTGAGGGACAATTCACTAATAGGCCACCATTATTTAATGGCACAAATTATGGATATTAAAAAGTTAGAATAAAAATTTTTATTCAAGCACTTGGCCATCTGTGGAGTATCATAGTAAATGGTCCTTACACACCCACAACTAGACTAGATAACATGGTGATTTCTAAACCGAAAACGAAATGGGATGAACATGATAAAAAGTTGGCTCAGCTCAATGCTAAGGCCATGAATGTTTTATATTGCTCATTGGATGCTAATGAATTTAATCGTATATCTACTTGTTTATTTGCTAAAGATATTTGGGATATATTAGAGGTTACCCATGAGGGTGCTAATCAAGTAAAAGAATCTAAGATAAATATGCTTGTCCATAAATATGAATTATTTAAGATGGATGCTAGTGAATCAATTTCTAAAATGTTTACTAGATTTACTAACATTATAAATGAGCTTAAAAGCCTTGGTAAATCATATACTAATGCTGATCTTGTGAGGAAGGTATTGTGATCTTTGCCTAGATCTTGGGAGGCTAAAGTCACTGCTATTCAAGAGGTCAAGGACCTTAATATTTTATCCTTAGAAGAATTGTTGGGATCTTTAATGACTCATGAGCTTCAAATTAAACAACACATTGATGAGGACGAGTCAAAGAGAAGAAGAACTATGGCTCTCAAAATTTCTGAACAAAAGAAAGAGTCAGATGAATTCGAGGATGACAGTGATGATGAGGATATGGCCCTCATTACTAGAAAGTTTAAGAGATTCATGAAAAGAAGAAAATTCAGAGGAAAAAGGAAACCATTTACAAGAGGAGATGGGAACAAAGAAAAGGAAAAAGAAATTATCTATTATGAATGTAAGAAGTTGGGACACTTTAAATTGGAATGTCCATAACTAAAGAAAGGTCCCAAAAAATTTGAGAAAAAGGCAATGATGGCTACATGGAGTGATTCTGAAAATTCAAGCTTCGAGGGAGAAGAAAAGAATGAAGTGGCTAATCTTTGCTTCATGACGGACAACGAGGAGGTAAGTCCAAGTTTCCTTGATGATTTTTCATTTGAAGAATTGCATGGTGCATTCTATGAGTTAGTTAATGATTTTGCTAACCTTAGTTCCAAAAATAAAGATTTGAAAAATCAAATGCAAAACCTAGCTAGTTTTAGAAAATAATAAATATATTGAAGAAAATGAATATTTGAAGAAAGAAAACAACGATTTGAAAAATGAAGTTGACAAACTTAAACCTATAGTAGATAAATTTACTTTAAGTTCTTTAAAATTAAATATGATTTTAGATAGCCAAAAAGCTATTTTTGATACAGCAGGATTAGGATATAATCCTCTTAGAAAATAAAAGTCTTTGAAAAATATTTTCATACATATTGGTCAATCTTCTAATATTACTTGCTTTAAATGTGGTTTAAGTGGACATAAGTCCTATGCATGTGATAGTATTAGAAAGGTTTAGGTTCCAAAAGGAACCATTTTGTCTAACCCCAAAGGAACCAAGAAAGCTTGGGTACCTAAGAGCAAGATGTGACATTATGTTTGCAGGTGTGTCTTGCAACCCGTGGATCTAAATAAAAATGGCATCTTAATAGCGGGTGTTCAAGGCACATGACTAGTGATGAATCACAGTTCATCACTTTAGAAGCTAAAGATGGAGGTATAGTCACCTTTGGAGATAATGGCCAAGGTAAAATCATTGGCATTGGTAAAATTGGTGTCACACCTCATACATATATTGATAATGTCTTGTTAGTTAGTGGTTTAAAGCATAACTTGTTAAGTATTAGTCAATTATGTGACAAAGGTTTTAAAGTGATTTTCAATCGTCTGTTTGCATTGTTTCAAATCCTGCTGATAATTGCATGAAACTTATTGGTCATGACTTTGATTGTTTAGTTGCTATGAATGCTAAAATTGCTGAATCAAGTTGGTTATGGCATCGTAGACTTGCACATGTTAGCATGGATCTTCTTTCCAAACTATTTAAAAAGGATTTAGTCAAAGGTTTACCAAAATTGAATTTTAAAAAAGATAAGATATGTGATGCATGTCAACTAGAAAAATAAATTAGAATTTTATTTAAATCTAAAAATATGATTTCAACTAATAGACCATTGAAATTATTGCATATGAATTTATTCGGATCAACTAGAACTACAAGTCTAGTAGGTAAGCGTTACGATTTTGTAATTATCGATGATTTCTCTCGATTTACTTAAGTTTTATTTTTAGCTAGAAAAGATGAAGTATTCTTTGCATTTCAAAACTTATTTAAAAAGATTACAAATGAAAAGGGAGTTTCGATTTTATCGATTCGGAGTGATCACGGAAAAGAATTTGAAAATCATTTCTTTAAAAGTTTTTGTGATGAGCATGGCATTAATCATAATTTTTCTGCATCTAGAATACCTCAATAAAATAGGGTTGTAGAAAGAAAAAATCAAACTTTGAAAGAAATAGCCCGTACCATGTTGTGTGAGAGCAATCTTCCAAAGTACTTTTGGGCAGAAGCAATTAACACCTTATGTTACATTTTAAACCAAGCCTTGATTAGACCTATTTTGAAAAAGACCCCTTATGAGCTTTACAAAAATTGAATACCCAACATTGCATACTTTTTGGATGTCGATGTTTTATATTGAATAATGAAAAATCAAATCTTGACAAGTTTGATCCAAAATCTGATGAAGGTATTTTTCTTGGTTACTCTTCCTCTAGTAGAACTTACAGAGTTTTTAACAAAAATACTTTAGTAATAGAAGAATCAATTCATGTCGCTTTTAACGAAACTAATGATCTTCTAATGAGGAAGAGAAAGGCTATTGATGATGCAGGAGAAATTAAAAATCAAGTAAAGAAAATTACTTTGGAGGAAAAAAAGACAAATATTCAAACCAATCAAGAAGAGGCAAATCATGAAGAACCACAAGGTAATCATGACCTAGAAAACGATTGAAGGTATGTACACAATCACCCTAAGAAATTTATTATTGGTGATATCTCGCATGGTAGTAAAACTAGATCTTCATTTAAAGATACTTATAATAACTTAGCATTTGTATCTCATATTGAACCTAAATGTTTTGAAGATGCTAAAGATGATATAGAATGGATAAATGCTATGCATGAAAAATTAAATTAATTTGAAGAAGTAATGTGTGGACGCTAGTTAATAGACCTCATGATTATCCAATTATTGGGACTAAATGGGTATTTAGAAACAAGTTGGATGAGCATGGTAATATAGTTAGAAACAAAGCAAGACTAGTAGCTAAAGGTTATTGTTAGGATGAAGGAATTGATTTTGATGAAACTTATGCTCCTGTTGCTAGACTAGAAGCCATTAAATTGTTACTTGCTTTTGCATACTTTATGAATTTCAAATTATATCAAATGGATGTTAAAAGTACTTTCCTAAATGGATATATTTCCGAACAAGTGTGCAACCATGAGGATTTGAGAATCACTTGTTTCCAAACCATGTTTTCAAATTGAACAAAGCATTGTATGATTGAAGCAAGGTCCTCGAGCATGGTATGAACGATTAAGCAAATTCTTGATTAGTAATAAATTCACTAGAGGAAATGTTGATACAACACTTTTTATTAAAATAGAAAATGATGATATGCTTATTGTCCAAATTTATGTTGATGACATCATTTTTGGTTCTACTAACGAAATATTATGTCAAGACTTTGCAAAGCTTATGCAGGGAGAGTTCGAGATGAGCATGATTGAAGAATTAAACTATTTTCTTGGACTACAAATTAAGCAGAGTGATGATGGAATCTTCATTTGCCAAAGCAAATATATCAAAGAAATGTTAAAGAAATTTGGCATGGAAACTTCTAAGTATATTGGTACACCTATGAGCTCTTCTTGTAGACTAGACTCTTGTAGCACTGATAAAAGTATTGATTTCAAATTATATAGAGGAATGATAGGATCTTTATTGTATTTGACTGCTAGTAGGGCTAGATATATTATTTAGTGTATGCATGTGCGCTAGATATCAAGCTAACCCTAAGTAACCCCATGTTAAGAGAATATTTAAATACTTGAGTGGTTCAGTAAACTTAGGATTATGGTATGAAAAACAATCTAGCATAGACTTAATAGGGTACACTGATTCAGATTTTGTAGGTTGTAAATTAGACAAAAAAATCTACTAGTAAAACTTATCAATTTCTAGGTGTTAATTTAATCTCATGGTTTAGCAAGAAACAAACTTCAGTGGCACTATCCATAGCTGAGGCTGAGTACATTGCGGCTGAAAGTTGTTGCGCTCAAATCTTATGGATTAAACAATAACTAGAAGATTATGACATTAAACTTAAAGATATTCCAATAAAATGCGATAGTACTAGTGCTATCAATTTAACCAAAAATCCTATTCAGCACTCTAGGACAAAATATATAGAGATTAGGCATCATTTTATTAAAGATCATGTTAATAATGGTAATATTGTGCTTGAGCATATTTATACTGATATGCAGCTCGCTGATATTTTCACAAAACCCCTTGATGAATCAAAATTTTGTGAAATTAGAAGAGAGCTTGGTATGCTTGATCCTTCTATTTAAATGAGTCATCATGATTATTTGATTTATATACACACCTATACTCATTATGATTGCATGAATTTTATGTTATATGAATTGCAACTGTTTGATCTTCATACTTCTTATTTTTAATATTTTTATTGGATCAATTTCAAATTATTAATGAATGAACGGAATCTTTACATGGATTTTAATTGGTCTACCGGTTTTCATGTTTCGGTATTTCACTTTTTGTCATTCGGTCTCCTAGTTTTCCTATTTTGGAATACCAACTCTGCATTATTGGCATTCCAAAAATGGAAATAGGAACCGGCTGCTACTTAAACTCCTTTTGCTTCCAATTTCATTTTTTTCAAGCCATGCATCACCTTCTTCTTCTCCAAGCCGAGCATCCTCTTCTCTTTAAGCTTCATTCCAACTTCATATCTCCTTGCTTTCTTTGGATCAATGGCTCCCAAAGGTAAATCTGTGCATGGATCATCATCCTGAGGCATTAGTGAGTGCTCTCCTTCTAATCCTTCCAACTTTCAATCTATGATTAGAAGATCTGTAGCATTTGAAAAAATTATTGATTTTGAGTTTCTAGCTTCTTAGAATTTTTTCATTAGAGAAAATTTAGCATATCAAGGTTGGAAACACTTACTTAAGACAAACCTACCCATTTACCCCGATCTTGTTAAAATTTTCTATCATAATATTAGTTTTGGAAATAATAGAGTAACTTCAACTGTTAAAGGTGTTAGAATTGAATTTGATGAAAATTCTTTGAGTCAAATTTTGAACATTTCAAGTACTGATCTTGGTGATGATACTCTTAAAGACAGGAAGTATAAATTAGAAACTGTTCTGGATATTGATGATGCTTCTAATATTGATTTTATTTTTGCTAAAGATCTGAATGCAAAATAAGATTACTTCATAGTATTGTTTCTCGTTGTCTTACTTCTAGGAGTGGTAGCTTCAACTACGTGAATGATCGAGACTTAACCTTCATGTTTCATGTTATAACCCAAACTCATCTACGTACACCTGCCTAGAAAAATGATTTATGTGATGAAAGAGGTTGTTAGTAGATCTAAAGCTGCCTTACCTTATGGTCTACTTCTTACCCATGTATTTAATCATTTCGATGTTGATGTTAAGGGTGAGAATGTCTACCATCTTAGCGATAATGATGTTTACAATGAGCGTGTCTTAATTCATATGGGTTTTGCTAAGGTAGATGGCCTTTAGACTAGAAGCAAAGAAAAAATGCAAGAAATTCATGCACCTATCCAGGGGAAGCAATCTATTGTGCCTTAGGAATTTTTCACTGAACATCAGAGCTACCCTTCTGTTTCTACTGAAAATCAAAATTATCCTTCTGATTCTAATGTACCTCAAAATTTTACTTCTATGTTTACTTATCCTCCTACAAACTACACTTACATGTTTGTTGAACAAGGTTTTATGCTTATGGACCCCAATTCTTCTATTAATATTAATCCTTCTTTTGTTAACAATCCTACTGCTGATCCAAATCCACCTAATGTTCCACCATCCGCTCAAAATCCTTTCCAACCAAGTCATCCTATGGTTACCAAAATGGACCCTGATGATATGGAGACTTTAGTTCGTAGGATCTCTGATGTTGTTTCTCTTGGTGGATCTATCAATAGTTTATCGTCTTGTTCTTCTGATACTACCATGATTCCCCACATATCTTCAATGTTCTCTACCCTAAGTGAAATCAAATTAAGCCTATATGATTTACAAAGCAGTGTGACCATCATTAAAGGAAAAGCTTTCAATTATGGTACTATGATGGACATTTCTAATTTCTTTGCCGAGTTAGGCAAGCTAAGAAAGGATGTAAACTCCTTGTTGGATAGTGTTGGCATTCCAAGTCATGAGATGTCTTCTTTTAGATTGCAAACTATCAAGGCCCAGCATGCTCTTGATAGTCATTCTAGGCTCATTACTGAGTGCCACAATATGCAACAAGAAATTCAATCTTTTATATCTCAGTTGTCTCCTAATGTTGAAGACCCCACTTGATGACCTGCCCCTCATTTGAGGTCATCTCATCCTTCCAGATGTACTCGTGGATCTTTCTCATCTTCTCGTGTTGATGTCATAGACTGATGTTACTTCTGGATTTATGCTTATGCTGCTCCTGCCTATGTTACTTTTGTTATTCTGGACTTATATTATTTTGAAACTATGTTTCTTATTTATTATGTTTGTATGGATTGTATAACTGCTACTTACTATTGAGGACCAATGTGTGTATTGGCTTGTAAGTTATTAATGACCGGTTTGTATGGTTTGCAAGATTATTTAATTTCATCTGCACTTCATAATATCTGCTTAATGTTAAAAATTTTATGCTTATCATTACTTGCTATACTTCATTCATTCCATTGAAGAAAAGACATACAGTGATAGATGCAAACTCTTTCACCTTCTTTTTGATTAATGACAAAAAGAAAGAGAAATAGAAAGCATACACTCTGATTTTAAAAGTTTTTTTTAAAAAAAATTGCAATGAAATGCACTTCATAATCATGGGGGAGAAATAAATAAATAGAAAACACACATTCTAACTTTCAACGTCATGTTTCGAAAACTTGTTTTGAAAAATGGAATGGGAAAAATGGAAAGCATACACTTCAAAATTCTGATTTTAAAGCTTTCATACATTCTATTGTTGTTTTTCTTTGTAGAAAAATCAAATGAATATTTTAGAAACTTCATTATATCAAAACCAAAGGGGAGCTTTGCAAGATATAATTTTTTTTAAAATCAAGTTTCGGCACGTTACACATACATTTCGGCACGCACTGTCTTATGCTTCAGAGTTGTAAGGAATGCTTTGATTAAAATACTTACTTCTTATTGAATACTAAATATTTTTGTCATCATCAAAAAGAAAAAGATTGTTGACCCCATATTGATTTTGATGAAACGCAAAATAATTAAGTATTGTGCTAATATTGTATATGTCAAGTTTAATCAATTTCAGGTTATTCATCATGGAACAATACACTTCATTTATCTCAGGTATATTGTAATTCATAATATAAGGTAATACGGTTCATTTGACAAAGTGACTTTCAAGTTTAATAATATTTGCATTGTCTTGAATTGGATTCAATTATCTTACAAATCTCTATTTATAATTCTATGATATTTTGAATCATCACCGAATTATGTTCTTAAACTATCTATATTTCTATTGCCGTTGGATTGGATGCTTAATGCTTGAATCTTGGGTTACCAATCTTTGATTTGGAATATCAAATTCTATTGCCTTCGGATTGGATGCTTAATGCTTGAATCTTGGGTTACCAATCTTTGATTTGGAATACCAGATTCTATTACCTTTGGATTGGATGCTTAATGCTTGAATCTTGGGTTACCAATCTTTGATTTGGAATATCAAATTCTATTGCCTTCGGTTTGCATTTGGGTTGCCTTCGGTTTGCATTTGGGTTGCCTTCGGTTTGCATTTGGTCGGATGCTTGCTAGCTTGCTTATATTTTATCATGTTACAGCTGGCTTCTTGGTACTTACTTTGTTGGCATGTTCCTTCGTTTGGAGCTTTCGGCTGGTTCCCTGGCTTTCTTGTATTGGCATGCTAGTTGGGATTTTTGGTATACTAATTCTTTGGAACTCTCTGTTGGTCTTCCAGCACTCAAACTTTAGTACACTAACTTTATGTTTTGGCATTTCAATTTCCTATATGGTTCGGTTGTCTTCTTGGCTGCAAATTTTGGTATTCCAATTTTAGAATTTTGGAATGCCAACATCCTCATGCTTCGGCTGGTTCCTTCCATCATTCAAAAATTGGGCTGCCGATTTTAGAGTTTTGGAATGCCAACATCCTCATGCTTCGGCCGGTTCCTTCCATCATTCAAAAATCGGGCTGCCGATTTTAGAGCTTTGGAATGCTACTTCACCTCTTGGCTACCGATTTCATTGGATGGGATTTTATTCATTGGCTTCTCTTGAACAACTCTTCGCCAGCTTGCTCTCTCTCTCTCTCGCTTCCTCTTCTATTTCACAATGGTACACAATGGCTATATTTTGATGTTCTTATTAAATAGTGGAGATGAATAGTGATTTAAAAGAAGGAAAAAAATTAGAAAAATATCAGTGAAAAATATTGAGAGAAAATCATTTGAAAGAGAGATTTGTTTGAGATTGTTGGAGTATTGTTTTGATTATTCTTCAAGCTACCGGAGTTCATTTATTGCTGATTCTACAAGTGATATTAAAGCTCCATCTATCCTCATTGAAGAGCATTAAAAGCTACCTTGAAGGCTTCTATTATGCTGCAACATTTATTAAAGAAAGAAGCAACTTCGAGATTAGCTCTTCAAGATTGATAAGTATTCTCATTGTTTAAATCTATCTAGGAGCTTATTGTATTAAGCATTCTATTACTTGAGCCTTGATATGTTTCATAGTTGTGAAACATGATTGGGTAGAGCTCTACTTGGATTTATATTTGTAAGGCTTGCTTGTGCCCGAAAACAAGTATTGCTAGCTTGGTTGGCTAGTGGTGATTTATTTGTAAGGCTTGCTTGTGCCTGGAAACAAGTGTTGCTAGCTAAGTTGGCTAGTGGTGATTTATTTGTAAGGCTTGCTTATGCTCGAAAACAAGTATTGCTAGATAGGTTGGCTTGTGGTAATTTATTTGTAAGGCTTGCTTGTGCTCGGAAATAAGTGTTGCTAGCTAGGTTGGCTAGTAGTGATTAGTGGAATACCCAAGGTGTTCTTGGAAAGTGGATGTAGGTGCAGGGTTGGCACCGAACCACTATAAATATTATGTGTTTGATTGTGATATATTTTCTGTGATTGATTGTATATTAAATTCACTTCACCACACGATACTCATTTGTAAAAGAATATAAGTGCACATACTTGATAGCCAATTAAATTTTAAGAAACCCAATTCACCCCCCCTCTTGGGTTGCTAGATCTGGGCAACACTTAGATTATTAAGAATCATATCACCTCAATATGAAGATCACTAGTGATCTTAGACCATCGTGGTGATCCCCTTTCGACTAACAAATGCCACCATATTGTGTATAGATCTATACTTTGTATATGTTGGTGTACTTGATCTAACTAGAGTTAAGGTTACTTGTTGGTATGTTAACACAATATTCTTTCTTGCTCACTCTCAAATTGTGAAGACTAGTGCAGCCAAGGCCTAGGATGTGAGTTGGAGCATTAGAAATATTTGAAACTTGACTATTGTTCAAGCTTTAGACTAATAGTTACATCAATACTATTATGTTTCCTTTTGATTTATTATTTTGGAAACAATGATGATTTTGTTTGATATATTATTATCATTATTATTATTATTATTATGAATTAAATTAATTATATTAATCAGTATTTGTCACTAATTGTTATTTATTTATGGATGGATTGTACATGTACTATTTAAGCATTCAAATAAATTTGACATACCCAATTGATTCAACTCGGTCATATATATTCTGATGCGGAAAAAAATTGTCACCGCATCAATAAATATGCCCGATAACTCATAAGGCTGAACTATAAAGCTGAGCTATATGGCTGAACTATAAGGCCGAACTATAAGGCTGAGCTATATGGCTAAACTATAAGGCCGAACTATCTAGCTGAGCTACAGAGCTGAACCATTTGGCCGAGCTACAGAGCCAAACTATCTAGCCGAGCTATAGAGCCGAGCTATAGGGCCAAGCTACAGGGCTAAACTATCCGGTTGAGCTATCTAGTTGAGTTACAGGGCCAAGCTATCTCGTCAAGAGTCAAGATCCTCCTCTCAGCTTGAGCATCATTGCCATCTCATACTGGAGGAAGAACCGCTCTAATCACAGAAATCTCATAGCGAACTTCCTTAAATGGAAACGGAAGCCAAATACAACCCTTCAACCATAATTAATGGAGTTTCAAACTCCTGATAAGGCTGATCAGCTACCAATCCTATAACTACTAGATTCTAATCGTATCAGCTCCCAACCTCTCAAAACGTATAAGGCTAATAAGCTATCAATCCCATAACTGACGAGATTCTAATTGTATCAGCTCCCAACCTCCCAAAACATGTCTAAAAATTTAGGTAACCAACTGCCATCTCGCAGCGCATAAATACCAAGCCCCATGACCCCCAAGTATGAAAAAACTGACTCAAAAAACTCTAACAGAGTTTATAGCTCTCGGAAGGCCATCCCTAAGAGATTCTTGTGCTGGAGCCTTCTCTTTTTATCTGTTTGCTAAGAATCTTCACTGATTTGGGCATCGAAGGATCTTTCATTCCATGTGATTTCTGTGTCAGGACTATTTTGTAGGTCCATCTGGATGGAAGAGCGCTATCTGGATTCTAACATGCACCGCTCTTAAGTCGAAGAATGAATTTTTACAGCAACATATTCCATATCTTCTGCATGTTGGGATCGGATATGATATATAGTGTCCAATTGCTAAAATAAATAAGTAAACAAAACACATTAATGTGCGTAGGCAGAAGAAGTAAAGTTGAAGCTTTTTGGTTGGAGCATCATATTTAGTAATTAATGTAGTAGCCAACAAGGACGCAATGGTCCCCCTCCATCCAAATCATTTTCTAGTGGGCCTAGCTTAGCTTGACTTCTATATTTCCTGTCACCGACCCTTCGTTGCCACTTTTGCTCCATTAATTTCTCTTGGCAGTTTTTCTTTGGTCGAGATTTTTCAAACAGTGCGCAAGATTTTAGTAACATCGTTTCTTTGGTCAAGATTTTCTAATATTGCTCGCAGGATTGTAGAAAGATTTTTTTTAAAAAAAATTTACAACATGCATTGTCAAGAAATGATTTTTGATGATTTTGATTTTTCTTGCGTCGCCAAGAAATTACAAAAATTTTTGCTTACAGGAGTAGATGGCAAGAAAATTAATGATCGCTAACACGAGCACATGGCAGGAAAATGATTGTGGAGGGTCGGATGCTCGACATGATTACCATGTTTCCTTAAGTACGTGGACTGTAAACCAGAGCGCCCATGATATTAATTAGATCGTTCTGTTCTGAAAACAAATTAAGGAGGCCTCCATGCATTTCTTGTTTGATTAAGTTCGATTAATCCACAGGAGCAAGCGCATATGTGGCGATGTAAATAATTAGGAGGCACTAGTGCCCTTTGAAATGATATTCTATATTGGTATATAAATAAAAAAAATCTAAGAATGTATTTCTTTTTTTTAATGGCTATTCCATTTTTATTTTTTTTTATAAATAAAAAACACTTATAAAAATATGTTTTATAACTAGGGGTGCAACTCGAGCTCATAAAATTTGGGTTTTCCCCAACCCTAACCCTATTTGTAAAATATCAACCCTAACCCTAACCCTAACCCTATTTGTAAAACCTCAACTCTAACCCTATTTTTAAAAATTGGGTTCGGATTGAGTTTCGAGTTGGAATTCGGATTGATGGGAAAAAATAAAATAAATTTTTTTTAAAAAAAAGTAAATAAACACCGAATTATGGATCCCAGAGATAGAAAAATAAAATCCCTTGCCAAACGCATAAGCTGGACTCGGGGCTTTAACATTGTATTAAAAAAAAAGTTTTACCTAAAACAAAGAAGCAAAGGAGGCGCCGTAAACAAAGAAGAAGAGGAGGTGAAAAGTAAAATGAAATATGCGGATGGTCTACCTTTATGTTTGTCCTTTTTTTCTTGCCTACAACCGACGGCCTTGCCCTCCTCACCCTCAAGTTGGCCATCTCGTTCGACCCGACTGGCGCCCTCAATGCCTCTAAAAACCTGGTGCCGATAAGCTACCCCTATTTGGATAACCCTCGGGTTCGGGTTATCTCGGGTTTGGATTGCGGTCAACTCGAACCCGGGTCAATTACAAATCGGACCGGGTTAAACCTGGGTCTTTCGGGTTCGGATTGGGCAAACATGAGTTTAAACACTGTTATAAATCGAGTTCAGCATGTCGGGTTCGACGGGCCGGGTTCGGATTGAACCCGGCCCAAGTTGCACCCCTATTTATAACTGAGAATAGAAATTTTTTAAAAATATAATTTTAAATTAATATAAAATTAAAAATGATTTAAATATTTCTTTTCGATATTTTATTAAATAAAAAATAAAAAAAGAACTTGAAAATATGAGAGCAAATATAAATAATTTTTATTCTTTCTTATGGAATATTTTTCTTATATATATATATCAAAAATAGTAAATAAATTATAAATGCAGAAAATATTCTTGAAAATACTGCGTAAAATTGTTGTTGTTTTTTTTTATTTCTTTTTAGCTCCTAACTCTAACCACAATCCAAAATTTGATTTTAAGCAGCTTATTTCTCTATGAAATGTGTGACCATATTATGTATTCAATCTATTAATAAATTGGGCCAGTAAAATATATATATATATATTAATTTTGATATCATTTATAATGCTTTAAGTTTACTTTTATCAAATTAATCCATTAGTGATCATATTAACTTAAAAACTTTTTACAAATTAATTAATACTAAATACATTATTCTGTAGGGTTTTACAATGCAGCGGCGATCGACAATGGCTTGGCGCTAGGGGTGTAACTCGGGCTCATGAAACTTGGGTTTCTCTCAACCTCAACCTTAACCCTATTTTTAAAACCTTAACCCTAACGCTATTTTTAAAAAACGGGCTCGGGTTGAGTTTCAGATTGGAATTCGGATTGATGAAAAAAAAAATGTTGACAATCTAAAACAAACAAGCTTAACATTGTACAAATAACCCAAAGTTTGAAACAAATAAGCTTCACATTGTACAAACAAGCTGAAGTTTGAAACAAACAAGCTTCACATTTCAAATTGCACGTCTAAAAATATATATCTTTTACATAAGACTAAACAAAAAAAAGTATATTCTTAAACCAAAATATATCCAAAGTAATCCAGATGTTGCATAACATTTCAATAGCTAGCATATGCATTGATAAAGTCACCTTTATCCTTCGGAAACAGAAAATATTGAGACGATATAAAGAGCCAGCTAAAAGACCACATAAGTTTGGTATAAGAGATCTTTTCTAAGTAACGAGACTGCATTCGCCATCCAAAGCTCTCTGGTTTTTTACTTATCACCCCTTTCCTAAATGTTTTAGTTTTTTACTCATCACCTCTTTCCAAATGCTTTCATAAATTTTGGCAAACTTCATATTAAAAGTTACAAATGTCTCAAAGAAGATAATTAAAAAAATAAAGATACTAGTTTGGCCCACCAACATTACATGATAAAATGCAGTGGTTAAAGTATATTGCTCATTTTAAAAGGTAATGAAGGTTCTGATGGAATGTTCATACCAAGAATCATCACTTCTACAACACTATTATCAGCTCTACATATCTTTAAACCTAACAAATAAGGCTAAATCATCACTTCCACAACACCAGTGGGCCTGTCGCTTGTGGCTTTGCGGGTTCGGGTTTTCTCGGGTTCGGGTTTACTGCAACCCGAACCCAGCCCAAGTTGCAAATCGATCCGGGTTCAATCCGGATCCTTCAGGTTCAGGTTAAGCAAACTAGAGTTTGAGCTGCTGCAAATCGGGTTCGATGGGCCAGGTTCGGATTGAACCCAGCCCCAGTTGCACCCCTACTTGGTGCGGTAGCAAAATTTTTCGCTCACCCAAGACAACCGATGATCGACGGCTCATATCGAAGGAAGAAGGCAAGAGATGCTGGTGGAATCGGATCCGAGGTGATGATGCCAAATGTTTAAATAAAAGAAGTGATTAACGCCGGGTGAAGCATCCCCACGACATCCCAGCGTCACTTCGTCCCACGCCAACCCTCTCTGGATCACAGCGGAAGAGGAGGCAAATTAAACGGTGGATGGGGCCTCTCTGTTTCGGTCGCTTTCCTGACACGGTCGGATGGAGGGTGTTGGGGGGTAAAATCAACATTGCATTAATATCCGTGCGAGGCGGCTAGGGCCGACCTCTTCCGGGCTTCCGTAGCTCGGCCCCCCCCCGGGCTTCCGTAGCTCGGCCCCCTCCGGGCTTCCATAGCTCGGCCCTTCCGGGCTTCCCTAGCTCGGCCCTTCTGGGCTTCCATAGCTCGGCCTTCCCGGGCTTCCCTAGCTCGGCCCTTCCGGGCTTCCGTAGCTCGGCCCCCTCCGGGCTTCCATAGCTCGGCCCTTCCGGGCTTCCATAGCTCGGCCCCTTCCGGGCTTCCATAGCTCGGCCCCTTCCGGGCTTCCGTAGCTCGGCCCCCTCCGGGCTTCCATAGCTCGACCCCGTCCGGGCTTCCGTAGCTCGGCCCCTTCCGGGCTTCCATAGCTCAGCCTTCCCGGGCTTCCCTAGCTCGGTCCCTCCGGGCTTCCATAGCTCGGTCTTCCCGGGCTTCCCTAGCTCGGCCCTTCCGAGCCTCTGTAGCTCGGCTTCATTAAGCGACCTAATATGTACCTCCGCAGAACCTGGCGTGGGAGAGCCCAGGCTTACCAAAACGGCACCCTAGGCAAGGGATCATGTCGAGGCATGGCCTAAAACCTATCGTAACCGCCCCAGGTCTACTCGACCGGATCTCGAAACATCAAGGTGCTCTCCCAACCGTTGATCCCCTAACAAACAGGATACGGATTCCATGGCCCCACAACGGCCTGATTCTATCCACCTCCATGTTCCAACAACCTCTGAACCTTCCAGAAGACGCTCAAGGTCCAAGTGACAGTCTATAAATTGGACACCCCCAGATTCCCTCAGGTACGCATCTCCTGGCGCACACGCACCCTTTTTTTACACGCGCACTCCCACTGCTCTCTCTGGCAGCTCGTCGGTGCTCCTGCCCTCTGAAGTTTCTGATTGGCCGCCCCTGGAGAGGCTTCCCAAAGAGATCCACCTCCCCATTGTCTGGTTGATCGTCGATTTCTTCTCCACTGACTTGAGCATCGGAGGGTCTTTCGTGGAGGGCCACCCTCAGCGCCTCCCGTGTGTGGACTTCTTGTGCAGGTCCGCCCCCCTCTTCCTGGAGATCGACCGCGCCCGAGTCGGAGGACGGATCCCGGCGGCAACAGATTGGCGCTAGAAGAAGGGCCCTCAAGTCCCATCAAAACTTGAAGAAAGGAGACAAGGATCTAGATCCGGAGAGGAACCTCTTTAATGGCCAACCGGAGGAGAGCAACCTCTGAAGCCCAAGATCAGGTCGCTTCCTAGAGGCCTGATCCGACTAGCGCTACAGCGCCGCAACCACCACCAGTCGAAACTCCATCACCGCCCGCTATCCCGGTGACCTAGGACCAGTTCGCTACACTGGTCCAGCAAGTCCAGGCTCTTACCCACCTGGTTCAAGAGCGCCTTGCGCCTCCTCCTACTTCGCACCTTCAGAAGGAGGCAGCGATTCCTTCCTCACTGGCGACCTCTTCCTCTGATCCGCACGAATCCGCAGACCCCCCACATCGGCCCAGAGGGGATAAACCAGTCCCACGAGGCGGTTATGGCAGAGATCCTCCCAGATCTCGGCGAACCCGACCCCTCTCCCCGGTGACATCTCACCATGACTCAACACCATCCTTGCGATTCTCACGCCCGGCTCCTCCTCTGACCGGCGAAGAAGAGATCCGCCGACAGATCCAAGAGATGCGTCAGGAGCTGGACGCTGCCAAGCAGGCCCATCTGCCCCAGCCCAAGGCGGAGCAGGGCATCCCTTTCTCTAAGGGGATCATGGAGGAAGTGATTCCCTCCCATGTCAAGTTGCTGGCCGTCGAACCTTATCACGGCTCTTCTGACCCGGATGACCATCTCAGCAGCTTCCGTCTATTATGATGTTCAACGGAGCATCCGATGCGGTCCTCTGCCGCGCCTTCCCCTCCACCCTCAGGGGATCCGCCCGAACCTGGTTCAATGCCTTGAAGTCGGGTTCCATTGATTCATTCGACGAGCTGAGCCACCTTTTTATTGGCCAGTTCGTCAGCAGTCGCCGCCACCGACGGAGATCTGACTCCCTCTCCGAAGTCAAGCAGAGAGAGGGGGAGTCCTTGAGAAATTACCTTGGCCGTTTCAATAAGGCCATGTTGGAAGTGGACCACCTTAATCATGAGGTGGCCATGTCTGCTTTGGCGGGGGGAGTCTCGAAGGAAAGTGACTTCTACCTAGCAATGGAGGTCAGCTACCCCCCCAGCCTATCTGATATGATGGCCCTAGCAGACAGGTACACGAGGGTCGAGGAATCGCGGAGAATTGCCCGCATTGAGCAGGCAAAGAAGCAGGAGCCCAAAGGCCCCGACAGGCACTGTCCCGCCCGGCGGCCAAGTCCGCCCCGCCGCCAGAGAGTCCCTCCGCCGCCTCCAAGGAATCGCTCCCGGAGTCCTCCTAGGCGATTTGATCGCTATACTCCGCTGACTGTGCCCCGAGCGCAAATCCTTATGGAAATAGAGCGCTAGCTTCCCTGGCCAGTACCTCTCCGAGGGAACCCGACCCGAAGAGATCCCGCCAAGTACTGTCGTTACCATCGGGAGCACGGCCATGACACTGAAGAATGCTGGCAGCTGAAGAATGAGATTGAGAGGCTGATTCAGTGGGGATGATTGGATCAGTTCAGAAGGGCGCCCGAGCCACAACAGCAAGGAGGTGACCGCCAGCCCGAGCTTCAACAACCTCCTCCTTCACCAAATCCGCCCATAATTGGCCGCATTAATATGATTGAGGAAGCCGGTGAATCGAGCCCTAGAGACGATGGTGATAGATCAAGACCTAAGAAGGCACGAACGGGCGAACTCTCCTTCTCCGATGATGATTTTCTTGGGATACAGCTCCCACATGATGACGCGCTAGTTGTATCCCTTAATTTGAACAATTATGATGTAAGCCGAATCCTCGTTGATAGTGGAAGCTCGGTAAATGTTTTGTACCTTGGTGTGTTTGCCAGGATGAGATTGCTCATGGAAAACCTTCGAGCCATGGATTCCACCCTGATGGGATTCACCGGCGACGTCATTATCCCAGAAGGGGTCATCACCCTGACGGTCCGCGCGGGAACCTGGCCTCTTGTGACCATCATTCAGACAGACTTTCTGGTGACCGATCTCAGATCCCCCTACAATGCAATATTCGGCAGGCCCGGTCTGATGTCCCTCAAGGCAGTGGTCTCCATCCCGCACCTATCCATGAAGTTTCCCACCAAGCGAGGAGTTGGAGTTGTTCAAGGGAGTCAGGCCATGGCTCGGCAGTGCTTTGTTACAAGCCTTCAGTCTAGAATGCAGGAGGTCGACGGGCTGGACGCTCGCGAGGACTTCACCGAACAAAGGGGAGAATCGGCGGAGGAGTTAGAGGAGGTACCGCTCGACGAAGTTCGACCCGACCGAACCATCAAAATCGGATCGCTGCTCAAAGGAGAGCCTCGACATAGACTGATCGATTTCCTCCGAGGTAATGCTGACATCTTTGCTTGGTCCGCCTCCGACATGCCAGGGATCAGCCCCGAGGTTCTCATCCATCATCTCAACGTGGACGAGATGCACCGTCCGATTAAGCAGAAGAAGAGAAGCTTCGCCCCAGAGCGAAAAGGCCATTGAGGAAGAGGTGGACAAACTCATCAACGCCAATTTTATCCGAGAGGTAAATTACCCGAGCTGGCTATCAAATGTCGTCATGGTAAAAAGTCGAACGGCAAATGGCAAATCTGCATCAACTTCACCGACCTCAACAAGGCCTGCCCGAAGGACAGCTTCCCCCTCCCTCGGATTGACCAGCTCGTGGACGCCACCTCAGGCCACCAGATGCTGTCATTCATGGACACCTATTCTGGCTACAATCAGATCCGAATGGCCCCTGAAGATGAAGAAAAGACCGCCTTCATAACTGACCGAGGTACTTACTGTTACCGCGTAATGCCTTTTGGTCTTAAAAATGTAGGTGCCACCTACCAGAGGCTGGTCAACAAAGTGTTCAAGGAACAGATCGGTCGGAATATGGAGGTGTACGTGGACGACATGCTGGTTAAAAGCAGGGAGGCTCCACGACATGTTGAGGACCTCGCGGAAAGCTTCGCCACGTTGCGCAAATATGGGATGAAGCTCAACCCGACCAAGTGCGCCTTCGGTGTCAACTCGGGGAAATTCCTCGGCTTCATGGTCTCCTAGCGAGGTATCGAAGCCAACCCCCAGAAGATCCAAGCTCTCCAGCAAATGGCGCCCCCGGCATCTGTCAAAGAGGTCCAGCGCCTAACCAGGAGAATAGTGGCCCTAAACCGCTTCGTGGCATGGTCGGCCGAGAGGTGCCTCCCCTTCTTCAAAACCCTTCGATCGGCCAAAAACTTTCAGTGGACTCCCGAATGCCAGAGGTCATTTCAAGATCTCAAGAAATACCTCGGTTTGTCCCCGCTCCTCAGCAGTCCGACCCCAGGAGAGACCCTATTCTTGTACCTAGCTGTTTCGGAAGGTGCAGTCTGCTCAGTGCTGATTAAGGAAGAAGGCAAGGTCCAAAAGCCGATCTACTATGTCAGCAAACTGCTTCGCAATGCGGAAACGAGGTACAGTAGGATTGAAAAGATGGTGTTGGCCTTGATCACCTCAGTTCGAAAGCTACGACCGTATTTCCAAGCACATTCCGTGATGGTCCTGACTGACCAACCTATCAGGGCGGTGGTCCACCGTCTCGAGACTTCGGGAAGAATGACCAAATGGGCCGTCGAGCTAAGCGAGCATGACATACATTTCCGGCCTCGCCCAACCATCAAAGCTCAGGTGCTGGCCGACTTCCTTCTCGAATGTACCATCCCGGAGGATGGTTCTACCCCGGACTCCCCGAGGAACCAAAGGCTGGAGCCCGATGGCTCCTCCACGTCGACGGGTCATCCAATGCCCATCACTCCAGTGCGGGTCTAGTTCTTACCAGTTCTGAGGGGATGATCTTCGAATATGGCGTCCAATTCTTCTTCCTGGCTTCCAACAGCGAAGCCGAGTACGAAGCTCTGTTAGTCGGTCTCTGAATCACCCGCAATCTGAAGGTGGAAAAGCTCAGCGCCTTCACCGACTCTCAGTTGGTAGCCGGCCATGTTCGGGGAGAATTTGAAGCCCGGGAGCCGAACATGATTCGATATCTCCAGGAGGTGCGTAACTCGCTTCCCCATTTTTTCAAATTTGAAATTATTCAGATTCCCAGATCTGAGAACGCCCGTGCCGACCTACTCTCCCGATTGGCAACCGCGGAGACGATGGATGCCGAACAAAAATTCCACCTGGAGACTCTGGAAAAGTCGAGCATCACGGAAGCCGACCGAGTGATGCAAGTTGAGGCTGAACCATCCTGGTTCGACCCTGTCCTCAAATATCTTAAAGAAGGGTCACTTCCGTCCGACCAAAGAGAGGCTAGGAAGCTAAAGCTGCAGGCCGCCCACTACGTGTTGATTGACGACCAACTTTACAAGCGATCATTTTCCATGCCGCTGCTTAGGTGCCTTCGCCCATCAGAAGCGGATTACGCTCTGCGCGAGGTACATGAAGGGATTTGCGGCAACCATTTGGAAGCCGATCTCTATGCCACAAGGTGCTGCGACAAGGCTATTACTGGCCGACCATGCAAAAAGACGCGGACGATCTAGTCCGAGCCTGCGACCCCTGCCAAAGACATTCAAGCATCCAAAGGCTCCCTTCCGCCGAGCTAGTTTCTATATCCTCCGCTTAGCCCTTTGCCAAATGGGGGATGGACATCCTCGGCCCATTCCCGCTTGCAACGGGACAGCGGAAATTCCTATTCGTCGCCATCGACTACTTCACCAAATGGGTCGAGGCGGAAGCGGTCGCACAAATTACCGAACCACGAGCTAGAGACTTCGTCTGGAGGTCCATCATCTGCCGATTCGGCCTCCCCCACACTATAATCACCGATAACGACAAGCAGTTCGATAACTCCAGGTTCCGCCAGTTCTGTGAGGAGCACGGAATTCGTCACCACCTTACTTCGGTCGGGCACCCACAAGCCAACGGAGCGACCGAAGTGACCAACAGGACCCTCCTCCAGGGAATCAAAGCTCGCCTCTCCAGAGCCCAAGGCAGGTGGGCGGATGAGCTGCATCATGTCTTATGGGCCTACCGCACTACCCCGAGGATCCCGACGGGTGAAACCCCATTCCAAATGGCTTTTGGTATGGAGGCCGTTATCCCTGTGGAAGTCGGCCTCCCATCATTGCGGGTGGAGAGTTACTCAGAGGAAACCAGCAACTAGCAGCTCCGCACCAACCTTGACCTAGTGGAAGAGGTCAGAGAGAGAGCCCGAATCAGAACGGCTGCTTATCAGCAGAGGGTGGCCTGCTATCATGCCTCTAGGGTCAAAGGAAAAGCCTTCCTGCCTGGCGACCTTATCCTCCGAAAGGCTTCTGTTTCCAAACCGCTGGAGCAAGGAAAGCTGGCGCCAAACTGGGAGGGCCCGTACCAGGTAGCGGAGATTATTGGACCGGGAACCTACAAGCTGTAGGATCTGGATGGGAAGTCCATTCTCCGGACTTGGAACGCGGACAACCTTCGTAAATATTATCAATAGGGTATGTCCTCCCTGAATTCATCTTCACATGCCTCACTACACGTTCCTGCTTATCTGTTTCCTCAAAACCTGTCGCGTGAATCATTATGCACTGCATTGCTATAAATTGAAAGAAGAAACAGATACTGCTTACCAATCCTCGGCACAACCGAGCTGTCTATTTGAACAGGAAATCTCCGAACCTTGGCAGGGCCAAGTAAAATATTCTCCGAACCTCGGCTGGGCCGAGCAACAAAATTTTCTGAACCTTTGCAGGGCCAAGTAAAATATTCTCCGAACCTCGGCTGGGCCGAGCAACAAAATCTCTGAACCTTGGCAGGGCCAAGTAAAATATTCTCCGAACCTCGGCTGGGCCGAGCAACAAAATCTTCGAACCTTGGCAGGGCCAAGTAAAATATTCTCCGAACCTTGGTTGGGCCGAGCAACAAAATCTCCGAACCTTGGCAGGGCCAAGTAAAATATTCTCCGAACCTCGGCTGGGCCGAGCAACAAAATCTCCGAACCTTGGTAGGGCCAAGTAAAATATTCTCCGAACCTCGGCTGGGCCGAGCAACAAAATCTCTAAACCTTGGCGGGGCCAAGTAAAATATTCTCTGAACCTCGGCTGGGCCGAGCAACAAAATCTCCGAACCTTGGCGGGGCCAAGTAAAATATTCTCCGAACCTCGGCTGGGCCGAGCAACAAAATCTCCGAACCTTGGCAGGGCCAAGTAAAATATTCTCCAAACCTCAGCCGGGCCGAGCAACGAATCCTCCGAGCCATGGCAGGGCCAGGTAAAAATCATTCGGGCTAAAATCCCAGATAAAAACCGAAGTACACGGGCCCCGACTAAAGCCGGGCAGCCTCCAAATAGTCCCTGAAGGACTTCGTCCGGTTTGAAAACGAGCGCGTTAAGCAAGAACCGTCGACGCACAAAAAGAAGCCACCATTGGCAAACCCCTTTTAGAGGCCATTGAGCCCCGCATAATTGGCCAGAGGCCCCAAGCAGAGCTAGGAGATCCCCCTTTACTACTGAAAACCTTTGGGTAACGCCCCTATGACCCGTCGTTCAAAGCATCTATATCAACACACAAAAACGATGGGGCCACGCCAACACCCTAAATCCATCACACGGATCAAGGCCATAAATTCTTGAAGAAGAGGACTTCCAAAGCAAGATCCATTTTTCATTTAGAGAAAGGGGACTACAAAAAGACAGTAAAAAAAAAAAACAAACAAAAACAGGAAGAGAGGCCCTAAATCAGAATCCGGAGTCACTCTCGGGGGCTAACAGTTCCTCCAAGCGCTCCGTCAGGTCGGCCACATGCTGACGAAGGGACGCGATCTCCTCTTTTTGCCGGTCCACCACCCGGCGCTGGGCCTCAGCCTCCCTTGAGCACACATCCATGTACTCTTCGATGACCCTTACGAGCTGTTGATTGCTCGTGAGAGTCGACACCAATCCCAAACCATCGACAGTAATGGAGGTACGCCTCCCCTCCGAACGCAGCATGCTGTCGAGTGAGGAACGTAACTCGCCTGATGATCGCCCTGGATAGGCCATTTTTTTGGAACTTAAACCGAGGGATGGCCAAAACCGATGCCCCTCGGTCATATTCATACTCGCCAGGTAGGTATCTCTACCGGTCGTGCCGTAACCACCGACCCATAAGAACTTGCCACGTGTCGCCATTTCGGTGCCTGCGAAATCCGAAGCGTCGCGCCCCATCCCAAGCGAGATCGGTAAGCGCGAGCAATTTGTTCGAGAATTCCCCAAGTAGAACATTTTCCGATCTGTCGGCCCTCGCAATAAATGCATTCGGCGCTTCCCCGAGCCTCTTAATGCTGGTCTCTTCTTCGGGAAACGCGGAAGTCCGGCATTCAGCCAATAACCTATCCCCTCGGGAAGAGAAGCGACACCAATAAAAAAGCGTAACGATATACCGCTTGTTCCGCCTTGGCGCCCCTTACCAAGCGCCGCGTGGGCCTGACGCTGTGGCCCACATTCACAACTAAGTTGCTCCCTTGAGCCTGAATCTCCGAACCTTGGCAGGGCCAAGTCAGTTATCTCCGAACCTCGGCTGGGCCGAGCGACTGAATCTCCGAACCTTGGTAGGACAAAGTCAAAATATCTTCGAAACTCGGCTGGCCCGAGTGACAGGTTCCCTGAACCATGAAGGGAAAAAGTACGGATTCCCTGAACTTCAGCCAAAGCCAACCCACGATAAACCGAGCTCCGGTAAAAGTGAAGCACAAAAATATCAGGCTTCTGACCAAAGTAAGGAGCATGTTTCGCCGAATGGTTTCTGAACCGCCACGTACGAACCTCGATTGGTTCGGACGGCGTGGGGATCCTCGTCTAAGGACGAGCAGGACGCCTTTGTACCCCACAAATAACAATAATAGCAAACTTGGCACAGAAAAGATAGAGATTGAAAGACAGAATATAACTCTCTTTATTGCCGATCAAGATCAGTTACAAATGCCTCACAGGCGTTACAAGAGCATTGAAATGCATAAAATAAAGGCAAATACAAAACTCGGGCAACTGCACCAAGGCAGACCTAGGCAATCATGATGCTCCAGCATCCGACCACCGAACTAGATAGGTCGCATCCAGACAGCTCGAGCTGATAGTAGCCAGTCGACATGGACCAATAGTTGCGACTGGCTTCGGTTGGCAGCGATATCTCGGTGACCCAACCAAGATATCTGGATGGCCATCCCAGACCACCCACCCGAGGGACCCCTCGACGAGCAGGCAGGGGGCCAGCGGACCCTGGCGTCAGAATGCTCTCCCAAACCGAATGTGTACCGCCACGCCATGCCAAGTCTCAAGGACAAGGAGTCGGCGGGCGGCGCACCTTCACCCCCTTTCCGTGTGGTAAAAGATTCCCCAGGCGGCCGAGCCCAGGAATCTGAATTGGGGAAGGAGAAGTTCAAGTAAGTCATGAGAGGCCTGCGTGCACTTCCTACCATGCGTCCCCAAAGGGGAACCGCAAAGGCCACACTGGAAGAGTTATTGTGCGCTCTCCGTGTGATCTATGTGCCCTCCTTATGCGCTCTCCGTGCGATCTCCGGGACTCATCCCCTAAGGATGAGCCGTTCTTCGGCATCTCCCTAGTTGCCCCAACCATCCGGAGGCAAAAGGCTTGCAAGAGAAAAGCTCGGCCCTCTCACTCGCAGCAACAGAAAAATGAGCATAATGGAAGCTCTAATGGAAAAGAAACTTTGGGGATGACCAAGCATGACCCCCATTTTCCCCTTTTTATAGGCCAAAACAAACCGGGAAAGTTACCCAAGCTGTAAGTCCTGAGACCCAAACATCCGGCCCACGCCTCCACGTGGCCCCTCAGTATAGGCGTGACAACCCGTTGCGCGCTGAGCCCACCGCTTGAATCGAGACGCGCGCGATGATTTCCCCTCTGATACCAAATCGCAACCATTAAATGCGAAGGATTGACCACTGGCATTACGGAAATTGGCAGGTTCAGAATATAGTCCTGGGAAAATAACGTTCTCCAATGGTAGACGGCTGCATGCACGGCACGACAAAGTAACCTGCATGGGAAAAAGAGCACCTTCCGGAAAGCTCTGCTACAGCTTTATGTTCCCCACTACGCCGTATCATCAATTCTGGTGAAATAAAAACCGAATCGCCTGCGGGACAACAGGGCATTGGCAGAATAACAGAAAGCGCGAAGGCCTACCTTCTTCATCGGCCCAAGACGACCTACTTCGCCTGTCGGCCCCAGCCGACCTACTTTGCCTGTCGGCCCCAGCCGACCTATTTCGCTTGTCGGCCCCTGCTGACCTATTCTATTCGCTGGCTCCGGCTGACCTACTTTGCCCGTCGGCCCCAGCCGACCTATTTTGCTTGTCGGCCCCTGCTGACCTATTCTATTCGTCGGCCCCAGCCGACCTACTTTTCTTGTCGGCCCCAGCCGACCTACCTTCTTCGTCAGCCCAAGCCGACCTGTTTCGCCCATTGGCCCCAGCCAGTACGTTTCCTTCAATCCCAAGATATGGATGACCTAAGAGCGTCAGTGAGCCATAGGTCGCTCACAATCAAGGCGGAAACGACATCAAGGTCACGCAAGGAAAACACTTAAGTGAAAACGGGAAATTCATTCATTAAGAAACGACAGACAGACTTCTGAAAAATGAAATACAAGAGTGGCCCCTAAGGGTCAGGAACCACATCAGCTCCGGCCAGACTTTCGGTTACATCTACAGAAGCGTGACTAGACTCGCCCTTCTCTAATATTTTTGCCCCCTCAGCGAAGTTTGTGACCGTCCCCTAGAAATTGCGGCTTCGCTGGAACCCGGGACGACACCAGGGTCAGTGTCTGAGACGTCGACATATTCGTCCTCTTCTTCCCCCTCGACTCACCCTCATCAGGAGTTTCAGCATCCAGAAAGAGATATCCCATTCCGGATGCTCGCTGGATATCTTCTCTTTACATTCCTGCTGCCCGTGTTGGAAGGCGCCAACACTGATAGCATCCTGCCTCCTTTTGAGTATGGCGAGCTGCATGTTGGCCTCGGCAGCCTGTTTCTCAACCTCCGTGACTTGGGCCCGCAGAATGACATTTTGCTCCTCGAACTCGCCGGCCCGCATCTTGAATTTTGAGCTCTTGTTGCGGCTAGACACAAGCTCACCTTGAAGAGCCCGAACCTCCAACTCCAACTTTGCCATCTGAAAAAGCCAAAGTAAGTTGGCATCACAAGAAGCCAGTGGAAAAAGCTAAAAAGGGGGGGGGGGGGGAATGAGATCGTACCTCCTCCTCTTGTCTGGCCAACCTCTTGGCCAACTCCTCAGCCTCGCTCCTGGCCCTTGTCCTGTCAGCCCCGACTAGCTCGACTCTCTCCTGCAGATTATTGATCCTCGACTGTTTGGCTCCGATTTCCTCCTGGGCTTGGGACAGCTCATTGTTCACTCGAGCTATCACCCCCTGTTGCCATTTAGCGCCCTCCGTCAAGTGGACAATTTCACTGTCGCAGCGCTTCAGTCGCTCCTCCACCTCGTCGAGCATCCTGGTCAGGCGCTTCCTCTCGTCGGCAGCTTCCTTCCCTAGCCGACCCATGCTCTCGCTATGTTCTCTCTGTATCGCCTTCATCTCCGCGGAATGTTTCGACTCGACCCTGGCCAGCTCCAAGCACGCGTTGTCATTTTTCGCCAGAAGTTCCTGCAACTCCTCCACCCTACGCTTCTGCTTGGACACCTCGGCCAGAGCGACTTGGTGTGCCGCCCTTATTCCCTTCAAGCTCCTATCAGTCATGTCCATAAGCTCTTCAAACTTCTCAGACACTTTCAGTCATGATCGAAGCTCGACATTATCCTTCCTGGCCTGAATGCTGGCCCCCGTCGCCAAACTCAGACGCCAGCACATTGCCCGAGAAAGCAAAATGCTCTACAAGACAAAAGATGAATAAAAGCCCACGATGCGGTCACTCGGGAGACGTCCACCGCACAACAGAAATAACTTACCCGCGAGGCATAGGCCCGAGTCATCCTCATCAGGGTCGTGTTATCGATGTCGGGAAGGAGATGGATACTCTCGGCCATGCCTTGCTGACCGAACACGGCATCGACCAGCTCCAAGTCCGCGAACTTGTCTGGCGAAGGATCCGCACCCGGATACAAGGCCGACCTCATTAAGGCAAAAAATGCCTCCTCAACGTCGGCGCTCGAGCTACTGGGCTGACCGTTCCCGCCTGAGGGACCGATCTGGGCAATCTCCGCTTGAGAGGCCCCCAATTTCCCAGCCTCCTCTATCAAGGCCTTGGCTTGGACTTCTTTGGATAATTCGACTAGCCCAAGTGCCAGCCTCCCCAAAGCCTTTTTCAAAGGAGCTCCCAATGCAGAGCTCCCGCCTTGCTGCGTCTCCTCCTTTGACACACCTTTCCCGGTTACCACCATCTGTGTCTCCGCCACTGGGCCCCCCGGGGTCTCGGCCCGTCCTACCACTTGCATCTCCTCCGCAGGCTTCCCCGAAGCCTCATTTTGACCTGCCTCACTACTACCGGACTCCCCCACAGAGAGACCGAGAGAGGGCTCTCCCTGAACCTCCCCGGCTGCGGCTGCCGCCTCTCCCTCTCCTGTTGGAGCCAAAGGCGATCCCGCGGGGACGGTAGGCTCCTCGGTGATGACCACCTCCGCTAAATCCGTCGGTGGTTCCTCTTTCAGGGGGAACGCGGTCGAACGAGCCAACAGAGCCTCGTCCGAGCTGTCTGATATTTCCAACACGGAAGGGCCGGGGGCCACAACCACTCTCCCCGGATCCTCCTTCGCCCCCGGCACTTCTGCCGTGACTGCACCGGCGCCTGGCGGGCTTCTTGCGGAGATGTGAGCCCTTTTCTCGGGCCTGCCACTATCCGTGCCACTGCTCTCCCTGGGGCGCTTCCCTCTCTTCCACTTGGAGAGGCTCGTCAAAGCCGACCTCTGGGCTGAGGGAACAAAACATACACGATCAGATCCAAGCACATTCATCGAGAAAACACACAGCAAAAAATTTAAAAAGGAGATTCACCTTGCGGGTCCAGGGGGCTGAGCCCTGCTGCGAAAAGGGCCTCCTCCGATAGCAAGTCGTTGGCCGAAAACATCTGTCCATTATGAAGGACGTCCAAGTCCCTCTCCTCCTGTGCCAACAATACCGGATGCGTCTCGCATCCCTCACAAAATCCCCCCATCTCCGAGGGAAGCCGGAACCGATGTTCCCCTCCGCGATAACGAACTGACTCTTCCACCCCTTGATGAAAGATGGCTTATCCGCAATGACGTTGAAGGATCTCTGGGGTCCGATGTAGGGCCACTCTGATTTCCTCCCGGGAATCAAGTTGTAGCAGGTGCGGAAAAGGGGGAGAGTAGCGACGATTTGAATCTGGTGGCACATCGAGATAAATTCGACGATGCTCTACCAACTGTTTGGAGCCACCATCGATGGGCAGATATTATAGTGGGTCATGATTTCCTTCACCAAGGGGTGGAGAGGAAAACGGAGACCCGCCTTCAAACTATCTTCATAGACAAAAACCCCAAACTCTAAATCCCGAGTAACTCTATCCTCGGGCTCGGCACCCGCAGAACGACATCCAAGGGCATCTCATACCACTGGTGAATCCTCCCCAAATCCTCGGCAACGATTTCTGAGACCACGTCGTCGGGGCTCATCGCCATCTCAGTTGAAAGGAATACCAAGCAAAAATGATAAGCATCGAAGAGGATGAAAGGCCGAAACTTTTCAAAAAACAAGATGAGAGGATGCTGCGAACGTGCACATATATATATATATATGGTACGTCCATCGCCTTGCTTCCCCACTAAGGAAGCCACCTTGAGGAGATAGGGCGTCTCACCCGAGGCATCCGAAATCGCCTCGACAAACGCCCGATCGATCGGGATTCACGACGTGGCGTAATCCCAGCCGTCACTTTCGAAAGAGCCTTAGCCCCGAAGGCAGCACGGCCCTGTAGCATTAATTAGGGCATCATCGCACGAGCTACCTGAACCAAGACGTCCCATCCGAGACGCGCCATTTGAACTTGTACTCCCTATGCCCGAACCTACGCTTCGAACTAGGGAGTGGAGGGCATGTGTTGGGGGATAAAATCAACATTGCATTAATATTCGTGTGAGGCGGCTAGGGCCGACCTCTTCGGGCTTCCGTAGCTCGGCCCCCCCCGGGCTTCCGTAGCTCGGCCCCCTCCGGGCTTCCATAGCTCGGCCCTTCCGGGCTTCCCTAGCTCGGCCCTTCCGGGCTTCCATAGCTCGGCCTTCCCGGGCTTCCCTAGCTCGGCCCTTCCGGGCTTCCGTAGCTCGGCTCCCTCCGGGCTTCCGTAGCTCGGCCCCCTCCGGGCTTCCATAGCTCGGTCCTTCCGGGCTTCCGTAGCTCGGCCCCTTCCGGGCTTCCATAGCTCGGCCCCCTCTGGGCTTCCGTAGCTCGGCCCCTTCCGGGCTTCTATAGCTCGGCCTTCTCGGGCTTTCCTAGCTCAGTCCCTCCGGGCTTCCATAGCTCGGCCTTCCCGGGCTTCCCTAGCTCGGCCCTTCCGAGCCTCTGTAGCTCGGCTTCATCGAGCGACCTAATACGTACCTCCACGGAACCTGGCGTGGGAGAGCCCAGGCTTACCCAAATGGCACCCTAGGCAAGGGATCATGTCGAGGCGTGGCCTAAAACCTATCGTAACCGCCCCAGGTCTACTCGACCGGATCTCGAAACATCAAGGTGCTCTCCCAGCCGTCGATCCCCTAACAAACAGGATACGGATTCCATGGCCCCACAACGGCCTGATTCTATCCACCTCCATGTTCCAATAACCTCTGAACCTTCCAAAAGATGCTCAAGGTCCAGGTGACAGTCTATAAATTGGACACCCCAGATTTCCTCAGGTACGCATCTCCTGGCGCACACGCACCCTTTTTTTTACACGCGCACTCCCACTGCTCTCTCCGGCAGCTCGTCGGTGCTCCTGCCCTCTGGAGTTTCTGATTGGCCGCCCCTGGAGAGGCTTTCCGGAGAGATCTACCTCCCCATTGTCTGGTTGATCGCCGATTTCTTCTCCACTGACTTGAGCATCGGAGGGTCTTCCGCGGAGGGCCACCCCCAGCGCCTCCGCGTGTGGACTTCTTGTGCAGGTCCGCCCCCCTCTTCCTGGAGATCGACCGCGCTCGAGTCGAAGGACGGATCCCAGCGGCAACAGAGGGTATCACGCACATTTATCTTCCTCATTTAACTCATTTTTTTATAATAACCAAAGGAAACGGTCCGGGCTGTGATTGAGCGGACTCAACAAACTGGGTAGGGAGTGTTAGGCAGCTTCAAGCAACTCAAAGCATATGAAAAAGTCTTTATGCATCCAATGCAATGCAGTTTATACGTATCGCATCCAACAATTAACACGCAATGCAAGTGCATTCATGTGTATGCATATATCAAAAGTAAAATTTTTTTTATATATTTTTAACATGCATGCACATGCATCGCATATCAATCATCGAATGCAGTGCAGCTTCTGTTTCATTATACTCGATGCTGCTGCATCGAAAGCTACATCATATCCGATGCAGAAAGACTTTTTTCTCAAAACATAGGTTGGTACAAGACTTGATGAATATTAAAAAATTTATCAATCCTTAATTGGCAAAGAATGATCAACGGTCTCTAAGTTTACAGAGGGATCGATAAGAAAATTCATCTCAGAGATTGCATCCATCGAGCTTTGATTGAGAATAATGCCAAGGGGAAATAATTTAAATATGTGCAATGCAGTTAAGAATAAGGTCATTTTGTGATAGGGGTGCTGGGTCTTCTTTGAAGGCTATAGCCGGTGAGAATGTTGGCCTGGTTCAGGACCTTTGTCCCCGGTGAAGTCATCCCAGTTTGAAATGTCAGCTATTGAATCGAAAGGGCCACTGGCCTGTTCAGTAGAGATGGCTGATGAAAGCTCTATGTTGAAACAGGGTGTTGCTGATAGTATTATGATGGAGGACCAGGAAGGGGTCCCAGTTTCCCCCAGTTTGTAGAATGAAGTTTTTACTTTGGAATGTGAGAGGAGCACGAAAGCCATCTTTTTGATCCTCCTTTGGTAGATTGGTATAGTTATATAATTTGACATATGTGTCCTTTTGGAAACCAGGTTGTCGGGTGATAGCCTGTCTCGGTTTCGTAGGCAGATTGTTCACTTTTGGTCCTCTTATGCTATGGACGCTGATGGTCTGTCTGGTGGTATTTTGGCTATTTGGCGTACCTCTGCTATCACGATTGATGCTTTTCATCAATGTAGTCAGTAGATTAGCCTTGTTGTCTCTGAGGGATCTTCTGACCCCTGGCTCCTATCGGCGGTTTATGCCAGCATGGACTACCGGGAGAGAAGAGTTCTTTGGTCTGAGTTAAGCTCCCTTTTTGCTCATGGTCTTCCTTCTATCATTGCGGGTGATTTCAACTGCATTACTGAGGCTAATGAGAAATAAAGTGAAAGACGGGTAGCTGATACTCCAGACATCAGTGAATTTAGATCTTTCATTGCTTCAGCTGGATTGTTGGATTTGGGGTACTCGGGATCCTAATTTACCTGGTGCAATAATCGTCAGGGTTCTGCTCGTGTTTGGGAGAGGCTGGACAGAGCTATGGCTATGTCTCAGTGGCTTCATTTGTTTCCTGCGGTTACTGTCACCCATCTTTCTAGGATCGCTTCCGATCATTGCCCTATTCTGATATCCACGGAGGCTGATCAGTATCAGCGTAAGTAGTTTAGATTTGAGCAGTTTTGGATTGCCCACTCTGCTGCTCGTACTATTATTTCGCAGATCTGGCATCTTCCTGTTAGGGGCAATGCTGTTTATCGATTATCTCGCCGTCTTAAGATGGCCAGGCATAGATTATCCAGATGGAATAGGCGGGAGCTGGGGGATTTGGTTAGACAAATTGAACTGGTTGAAAAAGAGATTTGTGACATTCAGACTAAGGAAGACCTGGATGGTTTTTTGCTGGACTCTGATCTCTCTTCGCTACGGGATAAGCTTGCGCGGAATCACTCTCTCCTTCATCAACAGGAGGTGTATTGGTGGCAGAGGTCCAGGTTTCAGTGGATTCATGATGGTGACCGCAATACCAGATTCTTTCATCAGGCTACTTTGAAGCGGCATGCAGCAAACAGGATCCGAAGATCAGTTGATGATGAGGGGAATATTTAGGAGGACATCCACTCTATCAGGGATTAGCTTCTTGATTTTTTCCAGTCTAGGTGGGCTGAGTCCTCTGGAGAGGGGGGCCTGGTTATTCAGGTTTCGAACTCTGGGAAGGTCTCTTCTGTTAAAAACATCATGCTTGTCAGATCTATTACAGTAGAAGAGATTAAGGCGGCCCTTTGGGAGCTTGGACCGGATAAGGCCCCTGGGCCTGATAGGTTTTCGCCTTTCTTTTACCGTCACTATTGGGACATTGTTGGGCAGGAGGTGGTTTAGGCTATTCAGTCAGTGTTCCAATCTAAACACATTCCTGCGGACTAGAACCAGACCTTTATTTCTTTGGTGCCCAAGTGCACTGATGCCTCCCTGCCGCAGCACTTTTGACCTATTAGTCTTTGTACTACTCTATATAAGGTCTGTGCTCGGCTTTTAGCTCGCCGCCTTTGTTTGGTGATCCCCCGCCTCATTTCGGCAGAATAGGGGGCGTTTATTAGAGGGCGTTCCATTTCTGATAATGTCCTTATTGCCCAGGAGTTTATGCATAATCTTCAGAGAGCTCTGGCTAGCCGTTGTCTTATGGCTGTTAAGCTTGATATGGAAAGAGCCTATGATAGACTGAGCTGGGCCTTCTTGCACCACTCTCTTCAGGAGTTTGGGTTTGACAGTCTGTTCATTGAGTGGATCATGGCTTGTATACAGAGGCCATCCTTTTCTCTGATCATTAATGGGAGTCAGACTGAGTTTTTTCACTCTTCAATGGGGATTCGGCAGGGATGCCCTCTATCCCCCTTGCTGTTTATTCTGGCTGCGGATGATCTTTCTCGTGCTTTCTATCAAGCTCAGATAGATCGGCGGATTATCCCTTTTATGGCTGGTACTGAGGGCTCCCTGGTCTCTCATCTTTTATTTGCAAACCATTGCATCCTCCTAGGTTAGGCCTCCATTGATAATACGGCTTCATTCTACTCCATTATTCAGAGGTATTGTTAGGCTTCGGGACATAAGATTAACTTTCTAAAGTCTTCTATATGCTTTAGCCCGAAGACTTCTAGGGCTACTAGGGAAGCCATTATTAATTTGTTAGGTATATCTTCTCAGACTGATAGATTTATGTATTTGGGATCCATATCACGGGGTCGTCCCCGTTGCTCTGACTATTTTGACCTTGAGAGGAGGATTCGTCAGTGTATGGAGGGATGGTAGGTTACAGGCCTTTCTATGATGGCTAGGGTCATCATTATCCATTCAGTTCTTTCCTCTCTTCCTCTGTACCTTTGTCGAATACTGTCATTCCGATCACTTGCCTGAAGAGGATTGAGAGATGTTTCCATGATTTTCTATGAGCTTCCATGCAAGAAGGTCATGGTACTCACATATTATCCTGGGATATGGTCGCATGCCCATTCAAGTAGGCGGTCTCGGGATTCAGTCTCTGATCATTAGAAGGGATGCCCTTCTTGCTAGACATGCATCTAGATTCCTCCTGGAGCCATATTTCTTTGGAGTACTCTGATGCAAGCTAGGTATGGGGACTGGATGGCGGATTCTCGCATTAGGCCGCCTCGGGGATGCTCCTTCTTTTGGAGGGAAGTTTGCCGGTTCAGTCAGGCTATTCTAGGTAATATATCTTGGATGATTGGAGATGGATCATTGATAGATGTCTTGGAAGATATCTGGATTTCTGAACTTCCTCTCTCCCGATGGCCCTCATATATCAGTATTGATATCCCTCCCAGTTTAAGGGTTAAGGATTTGATCACCTTGGATCCCCCTGCCTGGCATACCCCATCGGTGACCCGATTCTTCGGGATGGAGCTCTCTAGGCGTATTCTCTTGATGCCTCTTACTCCTAGCCGGGTATCTGACTCCAGACTTTGGCAGAGTTCCTATCTATCTAGGGCTCCCACCAGGGACTTGATGGCGATATTCAGGCCGGTGTCGGAGAGATCAGTGGATGCTGCGTGGATTTAGAAGCTTCCCATCCTTCCCAGGGTGCAGCTTTTTATTTGGAAGCTTCGTGGGACTATCTTCTAACCTGTGCCCTTCTCTCTCGGAGGGATCTGTCGATTCAGCCGTCATGTCCTTTCTGTACGTTGAAGGAGGAGTCTTCTGAGCATGCTATCTTCATTTTCCCTAGAGCTAGATAGATATGGCGCATGGTGGGTTATCCAGTTAGGTTGGATGATTTGGGCTCCCCTCACTCCACTTTTTTTCTTGATCTGCGTAGAGGATCTCTTCAGAAAAGTGGTTTTTGGGCTATCACAGCTTATCAGATATGGCTTTCAAGGAACCAGCTCCTTTTCACGGATGATCACATTTCTTCCCTCAGGATTGTCAAGCAGATTCGATCTTTGATGGCGGACTGTGTCTGTGTTGGTTCTAACATCTCTGGCCTCTGGGGCTCCCCGCTACTTCGACAGCAAATCAGCATACGGTTTTTATCTCTTGGGAGCCCCCTCGTCCAGGGTTTGTCAAAATCAACTTTGATGGGAGTGTACGTGGTCGAGTGACTGGTTCTACTTTCGTCATCCGTGGTCCTCATGGTGAGCTACTGGGAGCTGGAGGTTTTGGTTCCCTCGACTCCTCTGTCCCTATGTCTGAGCTTCTTGCAGCTTGGGCCGGTATTTCTTATGCTGTCCGGACTCTTCATGCCTAAAGGATTCTGATTGAGGGTGATTCTAGGTCGGTCATCTATTGGCTTCAGAAGGAGAGTTGCCATTTCGGCCCCGCTAATCTAATTATTTTGGATATTTAGTCTATTCTGCGGGAGGTTGAATGCACCCAAATCTGCCATATTTATCGTGAAGCCAATTTTGCGGCGGACTGGGTGGCTTCTTCTGTGGCCCAGCATGCTGGTTTATGGATTTGGAAGCCGGGCGACTTCTGCCCTTCTCTGTTACAATAAATTATGTATTCTGATCTTTCTGGGCTGATTCGCACTAGACAAGTATGATTGCCCGTCTGTACAAAAAAAAAAGAATATTTTTCCTAACATTGAAAGAAAATGGTGGTGGCTAATTGAACTTTGCTAGCTCTTTGATTTCCATCATGTGATAATGAAGCAGAGGTGGAACTCAGGCTTTTTTTCAGTGTACTTATTCATTTGTTTAGTGCAAGGAAAAAATTTTGTACACTGCATCCGGTGCAACAAGTTCTACGTGGGCTGCACCGTTCCTTTTTATTAGTTCACATACGTACGATACCCATTAAAAAATGTTAAGACACCTTTATGATATTTTGAGAAAAAAATTTATGACATCCCAGTTTTAAACTTACGATACTCTAGTTTTAAACTTACGACACCCATTCAGAAAGCAAAAAAAAAAATTACGATACCCTAGTTGTAAACTTACGACATCGTAGCTATAAAATTATGACATCCACTTAGAAAATATGTCTGTACATAAATTTTAAAAATAAAAGCTGAACGGGTATTAATGCACGTCACATCAAAATTTAAGATGATACCCTAGTTTTAAACTTACGACAATCTAGTTTTAAACTTATGACATCCGTTCAGAAAGAAAAAAAAAATTACAATACCCCAGTTTTAAACTTACGATACCCTAGATCTAAACTTACGACATCCGTTCAAAAAATATGTCGTACACAAATTTCAAAAAAAAAGTTGAACAGGTATTAATGCACGTCAGACAGGTTTTTTTTATAGAATTTGTGTACAGACACTTTTTCTGAACATGTGTCTTAAGTTTAAAACCAGGGTATCGTAAGTTTAAAACTGGGGTATCATAATTTTTTTTTGCTTTCTGAACGGTGTCTTAACTTTATAACTACAGTGTCGTAAGTTTAAAACTGGGATGTTATAATTTTTTTTTTCTTGTTAAAGTATTGTATTAACTTTATAACTACGGTATCGTAAGTTTAAAACTACGTTGTCGTAATTTTTTTTCTCGGAATGTCGTAAAGCTGTTTTAATATTTTTTAATGGGTATCGACTAATAAAAAAAGAACGGTATAGCCCATGTAGAACTTACTGCACCAAATGCATTGTACAAAGTCTTTTCCTTAGTGCAAATGCTTTTAAGTGTTACTTTTCTTGAGGCCACAGACTGCTGATATTGTTATTTAAAAAGAAAATCAATTATAACCTATTTCATGTGGAAAGGAAAAGTTCTAAAAATTTTATAAGTAATATATGATAAATTGGAGACAGCACTTGATACCTATTTTGGGTTGATAGAATATGACGATTGCGTGGGAACTCTTCTAATTTCAGCATACTTCTGCATTCAAAGAGTATCTACCAAATTTGAGGGGTTTGCAAACTGATGAGAATATAACTGATGTTTTTTTTTTTTTCATCTATTTTCTTTGTGGGTGGGAGAATGAGATTTGTAATGTGCAAATTGGTTCATAGTGAAATTTTGAAAGCAACAATAGGATTAGCTTGACTACCAGGAGAAAAGCTGGTCTAAAAATATAATTATGTCAGGGAAATTTTAAGGTAACAACCGGTAGAACAATATACTTTTGTGCCTACGTACAACAAGTGCCGTTGCATGAAAGTGTCCTTCCCCATCAAGTGGACTTTTCCAATAGCGTATAAAGAGGGACGTGGGGTAAAGGGATGAGGACTTATATTATAATTATGATGGAAAGTGTCACCCTCTACCATATACGCACGGCACAAAACTGATTCTCAAACGAACGTGATGAAGAGGATCAACCATTAATTTGAGGCCATGCATGGAGGATACACAAGAGGACTAAGAAAGCTAATTAAATGTACTTACACTCAGAGATTTCGCTTCGTCCAATTGCAGGGAGTCTCATGCCTCAAACGTCTATGAGTCTAACTCTCCATATATACTCTTCCAACCGGTGGTTTCTATCTTATGAAAGATTATTAATCTTTTAAATTGACACTGATTTAATAGCATGGATATAATATAGAGAGCATATTCTTTTTTTCATGATTTGTATGCTTTGTTGGTTTTAAGATTTATTTTATTTAGGCCTTGACCTACTTGTTTCATATGGTAGTTCTCAGGGATTATCACCATTTATTGTCATTGCAGTTGTCTTATGTTATTTAATTTCTTTCGGTGCACTGACTTGGATCTGCCACAATTTTAGTTGCAACATTGATGGGATTTCTCAAAAAGTCACTAAAAAAAAGAAAAGCTAAAAGGGAGTAGAAGATAAAAGTATAATCATAGAACAGAAGTTTCAATGTTGAGATAATAATGTTGATAACACGCAGAATCTTAGTACAATTACAGAAATAGTCGAACAACAAGCAAAACATAAAAGCATTACATAGCTCTTGCTGCAAGCCGATCAAGCCTAGCGGCTGCTTATTTAGTGCATGGATTGATACAAAGTTAAGACAACGTACTAGTGACCACGGATCAGCCGATGGCCATATATACTAATACAAACAAGGTGTTGGTACTGGTCATGGCTTGGGGGGAGGGCATTTGCATTTAGGGCATTTAGGAGGTGGAGGAGGACGAATAGGGCATCTGCATTTCATAGGGCATGGAGGAGGAGGCTTTGGCTTTTTCTTTGGGCATTTGCATTTTTTAGGGCATGGAGGAGGAGGAGGAGGCGGGCATTTGCAGTGCTTAGGGCATGAAGGAGGCAGTAGTCGGGGCAGCTTTGGAGTATGGTGCCCCTTTGGAATATGGCCATAAGCCCAGTCTGAGTCCTCGATCCCAGTAGTAACATCAGCTTCAGCTCAGCTTCTGCACAACCAATTACAAATTATATCCAT
This sequence comes from Calamus simplicifolius, assembly GCA_900491605.1. Lineage (NCBI taxonomy): Eukaryota > Viridiplantae > Streptophyta > Magnoliopsida > Arecales > Arecaceae > Calamus > Calamus simplicifolius. Next base: position 267,854 of record UESW01004762.1, on the reverse strand, counting down.
ATTATCTTATCAAACAAGATTATTTAAATTTTTTTAAGATAAAAGTTTAAATTTTATAACATCATAACAATATACATCAAAATCTACTATTGTTTAAATATGAATTGAGGTTATGATAAGGGTAGGCTCTTGTCTCCATTTTAAACTATTTTGGAGGATTATATTGACTTAGGAAGGAGACAAAGAAAGCTTGATTCCTATTAGACTATTTCAACCGAAAGGTAGGATGTTTGTATATGTGCATGTGCTTGTGTGTACATATGTATACATATATGTATATATTTATAATATGTACACATGTGCACATATATGTATATTATGAACATATGTATCTATACAAGTATGTATTGTTGGATTAAGGGATGGATATATAATGAATTATTAGATCTTAGGACTTTGATTATATATTTATTTATTTAATCAATTAAATATTAATCCAAACCTTACCCAAGCTTGACTCAAATTTGATTTAGTTTGATGAATCATTCTATTGTTTGGATTGGTTTGAAATTAATTGGTTTGAAATTCAGAATCCTGAAGTCAAGCTCTACTCTCGTAGAATTGTCACCGTTGGTGCAAATACGTGCGATCCACTGTTCTATTAATTGATCTCAAGCGTTTTCCGCTTTCTGATAAAAAGGCATCAATTTGTGCATAAAAGTTCGGCATGCTGGCTGGTAATTCAACATTTGACCACATCAATGTCATGCAGCTGAGAACTTTTTGCATGCATGGATGTTCCTGTCATTACTGTTTCAAATATGAGATAAATTTCACATAATGAAACAACATTAAACAAAAGAAAAAAAAAAAAAAACACTACCAGTGAGAGACTACCAGCAATTAAAAGGAGTTCTGCAATCAGTGAGACCATTGCAATTAAAAGATAAAAAATCACGAGAACAAAGAGGAGTTCAATTTTGGCCGGAGTATGGCCACATTCAGGGAATCAATAATGGATGTGAGACCAATAAAAATTTCAATCCCATCTACATAACTATTATTGTTCAAGCTCTGATCACCAAGCTAACTGTGCTTGAATGTGTACATATTTTGAGCCATAACTAATGACATGTTAATTAAAATTAATAACATTTATGCTGTGATGAATTTGTTTTAGATTTTGAAATTAAACTAATGAGTTTCTTAAATTAAAGAAAGAAAATAAATCGATTAAGAAAAAATGAAGGAAAAAAAAAAAAAAAAAAGAAGAAGAAGAAAGAAGTAAGAAAATATAAATGAGGATTGAAGAAAACAAACGTAAGGTAAGGCTCACTGGTTTGAGTATCGTTGGCATCATCTATCGTAGCCGTATTTGGCTGGATGATTAGACTGCAGACCACCAAGAGGATGAAAATTGCCTTAAAAAGCGTCATTCCTTTCTTTTTTCTAAGTGATAACCCCCTCTTCCTTGCTTTTCTGAGGCACAATGATCCTTCCATCCGTCCCCCGGCTTATATAGAGCATGGGCAACGTGCATTGGTGGAACAAGCCGTCACTTTTGCGATGGTCCACCCCCTCGCATCGGCCGCGGAAAAAAGAAGGAAGCTTATAATTTTTTCGCTCCGGACGCATCCTGCGAGGCCGCTGTCGCCGGGCCGGTTGGCCTTAGAAATTTTTCTTTTTTAATCTTTTCTTTTCTAGAGATTACGAGGAAAGGAGTGCAGATCTCAACAACTACAGTCGCACGCTTTGGTGGGTTCAACAACATATTTAATTAGTATCCTAATTTCTCACCTGCCCAACCCCCCATCTTGCAACTCATGCTAAAAAAGTACTATGATAATTATAATAATTCAAATAAATGCTAAACAAAAATGCTCAAATAAATGTAAGAGAGACAAGAGTTGTAAGGGAAAACTAGTTACTCTATTTCTATAAATATAAAAAAAATAAATTAGGTTGCTATACCGGCATTATTCAAGGCCTTGTTTTGCTCATACATAAAGATTTTGGTTAGTTGAGCTTTTGATAGTAGTTTTTGAAAGTAAAATAATTGAAAAAGGCTATTAATTGTTTGATGATGATGTTTCTAAAATGACATATAGTGTTGCCCAGTTAAGCAACCCAAGAAGGAAGAAGGGGTGAATTGGGTTCTTTCAAAAAATCAGCAAGTATGTGTAATTTTAAAACTAAAGATCAAAAAATACTATGTAAAGTGAAGATCAATTAAGCATAAATAGCCAATCATATACGAAAAAAAAATTATAGTAGTTTGGTGCTAACATTGCACCTACATTCACTTCCCAAAATCTCTTGAGAATTCACTTCACTAATCGTTTCATCAATGATTACCGTCTCTAGCTAACTCAGCTAACTTCTTATTTAAATGGCATAAGAATGCCAAACAAACCACTAATTTTGGATTTGGTACACTCAAGATAAGTTTTAACTAAGTTAAAACTCAAACAAGCAAGAAAAAAAAAAATCAAGTATTAAAGCTTCTAAGTGAGCAAATAAAATAATAACGATACTTTGTAAATTATGAGGACTCCTTTTACATGAGCTTCTTCTTCTTAAATGATGTAGCTTGAGCACTTGAGGAAGCTCTTGAGTTGCTTGGTAGAGCCTTGAAAGAGCTTTTGATGATTTTGAATGCCTTGAAGCATAGGAGCTTTTGAAAATATGAAGGTTGAAATCTCTTAGTTTTTTTTCTAATTTTTCTTGTTTTTCTCTTTTTTTCTCTTTTTAAATCACTTAATTGATTTATATTTAAAGTCTTCTACAGAATTACAACGTTTACTAGCCAGAGTAGTCGACTCTCATACCGATTAATGGGTGCATGGCTTCTGTAATTTCAATCTGGGACTAGAATTTTCTTCAGTAGCCAGCATAGAAATTGACTACTCTGTTTTAAATCGCCAGAAATCATTCCAATACCATAAAATCCCTTGTTTTGATGAATTCAAGGATGCTAGCTCTTGTATCTTGATTTTTCTTCATGGAATATCTCTCCAAATATTTGAATCTTGATCATTTAAAGCCTGAGTAATCCTTCTTTGGTTTTTTTTTGATGAATCAAGGGTGCTAGCTTATGTATCTTGATTCTTCTTCATGGAACACCTTCCCAAACATCTGAATTTTGATCATTTAAAGTTTGTGTCATTCTTCTTTGGACTTATTTTTCTTTCAATCTTCTTTCCTTGAGTCAAAAGCATTGTTGAGAGCTTGAATTCCATATTCTTCTTCATGATAACTTTTAAGTACCTGCTTTTTACTATAACTCCATACCAAACTCATTAGCCACTTAATTATGTTATGATCATCAAAATCAATATGGGGTCAATACATAGGAATATTTGTTTTGTAAAATGGTAATAAGACATTGCATCAAACTATCAACAATCTGATTGTATGTATTATGAAAAATTACTATTATAAAATATTCATAAAATATGCTATATTATAATGATATTATAGTACTATACATAGTATAAGAAAATATATAAAATTATAACATAATAGTATATTATTATACTACAAATTTTTTAATATAATGATGATAAATAGTATTATAATATTAGCATAATGTAATATTTGATTATTATAAATTATGATAAAATATAATATTATAATATAATATTAATATGCTATTATCATATTATATAAAATTATAATATGATTATATTATTTTGTTTTACTCTGCATAGTAATAATAATGTTATGTTAATACTATAATATATACTATTATGTTGTATTATATTATTATGATAAGTTATAATATTAATCGTGATTGTTTTCATATTTCAAACTCATTTCTAATTATAATGAAAATAATTTTTTAATAGGTGCAAGTGAAGGGAAGCATTTGTAGGTAGAAGCTCTAGATTGAAACTTTTGCCAAATAAACATTTTCTAGCTTTTGAGCAAAAGCACATCTAGCAAAAGTTGACTTAAAGAATTTACATGACATTTGTCTCCCTCAAGTGCTTTCTAATTTTGGAAAAGTACTTGTTGCCGCCAAATCACTTTTGAGGAGCGTCAAGTGACGAAAATGCTTCGTTGGCCTTCAGAGGAATGATAGGGACCGCCTCCTTCAGCCGGAAACCTGCAAGAAAAGTCCCGGACCGATGGCTCCGGCGGGGACCCTCCGACGCTCAAGTCAGCGATCTGGAGAACATAAATTTTTTAATGAAAGAGTAGAGATTGAGTCCCCCTCCCTCGTTGGGGTAAGGCCCTTTATATACCTGTTCGGGTCCCTCTTACCCTTCGTCCATAACAGCCAAATCATATCTTCTGTTAAGATCGGCTATAGCTGCTAAACGTGTGCCATAAGTATCGGCAACGGCCCATAGTATAGCAGTAACTGCCCGTGATCTTGGCAAAAGAGAACGGGTTGACGGGCCACGTGGAAGCTCCGCGTGAACAGCAATGGGTGATAAGGTTAGTCACATGGAAGTGCAACCATTGGGATAGAAGATGTCGTTTGAAGTTGAAGCCGGTCCCTCGTAGAGCATTAATTATGAGTTATAGATATGACACTGTTCATCGCCGAGGGGAATAGACCAAGGGGCTGAGGCCGAGACCGTAGGGAAAAAGCCGAGGCCGAAGCTGTTCATGGCCGAATAAAAAAGCCAAGGCCGAAGGGGCTAACGTGGCAGCCATAAATACGAGAGAATGCAGCGAGTGGATGCTCGTGGCCTTTGAGGCCATAAATGCTATAAAGACAGGAGAGAATAAGGCAATAAATGCTTAGCAAGTGGATGTACGTCCGCACAAGGCCAACGCGGAGACGCGAGGCCGACGCCAAGGCGCTGTTGAGGCCGACGCCGATGCTGTTGAGTCTGACGCCAACACTGTTGAGGCCAACGCCGACGCTGTTGAGGCCGACGCCGACGCTGTTGAGACCGACACCGACGTCAGGCGCTGTTGAGGTTGACACCGACGTTGTTGAGGCCGACGCCGATGCTATTGAGTCCGATGCCGACGTTGTTGAGGCCGACGCCAGGGGGCTAACGTGACAGCCATAAATGAGAATAAGGAAATAAATGAGATAATCGTAGCCTTTGAGGCCATAAAGGCTATAAATATGAGAGAGAATAAGGCAATAAATGCCTAGCAAGTGGATGGATGCGAGGCCAACACCGACCCCAGGCGCTGTTGAAGCCGACGCTGACGCTTTTGAGGCCAACGCCAAGGGGCTAACGTGGCAGCCATAAATGAGAATAAGGCAATAAATGCCCGGATAATCGTGGATGGAATTAAATATCCATTGCGTCTTTCAAAAGAAAGCGAGTAGAGTAGCGAGGCCGCCTAGGAATTAAGCCGTTCGGGAAGGCAGGTGAGGAGCCGTCTTGATAGGATGCCATCCAAAAATTGCTTTCTTTATTGCCTATGGGGTCAATCGGCCCCATCAAATGCCCCCCACACTCCTGAGCTTGTGTGCCCCGCGTTAGCTAAGCGAAAGGAGTGTAGGACTTTTTACCTTCGCATCTATCCTTTCCTATCAACTTCAACTATGATTCCTTCAAGTGGGGAAACCCTTTTCCTTTGGCGCTACCTTGTGTAGACGTCTTCATGCACTTTGGAGCCATGCTTTTGCCTGTTCAAAAAAAACTTTTGCAAAGTTTGAGGGTAAGTGGGTTACCCTCGACTGGCAGCCAGTAATCCTCTCCCTATACAAAGCCCGAAAGTGGATGCCCATCAACTATGAGTTGGGGAGTTGGTTTCTCCTAACTGTGAGTTGACTTTGGGTCTTCTACTTGTCATAAAATTTGAAAGTAGGTGCCCGTCAACTATGAGCTGGGGGTTGGCCTCTCCCAACTGAGTTATCTTGGGGCTTCTTAATGGCTGAAGGTGACCAGTAATATGTTGCTGGTACATAATTTAGATAAAGGTCTTACTCGATTGGCCATTGGCCATTGAGGCAGAGTTAGAGCTGCTGTGAAGCCTTGAGGCTGTAATAAAGCTGCTGAATCAGAGTTGAGGCCGTCGAGAGCCTTTTGAACCTCGAAGAGTAACCTGAGAGTCGTTGTGGTGGGACCATGCTCAGGAGCCTTTAACCCCGGAGGGTGATCTGAGAGCCGAGAGTCGTCAGGTGCCTTTTTCTTTGCGCCAATGATCTTTGCTGCTAGCGTTGGAGTTGAGCTTGAGTGCCGACGCGAAGTCGGGCTTGAGTGCCAACGCGGGGTCGGTCTTTGGTGCCGACGTGGAACGGTCTTAGTTGCTGACGCAGAGCCGGTCTTGGTGTCGACGCAGAGCCGGTCTTTGGAGCCGACGCGGGGCCGGTCTTTGGTGCCGACGCGGAGCCGGTCTTAGTTGCCGATGCGGAGCCAGTCTTGAGTGCTAATGCAGAGCTGGTCTTTGTTGCCGACACGGAGCCAGTCTTTGGTGCCGACGCGGGAGCCGGTCTTTGGTGCCGACGCGGAGCCGGTCTTGGTTGCCGACGCGGGGCCGATCTTTGGTGCCGACGCGGGGCCGGTCTTTGGTGCCGACGCGGAGACGGTCTTGGTGCCGACGCAGAGCCGGTCTTGAGTGCCGATGCGGAGCCGATCTTTGGTGCCGACGCGGGGTCGGTCTTTGGTGCCGCAGAGCTGATCTTGAGTGCCGACGCAAAGCTGGCCTTGAGTGCCGACACAGAGCCGGCCTTTGGTGCCGACGTGGAGCTGGTCTTTGGTACCGACACGGGGCCGGTCTTTGGTGCCGATGCGGGGCCGGTCTTTGGTGCCGATGCAGAGCCGGTCTTGAGTGCCGACGTGGAGCCGGTCTTAGTTGCCGATGCGGAGCCGGTCTTTGGTGCCGACATGGAGCCGGTCTTAGTTACCGACGCGGAGCCGGTCTTGGGTGCTGATGGTACATCAAGCTTTTGACGCTAACGCGAGGTTTGTCTTGAATGCCGATACAGAGTCGATCTGTGTGACATTTTAAGCATCAATAAAAGAAAAAGTCTTAAGTGCAGCATACTTAGCTCTTGCAGCACCCTTGTTTTCTTCTGCGGGCTTGAAACGCTTCCGCCCGCTGGTGGTCTGCCCCCCAGGGAATCAAGTTGGTTGGTAAGCTGGCTTTGCTGAATCTTTAGCTCCTTAAGGAGAAATCCTGCACCGCAGCCACTTTTATGGCTCTCCAGCTGCTAGAGTTGACTTTGAAACTAGGCTTGCTCGCCTTCTCTTTTCTCTCCATAGCGTTGCAGCGATCATTCTCCATGTTGTGGACATCATTTCCTTTTCCTTCTTCTCTACAGGGAGTTAATTCAGAAGGCTGATCAAGCCTTCCCACGGTGAGATATGTACTACTAATCCTTTTGGTGATGGAATCTTTACAGGGGATGGCAAGAAGTGGTGCCACCAAAGAAAGGATCTTCAAAGTAGAGTTCGGTGCTGAGCTAGACACTCTCTTGGGCTCCGATGAGTTCAAGACACGCTTTAGCAAGGCTTTTGGTGACTTTAACTCCATGGTATTCTAGAGATATGTCGATATGTTCTGCGACATCAAGAAGCTTCTGAACATTGGGCTGGAGGCTCAACTGAAGAAGAACCTCGAAGTGATTGATAACTTTGTGTACCAATTGGTTCTTCCTAATGCTATGCAAGCATCCTCTGATATAGGAGAAGATTGCCATTGAAATCAAAGAGATTAGCTGCCGCTTCCGCATGGGCTCGAGAGCCAGAGGTGTCGTCGCTCGCCGATGCGAGATACGTGAATCCGGCCAAACGACCATGGCCAGATGGTGGCCAAAGCTGGCGATGTCCGTGGGAGGAGTCGGTACGAGCATAGCTTTGGAAGACGATCGTTAAGATGCAGCAGCCATAGCACAGACTTCCATCGCGTGCACACAACCTTGTGCATGCAATCCACCTTCCTTCAATTATATGAATATATTACGTGCATGTAAACCTTACCCAGCCAAGGTGGAAGCAAGAGTTGGGGGGAAAAGGAGTTGAGTGAGACAGCTGGGAGCCTTATCCTTGCAATTGCGAAACTGGAACTCATTTGGTTACTGCTGGGAGAGGTCGGGGGCCGCCTAGAGAGTGAGGCCGCTGTGAAGTCTTGGGCCACCGTGGCTGTTGGGGAACGCGGCTGCTGTGGAGGACCTGGGCCTCTGTGAACATCGGGGGCCACCGTGGAGCCTTGGGCCGTTGAGAGAGAGAGAGAGGCTGGGAGCCGCCGTGGAGGTCGGGGGCCGCCATGGACTTGGGAACCGCTGTGGAGGAAACCGGGGCCGCCGTGATTTGGGGCCGCTGTGGAGTCTCGGGCCGCCGTGGGATTCTCGGGCCGCTGTGGGATCTCGGGGGCCGCTATGAGAGGGGCTTGATCGTTGAGGATGAGAGGCCGCTATGAGGGGCCGTCGTGGGATCCAGAAGCCGCTGTGAGGGGCCATCGTGGAGGAAGAGGCCGTCGTGGGATCCGGAGGCTTCCGTGGAGGAAACCGGGGCTGCCGTGATTTGGAGGCTACATTGGAGTCTTGGGCCTCCATGGAGCCTCAGGGCTGCTGTGGCCGTTGTGGAGGAAGAGGCCGTTTAGGAAGGCCGTCAAGGATGGCCGCCTCTGACTGATTATTGAAGCTTTGATTGAGCTCCTCTGGCTGCCAGTGTTGTTCATCCAGATGCCCCTTCATCTCATGATTAGGGTTCTTCCTAGACGGCTCAGAGGATGAGTAAGGGGAGGAGTGGCTGCTCGAGCAGAAGGTAGGAGACCGCAGTCTCTTGAAAGCTTCATGGTGGTGCTTAGGTGAAGCATGATGGTGATAAGCTTCTCTATGAGAAGATTTCCCGCGAGTGAATCGCTGGCTAACTGGTGCAGCTATCATGGAAGATGTGAGAGGCTTTGGCTGCTGCTGAGTGGCCAACGGGCGTTACTTTTGCAACTCATGAACTGCTGCATTTAAGGCTTGAACTTGTTGATTGAGGATGGTCAGCTGGTTAATTAGAGCAACTGAGGTTGGTGGTGAGGGAGGAGCATAGAGAGAGAGTGGTCCTTTGCTGCTCAAGGCTATGCGGATGCCCCCCGGCATGATTAGTGAGGACCTTCGGCACGCGCGTCACCACCATGGCTATCTTATAGGGGACAAAGACTTGTCAGGGAGACAGAGCTCTCTTTCCTTCAGCACATCCCCCTACCTGGCGTGCCAATCTGTTGCCGCCAAATCACTTTTGTGGAGCGTCAAGCGACGGAAACGCTTCGTTGGCCTTCAGAGGAATGATAGAGACCGCCTCCTTCAGCCGGAAACCTGCAAGAAAAGTCCCGGACCGGTGGTTCCGACGGGGACCCTCCGATGCTCAAGTCAGCGATCTGGAGAACATGAATTTTTTAATGAAAGAGTAGAGATTGAGTCCCCCTCCCTCGTTGGGGTAAGGCCCTTTTATACCTGTTCGGGGTCCCTCTTACCCTTCGTCCATAACAGCCGAATATATCTTCTGTTAAGATCGGCTACAGCTGCTAAACGTGTGCAATAAGTATCGGCAATGGCCCATAGTAGAGCATGGAAGCTCCGCATGAACAGCAATGGGTGGTAAGGTTAGTCACGTGGAAGTGCAACCATTGGGATAGAAGATGTCGTTTGAAGTTGAAACCAGCTGTCCCTCGTAGAGCATTAATTATGGAGTTATAACACTATTCACGTGCAAGGCACTGTTCATGTGACACTGTTCACGTGCATGACACTGATCACAGCCGAGGGGAATAGACCAAGGGGCTGAGGCCGAGACCGTAGGGAAAAAGCCGAGGCCGAAGCTGTTCATGGCCGAATGAAAAAGCCAAGGCCGAAGGGGCTAACGTGGCAGCCATAAATACGAGAGAATGCTATAAATGCCTTAGAGCGAGTGGATGCTCGTGGCCTTTGAGGCCATAAATGCTATAAAGACGGGAGAGAATAAGGCAATAAATGCCTAGCAAGTGGATGTACGTCGGCAGAAGGCCAACGCGGAGATGCGAGGCCGATGCCAAGGCGCTGTTGAGGCCGACGCCGACGCTGTTGACACTGTTGAGGCCAAGGCGCTGTTGAGGCCGACGCCGACGCTGTTGAGTCCGACGCCGACACTGTTGAGGCCGACGCTGACGCTGTTGAGTCCGACGTCGACGCTGTTGAGGCTGACGCCGACGCTGTTGAGACCGACGTTGATGCCAGGCACTGTTGAGGCCGACACCGATGCTGTTGAGGCCGATGCCGGCGCTGTTGAGTCCGACGCCGACACTGTTGAGGCCTACGCCAGGGGGCTAACGTGGCAGCCATAAATGAGAATAAGGCAATAAATGCCTAGATAATCATGGCCTTTGAGGCCATAAAGGCTATAAATATGGGAGAGAATAAGGTAATAAATGCCTAGCAAGTGGATGCATGCCGGCAGGAGGCCGACGCAGACGCGAGGCCGGCGCTGTTGAGGCCGACGTCGACGCCAGGCGCCGTTGAGGCTGACGCAGATGCTGTTGAGGCCGACGCCAGGGGGCTAACTTGGCAGCCATAAATGAGAATAAGGATAAATGAGAATAAAGCAATAAATGCTTAGATAATCGTGGATGGAATTAAATGTCCATTGCGTCCGAGTAAAGTAGCGAGGCCACCTAGGAATTAAGCCGGGAAGGCCGTTGAGGATGGCCGTCTTGATAGGATGCCATCCAAAAATTGTTGTCTTTATTGCCCATGGGGTCAACCGGCCCCATCAGTACTTTTGATCCCTCCAAATGTGTTTCAGAACAATACTTCAAAAGGACTAAGTCAATCTAGCCGACAACGGACTCCATTAAAACATTTGAAAGTAGTGCTTTTGTGAATAGTTATTTATTATTTGATAACTCATTACCAAAGAAGCAAGTATTTGTGATGGTTATTTTTTACATTTAGTAATGGATATAACCACCACAAAATGAACCTAGTAGCGGTCAATGAACTGCTGCTGTTGCACGGAGGCATTTTGCGACGGTTATTAGTCGACCACTAGAATAACCGCCACTAAATGACAGCGATGGTTGATTGTATTTTCTGATAGTCAGTGACCATCATAAATAATAAAAAAAATCATTAGGTTGCTCTTTTAATGATGTTTTTGATGATTATTTGTGATGGTTATTTTTTATTGATGACCGCCAGGATGTCATTTTGGATTTTTTTTAGCGACGATTTTGCAACCGCCGCTAATTATTTATTTTTAAAAATATTTTTATATATATATATATATATATATATATATATATATATATATATATATATATATATATATATATATATATATATATATATGTATGTATGTACCTGATTCTACAACATGAAATTATTCTTAACATTATCAACCATGGAAATTTTTTAAAACATATATTGAATAAAATTGTCAAAGAAACATACAATTAGTATGTCAATAAGTTATAATAATTTATCACAATATTTAACTAAATATTTCAAAATAGAAAATACTACAAATGCAAATCATTCCCTAACTATATGGTGCATGACTTGATAAAGATGAAGGGTGCGGAGCGTGTGCATAATCCTGAAAAAAAAAAAAGGATGTTAAATATCAAAGTAAATCTGGTAATAAAAGATTTCTGATCATAAACAAATATGAACACTATACCTCAGGATTAAGTATTGTAGCAAACTTCGACAGTGGTGGCGCATCTCTGAATACACCCTTGAAGATATAGCACACACAATTCTTTAATGTTTGTATTTCTTCATCTTTAGATTGTAGCTAAGACCTTAATTTTTCACTTCACTGGAAGCACCATAACTAACCTTAGGTGCAAATCTGTTGGCCCAGATGGCAACCCAAGAGGGGAGGGTAAATTGGGTTCTTAAAAAATTTAACACTTAAAACTATTTTTCAAGGTAAGGCACAAGAAGGAATGCAATAGTGGTGCTAAGAATGAAAGCATAGTAAAACAGATAGAGTAGAGAGAAAGACAAACAAGCACGATAAACATAAGAAATTTATAGTGGTTTGGTGTTAGCTACACCTACATCCACTCCCAAAGAACTCTTGGGCCAACACTATAATCATCTTAATTACAACAGAGTCATTTTACATGATCACAACTCGACCTTATTGTTTTATAGCGAGATCACAATGAACCCAGCCATTTTTCACAGGATCACCAGCACAAAACCTATTACTAGCTTTCTAGCTTGAATAAGGCCAAAATGCCTCCCTTAATTCAATCCCCTGATTGAACCAATAAACAAGTATAATAAAGAAATGGTTACAACATATATAAAGCTCCTCAAATGAGCAAATAAGAAAATATAATCAAGATAGAAATAGAAGAGCCTGATTAGAAGATTTCTGAAGTTGGGCTTTTCTTCTTTTCTTCAGAAATGATCTTCCTCAAATTGAGCTTGAAGCTTTGGAAGAATCTTTAATGTAGAGGCTTTTGAAGATATAGGATTCTCTTCTTCTCCTTTTGATTTGATGAAAATCCTTCAAGATTGGCTTTCGAATATATTTGAATTTCTCTAAACTCTGTTTTGCAATGTAGAGCTTTCAAATTTGAACTCTATTTTCTTTCTTTTTTTCTCTTCTCTTCTCTCTTTGAAATAGTCTCTTGGCCCTCTTTTATAATCTCCTCTAAATTCTCTTTTAGCCAAAAACTAGCTGTTGAAATGCTTGAGGATGAGTTTAGTATGGAAGAGGAAAGACCCATTGAAATCCGTTAGAGAAATGTTAGACTTTGGAGTCATTTCTGACACCTCTGGAGTCTGCCCCTGACAGGTTGGAGTCGGCTCCAGCAAACTTGGAGTCGGCTCTAACACGGGATGTGCGAAACGAGAACTTCTACCCATCGTGGAGTCGGCTTTGGCTTTTCGAGGGATCGATACCTTTACATGCAGGAGTCGGCTCTAGTGAAAGCAGGAGCCAACTCTAACAAAGCCTCAAAAAGCACACTCTCTGTATAACCAGTGGAGTAGAGTTGGCTCTAGCTCGATACAGAATCAAGAACTTTTAGTCTTTCTAGTGGAGAAAGCTCTGGACTCTGCAGGAGTCGGCTCTACGTGTGCCGAAAGTACCAAACTATTTCGATACGCTCTGGAGTCAGCTCCTAGACTTCTAGAGTCGGCTCTAAATACTGAAACTTGACACTTGACACTAGACATAGGGTCAAACTTAATTTTTCTTTAGTTTTGATTGATTAACCATTTAAATTCCTGAAACACTTAATCAAAATCATTAATAATACAAGGAGTATACTCATATTTTTTGTTATTCATCAAAATCAATAATTAATAATTGAGTCAACAATCCTCTCCTTTTTTATGATAACAAAAACACTGAGTATATGCATATTCATTTAATATATAAACTTCAACTTAAATAACTTTTCAATTAGAATGATAGTAAACAAAATTTCAATATAATTATCATGAACAATAACTACATTTCAAATATTTAGTTCAACAATTCCAAGAATTCAAATTTTTTATCCAATGATTCATACTATTCAATTAATCAATTCAAATTTGATAAGTTCTAAACTCTCCCGGAGTAGTTGCTTCCCCTATGTATGTGCATGCTATTTAAAATCAATATGCATATACAAATATCTCCCTTTTTTTATTATCAACAAAAAAGTTAAGGAAGCATAGGGCAGTCCTTGCTCAGGATGAGATACAAATAAACTAAATTAGAATCAAACATCACAAAATGACTTAAGAAGACAATCATTTAAAAGATATCAAAGAGATTTCATTAAGTCATAAAAACTTCATACATATTCATTGTGTACAAGAATTGAAGTACAAGTCAAGTATAACAAAACAACATATTTTTCAGTAAGTTCCTAAATACAAACTAGGATTTCTAATATAACTATGAGATTCTAAAAGTAAACTAAGGTAAATTGTAAGGATTAAGTTGTTGGTTTGGCTGGATTGGCTGATCGGCAGGAGAGGAATGGAACATTCACTTCAGAATCTTAAAAGTACTTTTAATTCTTCTAAGATTTGTTCCATTCCAACTTTTGAGTCTTCAAAAATTCATTCAATAGAATTTCAACCTTGGATGCAACTATATCAATCTTATCTTAAAGTTCTGCATTACACTTGGAGTAGGTATCTGAGTCATCACCAATACCTCTGATTTTATCAAAAATAACTTGCAACTCTATTTTCAAACTATTAGCAGAGGTATTGATTGACTTTTCAATCTTCTCAACTTTCTTCTTCAAAATGTAAACCAGTTGCTTTATCCAAGATGATCCCTAAATTTTTTATTTATCCTTTCCTTCTACTATGCAAGCACAACCTTGATTATCTTTTCGAATTGCTCAACTTGCTCAGCAGTGAAAGCAGGAAGGTGCTATAGATGTTGTCGATGGTGGTGCTGGTGGTGAACTGGGTCGTGGTGGTGGAAAGGATGGTCCAAAAGCTGATGGTTTGGGTGTAGGTGCTGAAGGCCCGGGGACCTCATCAATATCATCATCATCACCAACTCTGCCTCCTTTGACTGACTTTGGCATATCATTAGGTCTCCACCTTTGCCATTGTTCATTAATTTTTTGAAAACCTATGCAGTGTAGGGTGAAGATATTGTAGTAATCTGTATGCCTCAACTTCTTTCGTGGCTCATTATCTAAAATATCTACCCCTTGGCTTCTGAAAACTAATGTCAACACCATCCTATAGGGTAGAGTTGACCTCTTCTTTGTACCAGCCTCCACCATGTAGCCAATCATCATTCCTGCCAAATTAATAGGTTGCCCAGTCAACACACAATCCATTATGGCTGCATCTCTTTCGGATACATATTCAAATCTTTCAGTCTTGGGAAAAAGAATCCTACTGCAAATGTTGTGTAAAAGTCTCAACTCCAAGTTCAGTTGGTTAGCAAAAATATTTTCAAGCTTATTTACTTCCCTTCCTAACATTCTTGGCAAAGCATCACTTCTATCAGAGGGATGTGTAGCAGTTAATCCATCTATGAGCATTTCCAAAAAAAAAATTTAAATTTTGAAGTCACATGAACTCGGGTTCCTCTCACATAGCTAATCAATCCTCCATCTCCTTCCTACATTACAGTAAAATTCTCTGACTAAAGCTGTGCAGGTAGGAACATCCAACGAACAAACCTTTTCCCAACCCAGATTTCTCAATAACCTTTCGATGTTAAATCCTTCAAGATCAAAGAAGTGAAAGTCTACCTTTCTTCCGATTGTAATTGCTTTTCAGCCAAGAAATCAATATGTGGTGAGGGTGAAGGATGGCATCTAGTGAAGGTAGAAGAAAATGATGGCTTGCACAGAGAGGGTTGCCTTGCCGGACGTTGCGCGACATCCTCCCGGTCGTGATGGAGGCTCCAAGGGTAGATGTGCAACGTTTGGGTGCCATAGGAGATCAATATAGGTTGAAATTAAAAGTATTTGGAAATTTGAGTGAAGTGGAAGAGAGTTAGAAAGATTTTGGAAATGATTTGATTGGAAAAGAGTCGGCTTAACCCTAGATAAATTGATTGTGGACCACTTAAAGTCAGCTCCCTCAATGTATGGAGTCGGCTCCGCATCAATAAAATAGTCTGCGCTTAAAATAGAATCGGCTCCTGCAGTAACGTGAGCCAGCTCTAATGAGCAGACAGAGAGTTGTAAACTCTCAAGTCGACTCTAACTTTAGTAGAGTCAGCTCCACGATAGTTTCAGTAAAAATAAGAGTTTCAAAATTTTGAAACTTGTCAAGCCAAGCATAAATCTCTAGATAAATTATTCTTAAGGTTTGGGGGATCAAGAAATTCAAACATCTAGATGATTTTTCTTAGAAACATAAGAGAGTTATCAAGAAAATGGATTGAAATCTAGATAATTATTCATAGGGGTTTCAAATCTATTCTAATGGATCACAAATACCTAATTCTCCTCTAAGATAACAAAATCTCTCTTCACTCAAGGGTTTTGTAAATATATCAGCTAATTGATCTTCACTACACACATAATCAAGATAAACATCATTGTTAGCAATATGTTCTCTAATAAAATGATATCTAACTTCTATATGTTTAGTTCTAGAGTGTTGAATTAGATTTTTGGTGAGGTTTATTGCACTAGTATTGTCACACTTTATTGGAATCCTATCAAGTGTGATGCCATAATCTTCAAGTTGTCACTTAATCCAAAAGATTTGAGTACAACAACTTTTAGCTACAATATATTCAGCTTCAGCAGTTGATAATACAACTGAATTTTGCTTTTTGCTAAACTAAGAGATTAAGTTACTACCTAAGAATTGGCATGAACCACTCATGCTTTTCCTATCTAGTTTATAATCAGCAAAATCAGAATCAGAATATGCAATCAAATCAAATGGTGAGTCTCTAGAATACCATAATCTTACATTTTTTTGTTGTACTTAAATATCTGAAAAAAAAAAATTATAGCAATTAAGTGAGATTCTCTAGGATATCATATTGGTATCTAGCACATAAGCTTACACCAAACATAATATCAGGTCTACTAGCTATTAAGTAAAATAGAGAAACAATTATACCTCTATAAGGTTTGTGATCTATTTCTTACCATCTTCATCCTTGTTGAGTTTGCATGAAGGACTCATTGGTGTGCCAAGAGGTTTGACAATCTTTATTCCAAACTTCTTAAGAATTTTCTGTGTATTTTGTTTAGTTAATAAAAATTTCCTCTCTTTCTTATTTGATTTAAAGTTCAAGAAAGAAATTCAATTCTTTCATCATACTCATTTCAAATTCTACCTACATTTGTTTAGCAAAATTTTGACAAAGAAGATTATTAGTAGCACTAAATATTATATCATCAACATAGATCTATACCACTAATAAATCTTTTTTTTTTTAAAAAAAATATGATTTTATCAACATTACCTCTAAAAAATTTATTTTCAATTAGAAATTTACTAAGTCTATCATACCAAGCTCTAGGTGCTTGCATTAAAACTATAAAGTGTTTTGTATAGTTTAAAAACATGATTTGAAAATTTGTAATCCTCAAAACCAAATGGTTGTTCAACATGAACTTCTTCATTTATAAAACCATTCAAAAATATACTTTTTACATCCATCTGAAATAAGTTAATGTTCATGCAATACACAAATGCAAGTAACAACCTTATGGCTTTCAATCTAGCTACAGGCGCAAAGGTTTCATCAAAATCGATTCCTTCTTTCTGATTATATTCCTTTGCAACTAATCTAGCCTTATTTCTAATAATAGTATCATCTTCATCTAATTTATTTCTAAATATCCATTTTAATCCTATAACTGGATAATCTACGAGTCTATCAACTAAGATCTATATCTTATTCCTAGTAAACTGATTCAACTCTTCTTGCATAGCTAACATCCAATAACTATCCTTTTCAGCTTCCTCAATTGTTTTGGGCTCTATATGAGATATAAATGCAAGATAATTGTTGATATTTCTAATGGATAATCTAGTTCTTACACCTTGAGATGGATCACCTATGATTAGATCCTTTGGATGACCATAAGCATATCTTCAATCTCTAAGTAGGTATGTATCATTACGAGTAGTAACAACATCATCATTCTTAGGTGAGTCATCATCCTTAGCTTTAGGTTCATAATCTGAAGATACATCAACATTCAATTTTTAAAATCTTTCCAAGGATATTAGTATCTTCCTCATCATCTTTTATTTTAGAACTTGATGCTAGAAACTCATCAAACACTATATGAATTGACTCTTTTACAATCAAATACTTCTTATTGAACACTCTATATGCTTTGCTAGATGTAGAATACCCTAAGAATATACATTCATCTGACTTGGCATCAAACTTTCCTAAATTATCCTTTCTATTATTGTGAATGAAACATTTACAACCGAATGCATGAAAATAGCTAATATTGGGTTTTCTATCATGCCATAGTTTATTGGTAGTTTTCTTAAGAATTAATCTAATCAGGGCTCTATTTAGGATGTAACATGCTGTGTTTATTGCTTTTGCCCAAAAATATTTTGGAAATTGGCTTTCACATAGCATGGTACATGCCATGTCCTCTAGAGTCCTATTTTTTTTCTATCACCCTATTTTGTTGAGGTATCCTAGGTATTAAAAAATTATGATGGATGCTATTTTTAAAGTAAAATTTTTAAATAAATAATTTTTAAATTCAGTTCTATGATCACATATAAGAGACACTATGATAGTATTTTTCTCATTTATGACTTTCTTGAAGAATTTTAGAAAACTAAGAAAGTCTCATCTTTGTGAGCTAAAAATAGTACCCAAGTGAATCTAGAGTAATCATCTACTATCATAAGACCATATTTTTTTCCTCCTAGACTTGTGGTTTTAGTAGGTCCAAAAAGGTCCATGTACAGTAGCTCGAGTAGCTTATAAGTTGAAACAATATTTTTAGATTTGAAAAAATTTCTAGTTTATTTTTCAAATTGACATGCATCACAAACTCTATTGTTTTCAAAATCCAACTTTAGAAGTCCTTTAACTAAATTCATTCTAAGCAATTTTGAAATCAAGCGTGTGCTTGCATGACCTAATCTATGTGCTATAGCCACCCAATCTTATTTACCTTAGCATTATCAGCAATTAGGCAATTGTTACTTGTAGATAAATTATCCAAGTCAATTAAGTATATATTGCTATTTATATTTTCAAAAAAGATAATGTTATTATCAGTGGGATTAGATACTGTGCAGATAAATGCTTCAAAGGACACGTTGAAACCTTTATCGCATAGTTGGCTAATGCTAATCAAATTATGTTTTAAGCCATCGACATACAAAACATTTTCAATAAAAGTGGATGGAGTGATCTAAATTTTATCAATACTCATGATATGATCTTGACCATTATCTTCAAAGGCTACTACTCCACCATGCTATCATCTCATTTATTTCTTAGTCACAAGACTCTAATACTATTCTCATGCTTAGGTAAGCAGGTTTACCTTAGAGAGCAAATATGAAAACCCTAGTTTCTCTGTCTCCTCTCCTTCTTCTTCTTCTCCTCCTTGTTCTTCTTTCTTTCCCACGGCTGAATTCTCTCTTCCTTTCTCTTTTCTTTCTATTTTTCCTTCCCTTTTTCCTCTCATTTCTCTCTTCAAATGATGCCTTAAGGGTTAAGGAAGCTTAGTGGATTTTAATTATCCAAAAAAAATTCCTTTTTATCCTCCAAAATTCTTAAGACATAGTCCTCAAAGTCCACATGGCACTCTCTCTGCCTTGACATTTTTCCTTTAAATTTCTTTCCTATTTTGTCCTTATTTAATCTTCCAAATAACTTTTAAAACTTTTTCTTTTATGCCCTTGGTTAATTTTTTAAATGACTAGATATTTTAAGGCAAGTTAGTCAACTCTCTAGTCAACTAGCATGGCTCAAATTCCATTTCAATAAAAAAAATAGAGACTTTCCCTCGGTTAGTTGGCATGGTAGTCAACTACTATGCCATTTGTCGACAGGGTAGTTGATTGCAACATAAAAATGGATGCAACACAAAAACTTCCTAGAGGGTCGCCCATCCTTACTCCACTCTTACCCAAGCACACTTAACTTGTGGAGTTCTAATGAAATCCGATGCATTAGTGCTAATGTAATCACACTTGACATTTCCAAAATACTCTCCCAGGTCTACCGACTAAAAGTAGTTCGTATGGACCTATTTCCAGAACACTTCCCTAAATTAATGCTGGATTCCTTTTCATTGATATTTCATCAAAACAAGTTAGCCGACTCCCTAGTTGGCTACTAAGGCTCAATTCCTTCCCAAATCGAAGAACAGAAACTTTTCATTAATTAGCTGGCTTGAAAGTTTGCTACTGAGGCTCTTATAGAAACTTTTCCCACACTAGTTCGCGTGTTAGCCGGCTATTGGCCTGTAAGTCAGCATAATAGCCAGCTAACAGGGGAATCAAGGGGATTAGCTAGCTTGTTAGCCATCTACATAGCTAGCTATCCAAGGGAATGGAGGGAAAAATAGCTAGCTTGTTAGCCAGCTACTTGCCCAGTAGTAGGCATTATAACTGGCTAACAGAAGGGTAACTTCAATGTTAGCCTTCTACCAAGTCAGCTAACTTGCTGACAACCTCCCTAAAGCAATTCCAACACATTCTAACTTCCAAATTCTTCACTCCAACTTCTCTCAAAGATTAAGAACAATCATAAATTGTTAAAATTGTTCAAGAAACTTCAAATACAAGCCCAATAAGTAAAATCTCATAGCATAAAAGGATAATTCAAAACACTTATAAATTTTTGTGTTTATTTCTTTAATATCTCCACTTAAATTACATATACCAGAAAGCCAAACCAATAATAAGGGCATATACACAAAAATTAAAATACAAGACTTCTAAGCTCGGGATGTTATAATCTTCCTCCCTTTAGGAAATTTCATCCTCGAAATTTAGTTATTTTAATCCTCAAAATAGATGAGGGTACTTAAATCTCATTTTATCCTTTCTCTTCCATGTAGCTTCCACTTTCTGGTAATTCTACCACTGTACTTTAATTAAAGGAATTCTCTTACTGTGAAGTTGCTTAACCTCATGGCTCAGAATATGCATTAGCTCCGTTGCATAGGATAAATCTTTCTACAACTCTATAGGCTCAGTTCGAAGCACATGAGGGGAATCTAGCACATATCTCCTAGGCATTGAAACATGGAACATATTATGAATCTGAAAGAGTTCTAAAGGTAAAGCCAATTTATAAGTAAGTGCCCTAACCTTCTCTATAAGCTCATAAGGTCCAATGTATTAGGGACTCAGCTTCCCTTGTCTCCCAAACCTCATCATACCTTTCCAAGAAGATACTTTCAAAAACACCTTATCTTCTACTTAAAATTTTACCTTTCTATGTTTTTTATCTGTATAGCTTTTCTATCTATCCTGGGCTGCTTTTAACTTAGCTTTAATAATTCTAACCTAGTCTGTTGTGAGCTGTACCAACTCTAGATCTAGCATCCTTCTTTCATCTTCCTCATCCTAGCATACTGAAGTTTTACATTTTCTTCCATATAAAGCTTTATATGATGTCATATCAATGCTGAAATGATAGCTATTATTATATGCAAATTTAATTAATGGTAGATGTTCATCCTAGCTACCTGAGAACTCAATGACACATGCCCTCAGCATATCTTCCAGTGTCTGAATGTTCTTATTAGACTGTCCATCACTTTGCGGGTGAAATGCTATGCTAAACTTCAACTTAATGCCCAAAGCTTTTTGCAACTCTACTTAGAAATGAGATGTAAACCTTGGCTCTCTATCTAATACTATAGATACTAGCATACCATGTTTACTCACAATTTCATTAACATATAACTTAGCTAATCTATCCAAGGTAAATGAAATCTTGATAGGCAAGAAGTGGGTAGATTTAGTCAATCTATCTACTATCACCCAAATAGAATCATTACCTCCTCTTGTCCTTGGGAGACCTACAATAAAATTCATAGTAATGTGCTTCCATTTCTATTCTGGCACAAATAGGGGCTGCATTTTACCCGCTAGGCTCTGATGCTCTGCTTGAATCTGTTGGCACACTAAGCACTTAGATATAAATTCAGTTATCTCTCTTTTCATCCCATTCTATCAATAATTTTGCTTAATAGTTCTATACATTTTGGTACTTCCTAGGTGCATTGTACAAGTTGAGCTATGTGCTTCCCTCAAAATTTGTTCCTTTAATGATTTTAATTGCTGGCACACATATTCTATCCCTAAACAATAGCCCGATCATCCAAGGAAAATCATGGCAAAAGATCGGACGTCTAATGCCCAAGAGCCCTGTCAACCAGCATTCAATTCAAGTGGGTATTAGAAAGAAAATGCCAAATGCCTTCAAAAAATTGGTCAGCCAATGCTTGTGGCTGGTCATCCAACTTTCAATCTGAACGGTGTCATGGAGAAAGGGGCCGAACCACTTCAAAAATCGGTCGGCTAATTGTACAAAGTTGGACATCCAAAAATTCTTCAAAATGGAGACATAGAAAGAGGCCGAACAACTTCAAAAATTGGTTGGCCAATTCCCAAACCTGGTCATCTAGTTTTCATTCAAAAAATTGTCCCAGAGTGGAAAACAGAGAGTTGCACAAAATTGGTCAGCCAATATTAGGGAATCGGTCATCTAATGGCAACGTTAAAAAAGTTTCAGAAGAGAGGCCTGATATGTGTCATAGCGCAACGATTAAAACACTTTAATTTTACTAATCTTAGGTAGAGTAGCAAGAGTAAGGGATCGAATCCACAGATACTTTGAGTAGTTATTCTGAAATAAATTTATGCAATTAAAAATTTAAATAAAAAGATAATTAAATGTAAAAATAATTAAGATATTATCTATCTTAATTAGAGTACAGTCTGTACTCATAGATCACGGCCCATCCCTTTTAAAGAATAGATCAGTCAAAAATTATTTTTGCTTGAAGAACATTCAATAAAAATTAAACATAAATAAATACTTTATTTCATAGCATCCAAAAGAGTGCATAAAAAAATTAAAAAAATATAATCTACTTTTACTTCCTAAGATGATGGATATGCTATTTGCTTTCTGCTTTCGCAAATCTGCTTCCTGCTTCCGCATATCCGCTTTCTGAGACAAAAGATGGTTCATGCTTCTGCAAATCTGCTTTCTAAGATAAAAGATCATTGATTGTGGAAGGTATGGATGGCTCATGGATGAAGAACGGATGAAAAGATTTGGATTATAAAGTGGAGGAAACAGAAATGGGAGTGGGGCAAAACAAAGAGGAGGAGGGATGAAAGAATTCTTTTATGATTCCTCGAGTGGCTTCGATGGTATTCTTTTATAAGCAATGAAGATGCATCGACTCTGTATGTAATCCACGTTAACTGCATATCTTATCTCTGTAGATCAGATTTGTTTCTTCAAAGTTCAAACCGCAGCCTTAAAATTATAGCACAATTTGGTTGGTCCACCAATGCTTTAAATTTCATGCAACTCTTAAGTTAAATCTTAAAAAATCTATTTTGAGCTCGTTTCAAGTCCGATTTAAGTATCATTTATACTGTTAGACTCCTAAAATCATGTTCTTCGAGTTGATAGGGTCTTTTTCTAAATATATTATATAAAAGTATTAAATTTAAAATAATAACAATAATTTAGTTTATAAATTAATACTTTTATGGCTAGTATTTACGTACTTATCACTCTCCCCAACTTAAATCTTACTCGTCCTCAAGTAAAATAAGAAATCTAGTAGTATATACCAAATTGATCCAAAAATTGATAGTTATCTTACTATTCTAAGATTAGTAGATATCCGGCTAGACCATAAACAGATACTTCATAAGATTATCAAGTTCACCCATTTAGTGATGAAGTAAATTCTATAGAAATTTATAGAGTTCTTCCTTCACCAACTTTCCACCTCACTGTTTAAGTCCTCTAACTTAATTTGGAATGGGTGTAGTGTCTTCTTCAATTTAGTCCCCCTTGTTTTTTCTTTTCTTTTTTTTCTTTTTTTAAGTCAGTGCAATGTCCAATCCTTTGCTTTCTAGTTGACCCTTATAGCGAGCTTTAAGCCAATGACTCTCAAGCCAGTTGGCTTTAAGGCATTAGGTGTAAAACATCCCTCGGATTTACTGACTCAAGTCAAAAAAGCTTCAGGTTAAGACTGACTCTATTTGGATTTTTTACATTCCCACCTTTTTATGCGAATAATATTACTTGCTTAGGTGATAGGGCCCGATTACTCAGTGAGAGATGCTAAGAACCTACTTTATTAATTTTAAACTTTAAGAAGAATTTGTTACATTCTTTGACATTTTTACCTATACCCTTATCAAGTAAATTTTTTATCAAGATCAATGGTCAGAAGGGTCTAAAATTACTCTAAATTTTTTTTTGGCCTACACCCTATTGATAAGTACATAAATACTAGCCATAAAAGTATTAATTTATAGATCAAATTATTGTTATTATTTTAAATTTAATATTTTATATAATATTTTTAGGAAAAGACTCTACCAACATGAATAGCACTCAAATCGGACTTGAAACGAGCTCAAAATAAATTTTTTAAGATTTAACCTGAGAATTAAAGCAGTCGTGGTAAAAAGAAATCGTGTGATATTTTTAAGGTTGAGGTTTGAACTTTGAAAGGAACAAATTTTATTTGCAGAGATAAGACGAGCAGTTAATGCAGAATACATGCAGAGTTGACGCATCTTTCTTTCTTATAAAAGAACCTCATCGGAGCCACTTGAGGAATCATCCAATAATCATTTTATCCCCCGTTCTTCTCTTGGTTCCACCCCACTCCTATTTTTGTTTCCTCCACTCCATAATCCAAATCTTCCCATCTATTCTCATCCATTCTTCTTCCATCAATCATCATACCTTCCATACTCAATCATCTTCCTATCTCAAGAAGCGGACTTGTGAAAGCAGAAAGCAGGAAGCAGATTTGCAGATCCATTATCTTAGGAAGTAGAAATAGATTATATTTTTTTATTTTTTTATATAATCTTTTGGATGCTATGAAATAAAGTATTTATTTATGTTTACCTTTTATTGAATGTTCTTCAAGCAAAAATAATTTTTGACTAATCTATTCTTTAAAAGGGATGGGCCGTGATCTATGGGTATGAGCCATACTCTAATTAAGATAGATCATATTTTGATTATTTTTACAACTTATTTAAATATTTAATTGTATAAATTTATTTCAAGATAACTACTCAAAGTCCTTTGGATTCAACCCCTTACTTTCGCTACTCTACCTAATATTAGTGGAATTAAGGTGTTTAAATCATTGCGCTATGATACGCATCAGATTTTTAACACCGCTGCTAGAGACTTAAGTATAGTTATTTAAAAAAATATTAAAAAATAAAAAAAATTAAAATTATAAAAAAATTATCGTAAATTTTTTCTTAATTTTATTCTTATTTTTAGATACCTTAATTGTTAGATTTTCTTATTTTATTTTTAACATAAAAAATTACTTTCCTTTTGATCATAAATCCACTTTTAACCTAATCAACTTTTTTTTTTAATTAACGTATCTTAAAGAACCTGAAAGAAGACCCTAAGACACTTTCCATAAAATATAATTAAATTATAAAAATAAAATAATAAATACAAATAAAATAATAAAATATAATAAAATATAATAAAAATATTTATTTTTATGCTTAGATTGACTTAGGTAAATTTATTTTCTGCAAAACTCAAAATTTTTCCATTGACATCTCATAATTTATTAGAAAATTAGAAATTTAATCATAAAAATCTAAAATAAATAAATAAATAAATAAAATAATTGGATTAATTTTGTTTGATAACTTCAAGAGCTTGACATCTGCTTGTTGAATAGAATTTTCATAATTAATTTTAAGGGCACAAACCCCTAATCAAGATAAAGTGGGGAGTTGATCGCCCTTTCTTGGCCCATAAACCACTTCCTTTATTTTGCATTAACCCAAGCCTTTAACTCTAAAATTAACTAGACGTCAGTCCCTAAGGAACTCGAGCTCAATAGGACAAGGCATCCGAAAGAGTTGGACCGGATCGGGATTAACTAACTAGTGTCTAGAAAAGAAAAGGAAAGTAGTTATTTAATTGATTTCGTTCGCTTACCTAATAAGCAACGGGGGGACTTCCACTGACCTTACCCTTAACTGACTAGTTGATTAGTTAATTTTTGACTTTGAGGGCTTCAAGGTGGTCTTGGAAGTTAGAAGATGTCTAGATCTAGGCTAAGCCTCGAGTAGAGAGTCTAATCTTTGTTAACTTGATTGCTAATAATTATTAAATTCTAATTAAATTAGTCTTTATTGCTCTTAGTTCTAGGAATATCTTAGGATACTTCTTTTAGAATCTTCTCCTTTCTCTTCTATTACATTAGTTTAAAAAAAAAAACTGAATTATTATTTGCTTTAGAGTATACCGATAGGGTGTATTCTTGGTCGCCGATCGTTACAACCTAACCTCATACCCCTATATCCTAAAATAGAGAGAACCTTTAGAGTAAGCATACTTAGAATTATAGACTCTAATAACAAAAATGATTCACCACACCAGTTAAAAGAGTATTTCACTCCTTCAAAGTATACCTACTCTCCCTGCATTCAAATGCCTCTAGTGGAGGCCACTCAATATGAGATCAAGTCAAGTGTGATTCAAATGTTACCTTCATTTTATGGACTTGCAAATGATGACCCTTACAAATATCTAGATGAGTTTCTTGAGATTTGTTTGACTATAAAAATTTAATCTTTTTCTAACGATGCTCTTAGACTTAAGTTGTTCCCATTTTCTCTCAAGAACAAAGCTAAATATTGGTTAAATTCGTTAGATACTATAATAATTTCAATATGTGACTTTCCTATAGAAAAAACTAATCAAATTAGAAAAGCCATAATAAGTTTTTTCTAGACAGATGGATAGATGTTTCACGAGACATGGGAGAGATTAAAAGAGTTGATTAGAAAATATCCACAACATGCTATATCAGTCAATTTTAACTTGGTCCAACTCTTTCGGGTGCCTTGTCCATTGAGCTTGAGTTCCTTAAGGGTTGACGTCTAGTTAATTTTAAAGTTAAAGGCTTGGGTTAATGCAAAATGAAGGATGTAGTTTGTGGATCAAGGAAGGATGATCAGCTCCCCACCTTATCTTGATTAGGGGTTTGTGCCCTTAAAATTAATTATGAAAAGCTATGCAACAAGTAGATGTCAAGCTCTTGAAGTTATCAAACAAAATTAATCTAATTACTTTTTTTTATAAAAAATTATAATTAAGTTTCAAATTTTCTAATAAATTATGAGATGTTAATGGAACAGATTTTGAGTTTTATAAAAAATAAATTTGCCTAAGTTAATCTAGAGATAAAAAATAAATAAAACAATTTATTTATTTTTTAAAATAGCTGACAATGGTGCCAAAAATATGATACGTGTCGTAGCGCAATGATTAAAATACCTTAATTTCACTAATCTTCGATAGAGTGGCGAGAGTAAGGGGTTAAATCTACATGAACTTTGAGTAGTTATTTTGAAATAAATTTATATAATTAAAAATTTAAATAAACAGATAATTGGATGTAAAAATAATTAATATATGATCTATCTTAATTAGAGTACAGTTCGTATCCGTAGATCATAGCCCATCCCTTTTAAAGAATAGATCAGTAAAAAAATATTTTTGCTTGAAGAACATTCAATAAAAATTAAATATAAATAAATACTTTATTTCATAGCATCCAAAGAGTACATAAAAATTAATATATATATATATATATATATATATATATATATATATATATATATATATATATATATAATCTACTTCTACTTCCTGATATGATGAATATGCTACCGCTTTCTGTTTTCATAGATCCGCTTTCTAAGATAGAAAAATGGTTCCTGCTTCTGCAGATCCACTTTTTAAGATAGAAAGATGGTTGATTATGGAAGGTATGGATGGCTGATGGATGAAGAACGGATGGAAAGATTTAGGTTATGGAGTGAAGAAAATAGAAATGGGAGTGGAGCGAAACAAAGAGAAGAGAAAGGGTGAAAAAATCTTTTATAATTCCTCGAGTGGCTCTGATGGTGTCTTTTATAAGCAATGAAGATGCGTCGACTTCATGTGTAATCCGCGTTAACTGCTCATCTTATCTTGGCAGATTAGATTTGTTCTTTTCAAAGTTCAAACCGTAGCCTTAAAAATATTACATGATTTTCTTTGGTCCGCCACTGTTTTAAATTTCGTGCAATTCCTAGGTTAAATCTTAAAAAATCTATTTTGAGCTTGTTTCAAGTCTGATTTGAGTGTTGTTTATACCATTAGACTCCTAAAATCATGTTCTTCAAGTTGGCAGGATTTTTTTAAAAATATTATATAAAAGTATCAAATTTAAAAGAATAATAATAATTTAATTTATAAATTAATACTTTTATGGCTAATATTTATGTACTTATCAAGGCCAGAGACCAACACAAAATCGATTGACCAAAGGGGAAATCGGTCATCTAATGAAAAGTTGGATGGCTAGTTTTTGAGAACTGGATGGCTAATGGAAAGTTGGATTACCAGCATAAATTTTTGGTCATCCAGAGAATTCATGGAAAATTGTTTCATGGTCACAAAATGTTAAAGAAAAAATCTTTGCAAAGCAACGAAAAAGATTTGACTACTCAGTTTATATAAAAGATTTGTAACATCACTAAATCCCGTTCAAGACAATGCAAATACAATAAAACTTGAAAGTCATTTTGGCAAGTAGATTATTCAAAAAATTGGTGTACACAAGACAAATGAAAACTAATCAGTGGTCATGAATCCAAGTCTTTTGAAAAATTTATTTTGCAGTACAAACTCCTTTTTGAAATCATTTTGACAAGTAAACACATTCACAATAATATTATTTTACCTGTATTACCTTTCATTTGATTTGTAGTTTACCTTATTTGAAGTAACATCATCTTCTTGATGATTCACCTAAAATTTATTTAACTCAACTATAAGATTATTAGTACTATATTTAATTGTTTTGTATTCATCAAAATCAATATAAGGTCAACATATAGAAGGAAGAAATTGTTGACCCAATTATTGATTTTGAAGATTAATAAAGGAATTGAGTATATTTATTTGATTACTAATGGATTTGATAAGTGTTTCAGCGCTTAAAAAATATTTGATCGATTTAAAGGTATTAAGAAATGAGTTTTGAATCAATTGCAAATCATAAGTTTTAAAGTTTCAGGACCTGGAGTCGACACCTAGAATTCTTGGAGCCGACCCCATGGCTAGTCAAATATTCCTATGGTTTTTGATACGGTCCGGAGTCGACACCTAGAGTTTCGGAGCCGACACCCAGAGTTTCGGAGCTGACACTTATAGTGTTTGGAGTCGACTCCGATGCTGGGACAGAACGCTTATTTTTTGAGCATTTTGGAGCTGACACACAGTATTCTGGAGCTGACACCTGACGATGGCGAGCCGACACCTAACTTTTTCGGAGCTGACTCCTCGACGAACTCAGAACTTTCTATTTTTGGATAAACGACCTGGAGCCGACACCTGAAAAGTTGGAGCCGACTCCAACCTGTCTGGGACAAAATTTTAAATGCCAGATCAGCTCTAACGGTAATATTTTCTTTTTACCTAACTTCTAACAGATATATTTTGTTTCCAGGTACATTCCAACGGCTAGTTTTCTTCCAAAAATGGATTAAAAGAAATCTATAAGAAGAGGGAGAACACCCGTTTGAAAAAAAAAACAACAACAACGAAAAAAAGAGAGGGAGAATATTCAAATCAAAAATCCGAGAAGTCTTGAGCCTAAAATCCAAGAGAGAAGTATTCAAATTCAAATCCTTCCACTCCACAAAGCTCAAAGAAGAATCCAAGGCGTTCAAGTTTGAAAAATCAAAGAATTCACAAAAAGGGGAAAAACTCTGTTTTGAAGATTTTCCAACTTCTCATCTGCAACATTTGCAACGAATCAAAGCTGAGGCCTGATTCACATCTCCGAAGAGAAGAGGAAAAGAAGAAAACTTAAATCCAATCCACTTCAAACAGGTTTTTCTAAACCTTGTTCATTTATTTGAATATTGCTCATTTAAGGAGCTGTCTTGTATCTTAAACATTATTATTTCTGTTTTTACTGGTTCAATCAGGGGGATTGAACTAGTGGAGGTTATATACCTCGAGTCAAGCTAGATTAGCTTGAGTTTAGGGTTTTGTACTGGTGAGCCTGGAAAATCGGCTGGGTTCGTTGTGATCTCGGGTAAAATAACAAGTTGTGAGTTATGATCTTGGAAATAACTCGACTGTAATCAAGTCAATTATAGTGTGGACCCAAGTGAATCTTGGGAGTGGACGTAGGTGTTGGATATACCGAACCACTATAAAATCTTTGTGTTTGCCGTATTTCAATTATCTCTATCTCTATCTCCTCGTTTGTGCTTATATTTGCATTGCATTTAATTTTATTTATCTTAAAGCCAATAGTTTTTAAAAGGTTAAATTTTTCAAAGAACCCAATTCACCCCCCCCCCCCTCTTGGGTTGCCATCTGGGCCAACAGAAATAAAAATTGTTGACATCTAAATTTGATCTTCGCACATCAATGGTTGATTTATCTTCACGCTAAGAAAAATCCTTTGATGCTCAAGTCAACTGAAGTAGATAATAAGAAATTCTAAGGCATTTGGATGAGCTATCTAGAATCTGAGCAAAGAGCCAAAAAACCTATTTACTTATGAAGATTTGGGCTACTTTATAGATATATGGAAGAGTTATTGTTGGAGTCAGTCTTTTATATTGAATAGCTCTAATAATCATAATCTTCATATGAGGTGGCAATGAAGGAGGAATATTTCTCGAATAGATCAATTGATGACTTCTTAAACTGGTTATTATGCTAGGTAAAGAGAGTCCTGATTAAAGTGAGATAGGTTGGCATTGTCAAAGGAGGAAACCTTTTCTGAATAAAGCTTTCTTTCCTTGTGTGGCCATCATGTGATGGTTATCTACTTCATGTTGTCCTTTACTTTTTCCACATGTTGTCATAGAATTGGTTGGCCAAATCAGACCATATCTCTTACCCCCTACTTTTGGGCTTAAACTTAAGTCTGTACTTAATTCACAAAATCAGCTTAGATTTTGAGATGACCAATATAACTTAAGCTTGCTTGACTCTTCCTGGACTCACATAGCTCATCTTTAAGTTAAGCTTAATGACCAACAAACATTAGTTGATCTAGCTGACTTGAATCAATAACTTGGCTAAGCTCAATGACTCATAGATATTGGCTAGCCACAATCTTGTTGATCTTTGCTTGCAGCTTTTGTTTGGTTTCTTGAAGGAGTGTCAAATGTTGGAAATTATGTATTCTAGATATGAATCAAATTCATGAAAACATAGCAGAAGATATTATACAAAATTTTTAGATGCCCAGGATCCTTAGGAACAGATTCATTAAATTCTAAATAAAATAAAATATTAGATTTATTCATACATGAGTCCTTTATCGATGTAGAAAAGGATGAAGCTGGTGAATCCTTTGCCACTAGCCATCCACGTGTTCGGCCTCTAACGATGATCCACGCGGAGAAGAGTGGATGAAGACCTTCAAGGTCTGAAGATGACACTTAAGAAGAGAGGGGTGCTAGCGCCTCTTGAATCCCCTTATAGAAATATTCAAAACAGAAGATATCTCCGAAGATTTAAAAGATCTAATCTTTTTGTTCTCACACTTTCTTCTTAGGAGGAATGAACCATATTTATAGAGAGAGTGAGAGAAAGAAACATTACAAGGGAGAAGAAGAGACCTCTTTTCATCGTAATGTCATGGTAATGTTAATCCAAGGAAACAGAAGAGACCTCTTTTCATTTCATGGTAACGTCTTAATCTAAGGAAAGAGAAGAAACTCCAATTCTCATGGTAACGTTAATCCCAGTGTCACAATCTCAGCCTTTGAAATTAGGAGTTAGTTATCTCATAACTAAATGCCCCAATCTATACGTGTTCATCATCGAACCGTAGAGATTCATCATGCCTCATCCCATGGGCATAATTTCATCTTCACATGGCTGAGATTTTCCATCCATACCCAAATAATCAAAGCCATTCATCACATGGATCAAGTCATATTTGAGTATCCAATTATTGTTCATCATATGCATAAATAATTTCTCCTTAACATTCCTTCTACTATAATGGATCATATCCATTATTATTTTATCTTCTTTAAATTGGATCTTACCCAATTATTTAATTGATCATCTTATCTGAATTAAATCTAATTTAATTCTCATTTTAATTCATCCAAAATTATCCTTAATGCGTGTGATCCATTAGGCCCTTTAACATGTTGACAATAATCATGTCCTAATCACAGACCCTAGGAATGATTGGACAACTCTTTGTCTAAGTCAACAATATGATTATAGATCATGAGAGGCCTCTAGCAAAGCATCATGACCTCCCAACTGCTAAAGGTTTTGTTGACGTGACCATCAACAACACCTGTCCATGAACGATTACCGTTTGATCAAATCCTTTCGTCACATATCCCAAATCAATCAGTGGTATGGAATTTGTCAACCTTGTAATTGATCTTCGTTTACTTGATCTCAGAAAAATTGACTCATATGAATTAGAACTTTGAAACCATTTCGAATTCCAACTCAACCTTGCAAGGATTTAACAATCAATTTAATCTATCAAGTGGCCGTGGGATATAACCCTTTCTATCAAGGGAGACGAATCCTATCTTGATCAAACACCATCTTCATGTGCTTCATGTCATACCCCACCGACACCATATTTGCCACTCGTGGCTAGAGCGATAAAGTTTAAAAAATCAAACCATAACGTGCAATTTGGATCTCATAATTTGTAATCTCTATTACAAATTCCATATGCATGGTTCACATTCTTTTGGACTTTATCTCATAGACAAATATATCAAATAAAAGATATCTGAATAGATAAAGAAACCATTTTATTTGATTGTATTCATAGAATGTATACAGCATTCAATCCAATTGGATATAGGGCATACACTAACATCAAACTCTTTAGGTCGGATTACTTTTAGGATGGTGCTTGTGCTTTGAGAAAACTCCTTGCCAACTTTTTATCGGCCTTGAATTAGCTTGGAGTTGTTGTTGAAGATTAAGGACCACTTATTTTTTGGAATCTGGTAGGGCGGTCTCATGCTTACTTGGACATTGCTCATCCCTTGTTTTTGGCATTTTGGCACATAGCTAGGTAATTTAGTCTGTATACATCAATGGATGAACTATTTTTACTCAAATGGTAAAATGCCTCCCATCCATGCTTAAGGAAAAGAGAGTGTAAAGAGGTTCAGTATTTTTCTTTAAGGAAAACCCTCTAACGCTTAAGTCAACCAAATATAGAGGAATCCTAAGGCTCTTAGACAAGCTACCCAAGATTTAATCAAAAAGTATTTACCTATAAAGATTTGAGCTACTTTATTGATATTTGGAGGAGTTATTATTAAATCTAAACTATTGCATGGATGGATAATCGTGACCCTAAAATGGTTAGCCAAGGAGGAATATTTTTCAAACAAATTGGCTATTTCAATCTCAAGCTAGTTTTTACACTAGTTAAGGAGAGTTTTGATCCTATATTATGTGCTACTGATGAAGACTCTCTTGTTGGCAGTTAAAGCAATTCTCCTAGCCTTCGAAGATGCTTTAGGGTTGAAAGCAAACTTTCATAAAAGTTGCTTGTTTTGTATGAATATAGTAAAGAAGAATCCATGAGATTGGCCAAAAAGATGAATTGCAAATGAGGGTCCTTTCCCTTCACTTATTTTGGGCTCCCTTTTGGTTAGGGGAAACTCCCTATTTGAGCTTGGTTGCCTCTACTAGATAAAATGGAAGCCAGACTTACTTCTTGGAAAAGCAATCTCCTATTTATTGGTGGAAGAATCATCTTTATTAATATTGTTCGCTCTGCTATTCCTTCACATTATATGTATATTGTTAGATTGCCGAATTGGATAGTTTAAAAAATTGGCAGATTGAGAAGAACCTCCTTATGAAAACGAAAGGACAAAGTTAAAGTTGCATAGTCAATTAGGTAGGTGTTTGCAGAGAGCAACAAGAAGGTAGTTTGGGAATCAAAAATTTGTAGACCTTAGTTAAACTCCTCCCTTCTTTCTAAGTGAGCTTGGACATCAATGTATGGATTAGAAGCACATTGAAAAAAGCAAATCAATATGCTCTACTATGCCAAAAGGAAGATGAGATTGAGGGTTTAACAATATTTGGTCAGTTAATCCCCAATTTGGAGGGATGTTTGCAAAACACAATAAGCTTTTTGGAATTGTTATTCTTTTTTCTAGGAAACGATTATAGAATCAAAATTTGGGAGGACTTGTGGATTGTACCTATTCCTTTGGCAACTCTGTTTACCAGCTTCTATCAGAGAGTAGTTAGGTGCAATTGCTCAATGACCTATCAATGGAACTAACGCTCTCTTAGCTTGAAGACAAATATTCATGGGTTGCTTTCTATGGAGGAAGACCCTCAACTTTAGTCTCTTAATGGGCTGGTTTCTACTTTAAAACTGATATGACTGATCCCAACGTCATCAGGCAGGGTAACGGCAGTCAGTCATCCCCCCACCTCCGGCACCCCCTCGGGGTCGGGGTGGGGTCATCGTTTCCTAACCCCGGGGCCCCTACCAGCCTCGGGGTGAACGGTCATTTTCCCACCTCCGGCACCCCCTCGGGGTCGGGGTGGGTCATCGTTTCCTAACCCCGGGGCCCCTACCAGCCTCGGGGTGAACGGTCATTCCCCACCTCCGGCACCCCCTCGGGGTCGGGGTGGGGTCATCGTTTCCTAACCCCGGGGCCCCTACCAGCCTCGGGGTAAACGGTCATTCCCCACCTCCGGCACCCCTCGGGGTCGGGGTGGGGTCATCGTTTCCTAACCCCGGGGCCCTACCAGCCTCGGGGTAAACGGTCATTCCCCACCTCCGGCACCCCCTCGGGGTCGGGGTGGGGTCATCGTTTCCTAACCCCGGGGCCCCTACCAGCCTCGGGGTAAACGGTCATTCCCCACCTCCGGCACCCCCTCGGGGTCGGGGTGGGGTCATCGTTTCCTAACCCCGGGGCCCCTACCAGCCTCGGGGTAAACGGTCATTCCCCACCTCCGGCACCCCCTCGGGGTCGGGGTGGGGTTATCGTTTGGGGTCATCGTCTCCTTAAACCCAGGGTCCCTACTGGCCTCAGGATGCAAGGTCGACATGCTATTCAACCGCCAAAGAAAACAGCAACTGTCAGCAAGTACGGTGCTCACGCATGATCTCCGGCACATGGCTGTGCCTTGCCGTAGTACCATTTCGTACTCCTGTAAAATGTGCCCAGTACGGAGGGTCATGTCTCATAACGATGTTTGGCGCATTGCACGCCTCTGTGCGCCACCACGCCTTACTAGGATGTACGACTCGCCGCCTCTAGCAATAGGAGCCCAGCTACGTCCATCAAGAACAGTACAAAAGAAAGGTCTTCCGAAGCTGCACGTGACGGTGCTCAGACAGGTATAAAGAGACATATTCAGGCTATAAGCCGGATCCGAACTCTGACTCTGGGAGCTTCCTCCTTTTGATAAAAAACCCTAACTGCCCCAGCTTCTCTCGCGGGGGGTGGTTCCTTGTCTGAACCCAAGCCACTAACTTGATCGTCGGAGGGTCCCCACCGGTGCTGCCGGTCCCCGGGGACTTTTCTTGCAGGATTTCCCGGAGCGAGACATCCGTCTTCCCCGACGTTCGAAGGCGGTGACTTGGCGTCATCAGATTGGCGCGCCAGGGGGGGGAGTGTAAGAGAGACTTCGAACCAGCGGCTTTCTTTCTCGAGACCCTAAAGCTATGGTGACAACTCGAATGAAGGGAGCTTCAGCCGGTCGCGCTGGGAGGCAGCGCTGCGGGGCTGGTCCACCCGCGGAGGCCCCCCCAGCTCTCGTATCTTGTTTCCCAGAGCCTCCGAACCCCCAGGAGGCAGGGCCTTCTGCTCCGCAGAATGGCGCCCCTGCATCCGCTCCACAGCCACTTCAAGAAGATCGATTCGCTGACCTGGCCACCCAGGTCCAGTCGCTGGCAGCGGCGGTCAAAAGCATGCAGCAGCAGCAACAAGTAGCCTTGCGACAGCCGGAGCCGAGCCCATCTGTCCCAGGGGCGGTGCAGCCCAGTCAGCACTCCTCCCGCCGGAGGTCGCCCGTTCCTGCAGATCATCGCCACCGATCTCCAGCCAAGCCGCATCGCCGCGAGGCGTCCAAAAGGCCCCGGTCTCCTTCTCGCCACGCCAGCATCTCTCCTAAGCGACGGCACGGAAAGGAGGCGGAGCGCGCGCGCCGACATCGTCGCCTCCGCTCTTCTTCTGAGTCTTCAGGGGAGGGTTCCGTTGATGGCCGGATGCCTCGCCGAGCTGAGCGGCGACTCGAGGAGTGTAATCAGAAGTTGGAAGAACTTAGCCGTCGAATCACCCACCTGCCGGAGACTGATTACGACAGTCGGCCTCCCCTGTCCCGCCGCATCATGGAGGAGCCAATCTCCACCCGGTTCCGCCTTCCTCAGCTGGACCCTTATGACGGGACTACGGACCCCCTGGACCATTTGGAAAGTTACAAGGTGCTCATGCAGGTTCAGGGGGCCACAGACTCCCTTATGTGTGTGGCCTTCCCTGCCACTCTGAAAAAAGCTGCCCGGGCCTGGTACTCTCGCCTGCCGCCACGGAGCATCGACTCCTTTCGCCAGTTGGAGAGGGCTTTCCTGGCCCACTTTGACGCCTGCCGGAAGATCCCGAGGGTGGCGGACAGTCTATTTGCTGTCCAGCAGAAGAATGGCGAGTCCCTGCGAGACTACGTCGCCCGGTTTAAGGAGGCCGCTCTGGAGGTATATAACTTGGAGGACTCAGTGGCTACCTTGGCTCTGAAGCGAGGGCTCCGCCCTTCCCGTTTCGCGTATTCTCTTGACAAGAAGCCACCGGGTTCCTACTCCGAACTCCTGATCCGCGCCCAGAAATACATCCGGGCAGATGAAGCTGACTTTTCTCGGCGTGAGGCCGGCGGGAACGTACCCCGGAAGCCAGCCCAGCCAGAACCTGCGGAAGCCCGCCCCAGGAGGCCCGAGCCTCCTCGTCGACCAGACAACCGCCCTCGACCTCCTGCACCAAGAGACGGGCCGTATACTCCGTTGCTTGCTCCCATATCCCAGATCCTGCTCGAGATCGAAGGGGAGCCTTACCTGCAACGTCCTCCTCCCATCAACCCGAAGATCCCCCGGAACAAGAGCCTCTACTGCCGCTACCACCGGGACCATGGCCACAACACCGACGACTGCCGGCAGCTGAAGAAAGCCATTGAAGATCTCATTCAACAGGGCCACCTGAGGAAGTTCGTCCAAAGGAACAACCCAGGAGCTCCCGGCCCATCAGCGCCTGCACCGCCGATGATTGATAACGCCCCGACGGAGAAGACGGTAGCGATGATCTCCTGGGGGGCAGGGGGCCCGCCGAAGAGACCGAGGGGGGAGGGGGAGCGGAGGCTATAATTCCTTTTTTCGAAGAGGGCCTAGAGGGGGTTGTAAACCAAGATGATGATAGCGTCGTCGTATCCATGACGATCGCTAAGCACCCTGTAAAACGAATCCTGGTCGACAGTGGAAGTTCAGTAGATGTTTTGAACTACGACGCCTTTATTCGCATGAACCTGTCGCATGATTTACTTCAACCTGTCGTCACGCCTTTGATGGGATTCACGGGGGATTCTGTGAGGGTCGAGGGGGAGATTACTCTTCCTGCAACAGCCGGAATGGCTCCGTGCCAGAGCACTGTCCTTATAAAGTTTTTGGTGGTCCGTGTGCCCCTGGCGTACAATGCGATTCTTGGGAGGCCCGGGCTCAACCTCTTGGATGCCGTCATTTCCACCAAGCGACTCCTAGTGAGATTCCCAACCACCAGCGGGATCGGCGAGATGCGAGGAGAGCGGGACCTGCCGGCGCTATGCTATCACTTGGCTCCCAGTCCCCAGGGGGCAGTGCTTGCACCACCGTCGACATCGACATCCGAAACTCTTGACCCACGGGATTTGGAGAGGAGGGGGGAACCGGCCGAGCGGCTGCTTACCTTCCCCCTCGGGGAGGACCCCGCGCAGACGGTTCGAGTCGGAGCTTCGCTTCCTGACGAAGCCCGTGACCAGCTCCTAACCTTTCTACGGACCAACGCCGACGTCTTCGTGGTCAGCATCTGACATGCCCGGAATCCCGGAGGAGGTGATTACACACCAGCTCAACATCCGACCAGAGTGCCGGCCCATCAGGCAGAAGAAAAGGAGTTTTGCTCCGGACCGGCAGAAGGCTGTCGACGAAGAGGTGCGGAAGCTGTTGGCGGCTGGCCACATTCGTGAGGTGCGCTACCCCGACTGGTTGGCGAATGTCGTGATGGTTCGGAAGACCAGTGGGAGCTGGAGGATGTGTGTGGACTTTACCGACCTCAACAAGGCGTGCCCCAAGGACAGCTTTCCGCTCCCCCGAATTGACCAGCTGGTGGACGCCACTTCCGGGCACGGGACGCTCAGTTTCATGGATGCGTTCTCGGGGTACAATCAAATCAAGATGAGCTCAGTAGACGAGGAGGCAACCTCCTTTGTCACGGAGAAGGGGATCTACTGTTACAGAGTGATGCCTTTCGGGCTGAAAAACGCCGGGGCCACTTATCAAAGGTTGATGAACAAGGTTTTCGAGAATCAGCTGGGGCGCAATATGGAGGTCTATGTGGATGACATGCTGACTAAAAGCACCAGCGCAGGAGACCATGTGACCGATCTCGGGGAGACTTTCGGCAATCTGCGACGGTACCGAATGAAGCTCAACCCCCACAAATGCGCCTTTGGAGTGGCGGCCGGCAAGTTCCTGGGTTTCATGGTGACCCAACGCGGGATCGAAGCCAACCCCGACAAGATCAGAGCTATCCTGGAGATGCGGCCCCCGGTCAGTAAGAAGGAGGTGCAGCGCCTTACGGGGAGGGTGGCGGCCTTGAGTCGTTTCATGTCAAGGTCGGCGGAGAGGTGTCTACCCTTTTCAAGGCGCTGCGCAAGATTAACGGCTTCGAGTGGACGAAAGAATGTCAGAGCTCCTTTGAAGAATTGAAGCAGTTTCTCTCCACTCCGCCACTGCTATCCAAGCCCGAAAATGGGGAGGAGCTCTTCCTGTATCTGGCCGCTTCCCCGGAGGCCGTCAGTTCGGTACTGGTGCACATGGATACCGACGGAACTCAGAAGCCGATCTACTACACCAGCAAAATACTCCATGACGCGGAGACCAGGTATTCAAAAACTGAGAAGATCATCTTCGCTCTGGTGGTCTCTACTCAGCGCCTCCGGCCTTATTTTCAAGCTCATCCCATCGTGGTGCTTACGGATCAGCCCCTGCGAGCTATCCTGTCTCGCCCCGACACTTCCGGCCGGCTGGCTAAATGGGCCATCAAGTTAGGCGAGTTCGATCTGTCCATCCGACCGAGGTCAGCCATGAAGTCTCAGGTGTTGGCGGACTTCCTAGTCGAATGTTCCTGGACCAAGAAGGACATGGAGGAGGCGCAACCGGAGGAGTTTGGGGAACCCCCCTCATCAGGGGAGGTGGAGGATTGGATCCTACATGTGGACGGAGCGGCAAACTCCCAAGGGAGCGGTGCCGGGCTCATCCTTGCAAGCCCGGAGGGAGATGTAGTGGAGTACGCCCTCAGATTCCAGTTCCCGGCGACCAATAATCAGGCGGAGTACGAAGCCCTGCTGGCGGGATTGAGACTAGCCAAGGAATTGGGCGCGGGGCGCTTGAGGGCCTTTACCGACTCTCAACTCATTTCTGGGCAAGTTACTGGTGAATACGAGGCTAGGGACCCGGTCATGTCCCGTTACCTGAGCAAGGTGCAGTCCCAGGCGTCTCATTTTTCTTACTTCCGTGTCAGCTATATCCCCAGGGCAGAGAATGCCAGAGCTGACTCCCTGTCCCGCTTGGCCACTTCGGACGATGGGACGTTAGGGAGGACATACGTGGAGCATCTACCAGCCCCAAGCATTGAGACCGCGGAAGAAGTGTTGCCAGTGGAGCCGGAGCCCTCCTGGATGGATGCCTACATCCAATACTTAACCGACGGTACCCTCCCGGGGGACCCGGCGGAGGCCAAACAGCTTAAGCGAAGGGCCCCGAGATTCTTGATGATGGACGGGAAGCTTTATCGAAGATCCTTCTCATATCCGGTCCTTAGGTGTGTAGGACCCTCGGAGTCGGATTATATCCTTAGGGAGATCCATGAAGGCATATGTGGAAGTCATCTGGGGGGCAGAGCCCTGGCTTACAAGGCTCTGCGCCAAGGGTACTTCTGGCTGACGATGAAGGAGGACGCGGCCGAGCTTGTCAAGAAGTGTGATATCTGCCAACGTCATGCCAATATCCAGCGACAGCCGACGTCTAACCTGACCCCCGTGATGGCGCCTTGGCCCTTTGCCCAGTGGGGCATGGATATCTTGGGTCCATTTCCCCCGGCTTCCGGGCAGCGAAAGTTCCTCTTGGTGGCGGTGGACCACTTCACCAAGTGGGTCGAAGCTGAGGCTTTGGCCAAGATTACCGAGAGCAAAGTAAGATCTTTTTTCTGGAAGTCAATCATATGTCGGTTTGGCTGCCACGCACGCTGGTCACCGATAATGGCCGTCAGTTTGATAATGCACCTTTTCGGGAGTTCTGCTCCGAGCTGGGAATTTTTCAAAGATTTACTTCCGTCGGACATCCTCAAACCAACGGGGCGGCAGAAGTGACCAACCGAATTATTCTCCAAGGACTGAAGTCTCGGCTGGACGGGTGCAAGGGACGTTGGGTAGAGGAGCTCCCCAACGTGCTATGGGCCTATCACACGACGCCTCGAGCCCCCACTGGGGAGACGCCATTCAGCCTAGTTTTTGGCTCAGAAGCTGTTATCCCCGTGGAGATCGGAGCACCTAGCCCTCGAGTGGAGGCTTACAGTGAAGAAGGTAATTCTGACCAACTGAGAGCCAACCTCGACCTGGTGGAGGAAATGCGGGGCAGGGCGCGGCTTCGAATGGCAACTTACCGGCAACGGGCCGCGAAGTACTACAACGCGCGTGTGCGCCCTCGAACGTTCCTACCAGGAGACCTAGTTCTCCGGCGGGCCGAGGTCTCAAAGCCAACTGAAGGAGGTAAGCTAGCCCCTAACTGGGAAGGACCCTACCGGATCACCGAGACGCTGCACCACGGAGCTTATAAAATCGAAGGACTTGATGGGACGCCACTTCCCAGGACGTGGAATGCGGATAATCTCCGCCGTATTATCAGTAATGTATCCATTTTTTCATGATAAGCATTGTCCCCGTGTTTGCTTGGGTGTTCATCCCTTATTCAATGCTAACAAGATTCAATTTTAGTTATCTAAATCTTCTCAAAGCCCTGCACCAGCCAGGCATAAGCCCAGTGTACCACTGGCAGAGCGGTGTACCACCGGCTCTCAACAACAAAAGCCCGGCACTCGTCGGCACTCAAAGCCCTGCACCAGCCAGGCATAAGCCCAGTGTACCACTGGCAGAGCGGTGTACCACCGGCTCTCAACAACAAAAGCCCGGCACTCGTCGGCACTCAAAGCCCTGCACCAGCCAGGCATAAGCCCAGTGTACCACTGGCAGAGCGGTGTGCTCTCAACCAGCCCGGCAGGCACTCAAAGCCCTAAGCCCAGTGTACCACTGGCAGAGCTGTCGGCACTCAAAGCCCTGCACCAGCCAGGCATAAGCCCAGTGTACCACTGGCAGAGCGGTGTACCACCGGCTCTCAACAACAAAAGCCCGGCACTCGTCGGCACTCAAAGCCCTGCACCAGCCAGGCATAAGCCCAGTGTACCACTGGCAGAGCGGTGTACCACCGGCTCTCAACAACAAAAGCCCGGCACTCGTCGGCACTCAAAGCCCTGCACCAGCCAGGCATAAGCCCAGTGTACCACTGGCAGAGCGGTGTACCACCGGCTCTCAACAACAAAAGCCCGGCACTCGTCGGCACTCAAAGCCCTGCACCAGCCAGGCATAAGCCCAGTGTACCACTGGCAGAGCGGTGTACCACCGGCTCTCAACAACAAAAGCCCGGCACTCGTCGGCACTCAAAGCCCTGCACCAGCCAGGCATAAGCCCAGTGTACCACTGGCAGAGCGGTGTACCACCGGCTCTCACAACAAAAGCCCGGCACTTCGTCGGCACTCAAAGCCCTGCACCAGCCAGGCATAAGCCCAGTGTACCACTGGCAGAGCGGTGTACCACCGGCTCTCAACAACAAAAGCCCGGCACTCGTCGGCACTCAAAGCCCTGCACCAGCCAGGCATAAGCCCAGTGTACCACTGGCAGAGCGGTGTACCACCGGCTCTCAACAACAAAAGCCCGGCACTCGTCGGCACTCAAAGCCCTGCACCAGCCAGGCATAAGCCCAGTGTACCACTGGCAGAGCGGTGTACCACCGGCTCTCAACAACAAAAGCCCGGCACTCGTCGGCACTCAAAGCCCTGCACCAGCCAGGCATAAGCCCAGTGTACCACTGGCAGAGCGGTGTACCACCGGCTCTCAACAACAAAAGCCCGGCACTTCGTCGGCACTCAAAGCCCTGCACCAGCCAGGCATAAGCCCAGTGTACCACTGGCAGAGCGGTGTCGTCGGCACTCAAAGCCCTGCACCAGCCAGGCATAAGCCCAGTGTACCACTGGCAGAGCGGTGTACCACCGGCTCTCAACAACAAAAGCCCGGCTCCGTCGGCACTCAAAGCCCTGCACCAGCCAGGCATAAGCCCAGTGTACCACTGGCAGAGCGGTGTACCACCGGCTCTCAACAACAAAAGCCCGGCACTCGTCGGCACTCAAAGCCCTGCACCAGCCAGGCATAAGCCCAGTGTACCACTGGCAGAGCGGTGTACCACCGGCTCTCAACAACAAAAGCCCGGCACTCGTCGGCACTCAAAGCCCTGCACCAGCCAGGCATAAGCCCAGTGTACCACTGGCAGAGCGGTGAGCCCGGTCTCAAACACCAGGCATAAGCCCAGTGTACCACTGGCAGAGCGGTGTACCACCGGCTCTCAAACAAAAGCCCGGCACTCGTCGGCACTCAAAGCCCTGCACCAGCCAGGCATAAGCCCAGTGTACCACTGGCAGAGCGGTGTACCAC